>OX352774.1:22881821-23485187 GCA_947095535.1 Poecilobothrus nobilitatus | reverse complement strand
GGTGTGGTGTAGAATAAATGCTGAGTTATTGTTTAAATTTTGGATTGATTGGGCCTTTCCACACGAGTAGTGTCCTCTTTCGTCATTTTTTACTTTTAACTTCGTTTCATACCCTCTTGCCTATAAACTAAATTTGTGGTGGGGATTTTTAGGAGTAATTTTTTAAACCAAAATTTTAGAGTTTAAAAATTTAGTCCACTAACACAAACAAAAACTCAAATAAAAATTTTTATGAGGGTCAAAAAAATTTTATGTGTACATACGTTTCATTCTCGTTTGGAAAATTAAAGAAAAAAGTTTTTGAAACGGTCGCAGCAAATTTTTAAAAATGTAAAGTGATTTTTGATCTTTCACTTGATGAAATTATTAAAATATATTCTATTGACAAAAAGAAATTATGTGCACAGTACAGAGTTTATTCTATTTCTAGGTACATACATATATAATATATATTATTTAAAAATTACAGGCAAAAAAATCTTATGTTACTTAAATACAAAAAAAAATTTATTTGTTTTATGCGTGCTTTTTTTTATATATATTATCTACCTCTCGCAACAAATTTTGTTTTAAAATGAAATATTTACACACACATATAAAAGTAACGCCTATCGAGAGGAACAGTGTGGAAATAAAAAAAAGAGGAAAGTAGTCACGAAACGAAAGAGGACACTACTCGTGTAGAAAGGCCCATTGAAAATTAATTTAAGAAATTATTGTATGTGTGTGTTCATGTAGAAATCATTATTCATTGTATAACCAATAGGTTAAGATCATTTTTAATAAAATAACTTTTCGTTTAGTATTATACTTTTTGATATTAATTACATTTATATAAAATGTAATGTTTTTTAGTTTTGTTGTTAAATTAAAATAAAATAATACACGAAAACGATACAATTAAAAGCAAAAACCAACATATGAATTTTAAACAATAATAATAAAAAAAAATAAATTATTTATTGAATATTCAGTATTTAAGTTTAAATATTAGTTTTGCACTTTTTTTTTTAAAACCTTTTTTTGTTTAATTCACTCATAACTATATAATAATTTTAAAATACATTTAATAAAAAATTTCATATTGTGATAATACACTAAGTTTTAATTTAAATAAAAATTTTTCTATAAAAAATAAAAAAAACAAATTTTTTTATTTAAATTTTTATAATTTACTAACTTTCAAAAATATTTTGTGGTCTTTAAAAAGACCGATTTTATATTGATTTTTTTCTGAATATACAATCTTAAATTTAAGATTTTAAGCACGTTCACCTCTAATACGACGAGCCAATTGAATATCTTTTGGCATAATTGTTACTCTTAGCGTGGATAGCACATAAATTAGTATCTTCAAATAAACCAGCTAAATAAGCTTCACTTGCTTCTTGAAGAGCCATAACTGCTGAACTTTGGAAACGTAAATCTGTTTTGAAATCTTGAGCATTTCACGTACTAAACGTTGGAACGGTTTTTTAATTTTTATAAATTATTAGTATGAGTGCGTCCAAAGAAAACACATTCAAAACAAAAATAAAATACATACAAAACAAAAATGATTTTTGCTACAAAATTGTTTGAAAGAAAAAATCTTTTTGGCGGCATTTTTAATTTTTATAAGGCTTTATTAGTATTAAGTACGTCCAAGCACACATTCAAAAAAATTAAATTATACATACAAATCATTTTTGTTAGATTCATTTCAATTTTGTTACTATTTCTTATCAATTGAAAAATTTCAAGCAGCTGCGAAAAAAGTTTAAATTATTTTTTTTTTATTTATTTGCCGTGTCGTTTAATATTTTTGTTTTATTTTATATTATATTGATAAATAGAATTGTAATTTATATTAAGTTTATTATTTAAATACTCTTTTTTATTTTTTATTCGTCTTTAAGAAGACGGTTTTTTTTTTGTTTATCGTATAGAAATGGAATATACATATTTATTTTTTTTAATTAATTTATGCTTTTTTTCGGTTTTCTTTGGTAAAAGAATAGCTTGAATATTTGGTAAAACACCTCCTTGAGCAATTGTAACACCAGACAATAATTTATTTAATTCTTCGTCATTACGAATTGCCAATTGTAAATGCCTTGGAATAATTCTTGTTTTCTTATTATCTCTAGCTGCATTACCAGCTAATTCAAGAACTTCAGCGGCCAAATATTCCATAACAGCCGCTAAATAAACTGGAGCTCCAGCACCAACACGTTCAGCATAATTACCTTTTCTTAATAAACGATGAATAATACCAACTGGAAATTGTAAACCAGCACGATTAGAACGAGATTTTGCTTTTTCTTTAACTTTTCCACCTTTACCACGCCCAGGCATTTTTTATTTCTTTTTTTTTTTATTAAAACTTCACAAAATTAACACAGTATTAGTATTATTGAATATTGAATAATGATTAATACCATATACAGTACAGAATATAACATTTATAGTTTTATTTCACAAATTTCTTTCGTTTCGATATTTTTTTAACCTCAATTTCTCATTTACTTATTTAACAGAGGGGATAAAGTAAAAATCATAAATTTTGTTTACCGAACAGTATAAGGTATTATACGTTCATTCGTTCATTTGTGTGAGTCAGTGAATTTAAATTTCAATTTGTATTTGATTAAATTTTTTTTGAATTTAAATTAATAATATTATATTATTTTATTTGTGACATAAGAAAATTTTCAAAATTTAATAAAGATGCCGCCAAAAACTAGTGGAAAAGCAGCAAAAAAAGCTGGTAAAGCACAAAAAAATATTTCAAAAGGTGGTGAAAAAAAAAGAAAACGTAAGCGTAAGGAAAGTTATGCAATTTATATTTTCAAAGTATTGAAACAAGTTCATCCAGATACTGGTATTTCATCGAAAGCTATGATTAGTATTATGAACAGTTTTGTAAATGATATTTTTGAAAGAATTGCTGCTGAAGCTTCACGTTTAGCTCATTATAATAAACTTTCAACAATAAAAAATTCTGATTGATTTATAAAGGTAAAAAACAGTCCTGTCTTTTTATACCCATAGTATAGGGTATATTAACTTTGGTATGGTGTTTGTAACCACCAAAAGGAATCGAGTTAAATATGGATATGTATATATATATTCTGAATCAGCACAATACAAAATAATTTCAATTCAGCACAATACAAAAATTTGGAATTTAAATTTTTTTGTATGAAATAAGTACATATACCGAATTGACATACTGTAAATTTTTATTTTAGAGTTAGATTCAAAATTAGGGTTTCAATAATTTTATTAGCAGGAGTTTGGGCAGAAGCTCCTATTCAAGCAAAAAGCACTATTATTTTATCACTTTCATACAAAAATTTGAATTTTTAATTTTTTTATATGAAATAGGTATGCCGAATTGACATTCTAGAAATTTTATTTTACAGTTAGATTCAAAATCAGAGTTTCAATAATTTTATTAGCAGTGCGATTTGGCGGCTGCAGCCCTGAACTATAGAAAATTTAAATATAAAACATTTTTTTTTTTTTCATACAAGCAAAAATAAGTATCAAATTGATTCTTGCCGTATGCGTTTACTTACCGAATTCAAAAATAAAAAGAGTTAAGATTTATTTTTATTGATATCATACCAGCAAAAAAAAGTATCAAATTTATTCTTGCCGTACGGGTTTACTTGTCGAATTCAAAAAGAGGATTAAATTAAATTGTTAGCGGAGGTTTGAAGGTGACAGCCCCCAACTATAAAAAAATTTCAATCTAATATATAAGGAAGAAATTCTGTTTGTTTGGGCCGGATTCACGTAAAAACCACCAGTCCGATTGCAACCAAATTTTACACAGAAACATTTCTATGACACCGGAAGGAGTTATAGGCTATATCGCATTTCGGTTGATTAACCCATTGTGGCCCGAGAGCCTTTTAAAGCTTTTTTGTTTTTTCGTTGTCCAGCCTAAACGGTTTGAGCGATTGAGTTGCAAATTTGCACAAATGTTCTTCTTACCCTAAGGATACCAAAGAAACTTGGTTGCATTATATATCATCCAGATTCGACCCGGCGGGCTTCCAAAAAAAATTGGAAAAAAATTTTTGTTTCCGATTTATGTCCAATTTTATATGGTGGTTTTATGGTTTGAAAAAAAGCCTGAGACCAATTTTTATAAAGTTCCGGTAACCCGTTTGGGCACGAGAGCCGAGCGAAATTCATTAATTTTGTTTGCTGTCCTGCTTAAACGGTTTAATCAATTGATTTGAAAATTCGCAAAATTCTTGCTCTTTAGCAGAAAAACTCACTAGGTTAATTTGGTTACGATCCATTAACCTGTTTCGGCACCACGGCTCAGTGAAATTTTTTGAATTACTTCGTTGTCGTACTCAAACAAGTTGAGCAGTTGAGTTGCAAATTTACAAAAGTGTAGTTCTTCACCCCATAAGCTCACTTAGTTGGGTTGGTTACGATTCATTAACCTGTTTCGACACCATTGCTCAATGAAGATTTTTAATTTTTTTGTTGTCGCGCGTAAACGGTTTGACCAATTGAGTTGAAAATTTGCAAAAGTATAGATCTTAACCATAAAAGCTTGCTGAGTTGATTTGTTTACGATCGATTAACCCGTTTCCGCACCAGGGCTCAGTGAAGTGTTTTAATTTTCTTTGTTATCGCGCTTAAACCGTTTGACCAATTGAGTTGAAAATTTACAAAAGTGTAGCTATTCCCGCCAAAAGCTCACTCAGTTGATTTAGTTACGATCCATTAACCGGTTTTGGCAACAGGGCTCAATGAAAGTTTTTAATTTCTTTGTTGTTGCGCTTAAACGGTAGACCAATTGAGTTGAACATTTGCAAAAGTGTAGCCCTTTACCACAGAAGCATCCTGATTTGATTTGGTTACGATACATTAACCCATTTCAGCATCAGGCCTCAATGAAATTTTTCATTTTTTTTTTGTTGTCGTGTTTAAATGGTTTGGCCAATTGAAAATTGGCACAAGTATTGCACTTTAAAACAGAAGCTCATTGAATTAATTCTGCTGTTATACATTAACCCATTTCAGCATGATAGACTGCCAAAAAAAATGTTTATTCCTAATTTTTGTCTAATTTGGCAGGGTGAATTTACGGCAGGGCAGGGTTAATAAACGTTCATTAACCTATTTCCACACGAGTACCTCTTAAACATATTCTGCCCAATTTTTTGTATTGTTATTATATTATTGAAAAGATATTTCCAACACTCTTTACTTTTGTCTATTTTGTTTTTAATATTCTATAAAAAGCTTTCAATGCAAATTTGTAATATATAATAGTAATTAAAATAACCTTATTAAGTATCTTAAGAATACTGTGTTTAAGTTTAAGAATTCTATGTTTAAATTGTTTAAATATATAACAGAAATAATCTTCTCCATACGACAATCATCATGTCATCATTCAAGAATGCATTACTAACATGAGGTCTACCTACGTTAGATGCATGTGTATATTATATTTCTCAAAAAATATCATTGAAATTTGTACATACTTATGTTTAAAAATACTATAAACACAATCAATTAAATTAGAAAACATATTCACATTTCTGTACAGTATTTAATCAAAAATGCGTACATACATATCTAAAGAACAGAAACCTTACATCTTTATACATATACAGTTTTTCCACATATTTTTAGCATATATCACTACACAGGGTCTGCAAACTTATTACACATCTTAAATGTAAACTATTCATATGGTCTAGAAGGAATTCTCGTAACATCAATAAGAGAATTCAACAAACTTCCACTTGAACTTCAAACGTGCAATACTACAAAGATGAAATACAAGACAAAACAACTATATATGTCTATATTGTAAAGAAAAAAAATGAAAAATAAAAAAATATACATATATATAATAATAAAAAAAGAAAATTATAATAATAATATAATAATACTTGTAAATTCTTAGCTTAACACTTAAAAAACTTAGCTTAAATTGTTACTTTAAATTTTTTTTTTCTTTTTGAATTTGAACTATCATGCAATTTTTAATTTTCCACTACTTTAATTAATATTATATATTAATTTTTATTTTGATATTTTGGTAATATAAATATGTACATATTATTACTCTGTACGAGCAGCTTTATGCTCTTTAGAGAGAAAGCGAGTAAATAAATAAATAAATATCAGTTTGAAAACGTAATTACTTAGTAGAAAAAATTAACGTAAAAAAAATCTGATCGATTTATAAGGGTAAAAAACAATCCTGTCTTTTTATACCCAACACCTAAAGTATAGGATATATTAACTATGGTATGGTGTTTGTAAGCACCAAAAGGAAGCGAGTTAGATATCGACATGTATATATATTCTGAATGAGGATCATCTCCTGAGTCAATTTAGCGATGTCCGTCTGTACGCACGATAACTCAAAAAATAATAATGCTATCTTGATGAAATTTATACTGTAGGTTAACAATGACTAAAGAAAGGCGGCATTTGAAATGTGCGAAATCGGACCATAGGTTCGGGTACCTTCCATACAACTCCCAAAACCGACTTGCAAAAAAATTAAAACAGTTGTTATTGAAAAAATAAAAAGATGGGTCAAACAGTATCATTTGCTGATATGGTAAAAAATACAAAAATATGTGAAATGACAATGAAAAAAGAATTACCACTAATTGTGAAATCGAAAAATAAGCAAAAAAGTCAACAAACAAAAAGATTCAAAATTAAAAATATAGAAAATAAAACAAATGGAGCAATTTTAATTGAAACTGAAACAGCTGAAGATCGTGAAAAAATAAAAATTGAATTAGAAAAACAATTCAAAGATAGATAAGAAATCAAAATACCAACGAATATAAAACCACAAATCGAGATTATTCATATATAAAAAAATGTAAAGTGTTTGATGCCATAAATACAAGAAGGTGCTACAAGTGCAAAGGTTTCAACCACAAATCGGCTAACTGTACAAACAAAGAAATGTGTTTAAAGTGTCACCAAGAACATAAGACTAGTGAATGTAGTAAAGACTATATCAATAAATGTATTAATTGCATAAAATATAATGAAAAATTAAAATTAAATGTGGATGTTAACCACAAAACGTTCATTAAGCTGTGTCCTGCGTATCAACACAAATTGGGTTTAAAAAAAAGCTATAGGATATTAGCAATTAAATCAAATGAAAATGCATGACAATAAAAACGAAGAAAAGAACCTTATTACTAAAACCAATTATCAGGAAATGCTACTACTGACATTAAAGTTGATATTAAGGCCTCCAGCTTACCAGAATATACCACTAATAGCTATATTTCTGATATAAAAGAAACTATATAAAAAGCAAAACTGAAAATTATAGCTCAAAAACTGAAAAGCTTAAAATAGACAAAACTGCAACAAATACAAAATCGAAAAATATATTAAGCTACATTCCCAAAATATGGACTATGAGAAGCTCAACATCCAAGCATCATAATAATATTAACAATAGTGATAAAACTAACTATAATAATGATAATAGTAACAACAACAAAAATAGTAACAGCAATAATAATAAATTTAGTAATAGCTGCCACAATAATCAAGTTATAATCTCTGAAAACCATAACGATTTTAACATAAAAAATAGCAATAACAATAATAAAAATAATGATAGTAAAAATAATAAATCAAACAGTGGAAATAGTAACGGTAATAACAGTAACATTAGTAATAGCAGTCATAATAGTCAAATTCAAAAACCGCAAACTAGTGGAAATTCCAAATACGCAAATTGGATTAAAGGAGACACAATAATCAGAAGAAGTAAAAGTAAATCAGGAGAGTAAAAGTAAATTCATTGATCCTATGCTTCCTCCGATTGTTAGGATTACAAAAACAGCAATTGAAAATGGTGATAGTATATACGTACTCTCAAGCTTACGTGATCACAAAATATACAACCACATCCAAAGATGTTTCAAAAGATCTTAAAACATATAGAAGTCATATTCATACCAAGTACAGAGAGCATTTGCAGAAAATAAGAGAGTCTTGGCAGAACTATATGATTGGTAGTTGATGGAACTTACAAAAGATTTAAAGAATGATCATTTAAAAATGCTATACATAAATATATGTAGTTTAAGAAACAAATTCTGTGAATTAGAAGCAAGTATTCAGGAAATTAACAATATAGATATAGTCTAGATATATATCTGTATAGTATATAGATATAGATACTGAATGAAGTGTGGATATACGACAATGAAAAGGATTACTACAACTTACCAAATTATCAAGTTATTTTCAATTGCCGAAACAAAAACAGAGGGGGAGGTACAGCTATATATATAAAGAATGATATAAATTTTAACATAATTATGCAAGATGAATTATACAACTTTACCATTATTCAGTTACTAAATACAACACCAAAAATCAAAATTAGCACGTTCTATAAAGCACCAAACGAAAACGAGAACCTTTTTATCAAACACATAGAAAAACAAGTAGAGCAATTGTCCAAATTAAGAATTGTTGCAGACGTTAATATTAACCTGTTTGAAAATACTAATACAACTATAAAGTACATAAACATGTTATCAAGTTCGGGATATAATATTATAAATAAAACTGAAGGTACAAGAGAATCGTTAAATACAAATACTTTGATCCATCATATAATTTCCAATTGCAATGATAAGATATATTTCATATAAATTATAAAATACTGACCTTTCTGATCACAAAATAACTACTGCGCATACATTAAATCAGTTATGCTCATCAAAAAATCAATAATAAAAATAACTAAAGCTAAAACAAATTACAACAAAATGCTCGAAATTGTAAGCTCCAAAATTCAAGAAAAAAATGTGGATGAAATTGAACACCTGCAAAAAACTTTACAAACAGCTAAAGAAATAAGTACTAAAACATTGACCATAAAAACTAGAAACAATCAATGCATGCATACAACTGTACTATACAGTATACAACATGAAAATCAGAAGAAAATTTTATGATGCATATAAAAAACATAAAAATAATTTAAACAAAAAAATTAAATACATAAGATACAAAAAACAAACTGTAGAGTTAATAAGGAAAGCAAAAAAAGACTACTTAGAGAGAAGCATACAGGAAGCTGGAAATGATTCAAGAAAAATCTGGAGGGTGATCAATAACACAGTAAAAAATAATAATGTAGTGATGGAAGAAATGAAGTTATAAAAAGTATACAAAAGGATAAAGAAGGTTATACTGAAAATGATAAGGAAATAGCAACAATCCTAAATAAATTTGTCAACCAAATAGGGGAAAATACAATAAAGGAACACAAAATGAAGAACACCAATACAACTACGATAAGGAATATAATGAACCATAAATCTTGGAGCATGCAAATGAAAATGAGATACATAACATAATAATGGGATTAAATAAACATGCAGCCGCCGGAATGGTCAATACCACGATTAAAGATTTACAAGCAATGGACCTTGTAATAAAAAGGACATTAACAAACATGGTAAAGAAGAGTCTTTTGATGGGTATATATCCAAAATGCTTAAAAGATACTATAATAACATCGATTTACAAAAGTGGTTCGAAAACTGATTGTGGAAATTACAGACCAATATCATTACTTAATTCTATAAGTAAAATTTTTTAAAAAATAATAAATATAAGAATAAGAACTTTTATAAATAAAATTATTGGATTTGATAACATTTTTGGTTTTATAGAAAATAGTGGAACAGAGGCAGCTATAACCACAACATTAGATCAAATATATGAAGCACTTGATAAAGGAAAATTTGTCGGGGCTGTATTTGTAGATTTAACCAAAGCGTTCGACGTAGTAAATCATGAAAAACTTGTAAATGTCATTGAGGATATGGGAATAAGAGGAGTTACCAAAAATCTAGTAAAGGATTATTTAACAAATAGAACACAATGTACTAAAATCAACGGTATACTAAGTGATAAACTTCCTATAAAAATTGGTGTACCACAAGGCTCACTACTGGGACCTCTTTTATATCTACATACATCATGAACATCTCAAATTGTAACATCTCATCTAAATATAATATATATGCTGATGACACTAATATTGTTGCCAAAGCAAACACACTAAGTGAATTAGAAACTGTATTAAATAACGACTTAAAGGCTTACAATAATTGGTTGAATGTTAATGAACTTATTATGAACACAAAAAAAACTAATTATATAATATTCAGATCTAGACGAAAAAGCTGTGAGAAAATTAACATAAAAGTTAACAATATTCCTCTTAGCAGAGCACAAAATATAAAATATTTGGGCGTCATAATTGACGAAACTCTTAAATGGGACAATCACTTCAAAAAAAAATAAAAAACAGTATACTCCCAATAATAATGGCAATACGACGATCAGGTAGTACAACTAAAAGGGTGGCTAAACTTATTTATAATGGCTATATTTTATCAAAGATAAGATACAACATTACAAGTTGGAGTCATTGTTCAAGTTTTCATCTGAAGCAAATAGGTACAATAATGAATAAAGCATTTATTTAAGATGCACAGATTTAGGTGCTTAAGATTAAGGTGCAGCACAAAAAAAATATATAAGGACACAGAAGAATTGGATATTAATCAGTTGATCTATTTCGAAAAATGTAAATATATTCATAAAATAGTGAACAAACAATTAAAATCAAATTGGATGCTAAATACACGAAAAGAAATACATAACTATAACACAAGGAATAGATTTAAATTGAACGTGCGTATAGCTAGAACGTCCACCAAACATAAAAGTCTTAAAAATATTGCAATAAAATTATACAACAAATTACCTAAATACATTAAAGATTGCAAAAACATATATAGATAAGTTTAAATCTTCTAAAGAGGCACATACGCAATTTCAGAAATTAAAAAAATTAATTGTTTTTTATACTATTTGTATTACTTAATTAGCTTTTTTTTTTTTTTTTTAGTATGCATTTAGTATATTTTATTTAATATGTAGATTTATTTTAATTTTACATGTAGTTTTATGTATAAAAAAAAAAATTTTTTTATTGTTTTTCTTTTCTTAAAATAATATATTTAATTTCTTATACACAATGTAATATTGTCTAAAACTAAATTAAAAAAATAAAAAAAATGTGCTTATGTGGATAATTCATAAAAACATCAAGTGACATTACTTACGAAAAAAAATGTATTACATTATGGTCTTTCATAATTGAAATGCGATTTTATGTTTCGTTATTAGCGAATAATACATTGTGGAAACTCACTTCGTCCTAAGAATATACTCAATAGATTACTAATTCCTTTAAAAATCTTTTGTGAACGAATTGTCCCTAATTCTTTGCTCTGTTTATTCAATTTGCTAAAAAAAAATTAATTAAATGTAATTAAATCTAATTAAAATTAAAATATTAACTATCAGCATCTGTAAATGCATAGTAATACGTGAACTAAATGTATTAATTAAATTATATTAACACAAAAACAAAAGTTAATAAGTTTTACTTTATAAGCAAATAAAATTGTCCGGGCAACGCCGGGTACTCCGCTAGTTTTCATATAAGAGTTAATAATTTTACGTTTTTAATATAAAAATGTCAACAATTTAATTTTTTTTACAAACTTAAAATTTTGCATTTACATATAGAAATTACTAAAAATGTTGACATTTACGTTTAGAATGAATTAACTATTGAAATAAATGATGAAATGTATTTATTTTTTCATTTAAAAAAGTTAAAATTAATTTTTTTACGTTTTCAATAAAAAATGTCAACAATTTTTTAATTTTATGTAAATTTGAATTATCTGTAACTACCTAACCTTTTTTTTTGTACAACCCTTTCTTTTTTATTATTTAAAAATTCCATTTTGAATTTTCGATAATTTCTACAATGGCAATTCTTTCCATATATGTATCTAATAAATATAATGGGCCATTCCACACGAGTAGAGTCCTCTTTCGTTATTTTTTACTTTTACCTTCGTTTCATTCCGTCTTCCCTATAAACTAAATTTGTGGTGGGGATTTTTAGGAGTCATTTTTTAAAACCAATATTTTAGATTTTAAAAATTTAATCCACTAACACAAACAAAACCTCAAATAAAAATTTTTTTACTTTTTAATCAAAAAAGTGTTATGTGTACATACAAATCATTCTCGTATTTGTTATCTACCTCTCACAACAAATTTTGCTTTAAAAAAATATTTACACATACATATAACACAAGTAACGACAGTTGAGAGGAACATGGTGGAAATAAAAGAGGAAAGTAGTCACGAAGCGAAAGGGGACACTATTCGTATGGAATGGTCCAATAAGAATGCTTAGAATGTATTAAAACAAGACCATTTATGTATGTATATACTGATTTGGGTAGCCTTGATTAAAACGTTAAAATGTCAACTTGTTTTCAAATGGTCAACTTATTTTCATAACAAATTAATAAAATGTTCATTTTTGTATGAAAAAAGATTTTAAAATATTATTTTTGAGAAAAATAATGGAAAAAAAAAATTTTTTAACAAACGCCATGCTGTAAATTCTAACGGAGAAAGACTTGAATTTTGCCAGTTTTAGGGAGTCCCGGAGACGTGGTCTTTTCCATTTCAAAAAATCACAAATTTATTTCAAATAAAAAATCCCGTGTTGGCGCCAGTTATAGCATTCAACAATTTAAATTTAAATTACATTTTTATTTTGCCTTCATTATTGTCATTTGCCATTTGGCAAATAATTTAACTGACAGTTTTCTCTGATTGCTATAATCGCCTATACGGAAAAAAGTACAAGTTTTCAATGAAACGTTTTTTCCGGAAGTATTTCAATGGTAGCTATAACTGGCGCCTTGCTGGAATTAGATGGGCAGAGTTCTGTACACATCGCAGTAAAAATTATTTAGAACATATGGTATTGCTATGTAATGAAATACATGGAATTCTGCATTAAGTGCAGAACATGAAAGTTATCTCTATTTCTAATTTTCGCTGCGCAGCGACAATGCGTCACAACACAAAAAAAATGCTCAGAACTGCAACCTAACAAAAAAATTTTATTTGAATTTTTTTCTTTTCTTCATTTGCGAACAAATTGTGATAGAATGAAGACGTTTATAATGGTAGAAAAATTAAGAGCTTTTGTTCAATTAAATAAATTTTTATATGATAAAAAAAAATAAGCACTACAAAAATTTTAATTGAGACAAAAAATTCGATGAATTATCAATATAATTATTAAAAATAATTAATCAAATGAGACAAAATGAATTATTTGAGAGACAAAAAATTCGATGAATTATCATTGTCTTTAATTATTAAAAATAATTATGTAAAAATCCATGTAATTCCTTTCATTTTTGATGTAAATCTATCTCGTCCACACCCTTGCTTTTCTTTTATATTTTCTACATATTTTTTCATCGTATTATGTTTCACACAAATTTAATACATTGTAATATGCAACATAAGCACAGTAAACTACCATTAAAATAACTAAATTTAGTTAAATAAATAACTAAGAATCATATTTTGAATTATTACGACAGAACTTCAAATTGTTTATATTTATTTCAATTTACATTTATGTCACAAACATACAAATTTTTGACACAAAATGCTGCACATGTATTTCATACCCAGCGCTGCGCAGAACTCTGCTGTAGAATTCTGCACATCTAATTCTAGCATTAGATACCAGATTTTAACAATTTACTTCAATGATTGTAAAAATCTGACGTTCCTTTCGTATTATTTAGCCGGGTGAGGCCATCTTAACAATTAACATCAGCTGATAGAATTATAAATTAATTTTTGTTGTTTCCTTCCTATCATAGATAATATATATATATAGTAATAATACTTGTATATATATCCTGACATATTCTATGTATATTTTTGAAATCTAATTTGCAATGAATAGATTTTTGAAAATTTTTAAAAACCAAATGAACGTTATTGGTATGATACATTTACAAGCTTTACCAGGTAATATTTGTATTTACAATTTATGTATATATAATATATTTGTATTTACTATTTATGTATATATAATAATAATTTTTTAAGGTACACCTAATTATACTGACAATTTTAATTATGTTATTGAAAAAGGAAAATATGAAGCGAATTTGTATAGTAAATTAAAAGTAGATGCCGTCTTAATAGAAAACATGCATGATATACCCTATTTACAAAATGTTGGTCACGAGATTACAGCAACAATGGCGAGAATTTCTAGAGATATTAAAGCTATTCTTCCAAATAATATACCGTGTGGTATCCAAGTTTTAGCATCGGCCAATGAGCATGCCTTAGCAATAAGTAAAGCATGTGATTTACAATTCATTAGAGCCGAGGGTTTTGTTTTTTCCCATGTTGCTGATGAAGGCTGGACAAACGCATGTGCAGGGCCATTATTGCGATATAGAAAGAAGATATCTGCTGATAATGTATTAATTTTCACTGATATAAAGAAAAAACATAGTTCCCACTCAGTGACCTCAGATACTAGTTTATTAGAAACAGCAAAAGCTGCTGAATTTTTTTTAAGTGATGGTGTTATTTTAACAGGAGTGTCGACTGGTGATTCAGTCAATTTAGATGATTTACACAGTGTTCAAAAATGTAAAATTCCAATTTTAATAGGTTCAGGATGTACAATTGATAATATTGAAGAATACTTTAATAAATGCCATGCTGTAATTGTTGGTTCTCATTTTAAACAAAATGGTATATGGCAAAATGATTTAGATGAATTAATAATTCAAACATTTATGGAAAAAGTTAATTGCTTAAGACAAAAGTAAAAAGTTTTTGAATTTTGAATAAATATTGTTTAACAGTATTAGGAATCAACCTTTTATAAAATCAGAAACAATTTTATTAAACTCCTCTGCATAACGTAAATGAATGTTGTGTTTTCCTTCAGGAAATTCATAGTATCTGAAAAATAAAAATATGTTTATTTTTTATTCGTATAAACAAAAAAAAATAATTTTACATGCAATTTTTGATTTTTTCTTTTAAATATGGAGGATGTTCACAGGAAATCATTGGATCTTTTTTACCATGAAGAATTAAAGTAGGACAAGAAATGTTTTCAACTTCCTTTCTGCAAAAATTTCCATCTTTTTGAAAAATTTGTAGCATGCTGTCAGTCCATTCAGACCATAATTTTGGAAATCCAACAACACCATAAAGTTTTTCCAATGGTTCTCTCATTCGAGCTGACCATTTTTTGACATCACGAATATCTACAATAAACGCTTCTACATTATCTATTTTTTTGTAATAATTATGGAAACAAACCTTCGAGAATTTTGACATCTTCTTTATTTATGTATGCATTTGCTCCCCATATAACTAATTTTTCAACATTCTTATAAGTTCCAGCCATTATAAGTCCGGTAACTCCACCATCACTCCATCCTAGAATTGAATAATTTTGCTTACCTAATTTAGTCATTAATTTATTAGCATATTCAGCATCTTTGTTAAAAAAGTTTAATCCAAATTGTCTTTCTGGTGGTATTGATTTTCCATAACCAGGAGGATCCCATGCTATAATTGTATAGTCTGGAAGTATTAATGGCAATAATTCTATCTGAGGCTGAAAGTCAGTCCAAGATGATCCTAGTGCTCCTGGCATGCATAGAATTGTTTTATTTCCTTGGCCCGACTCAACATAATTAATTGTGATATCTTTAGAAATTTGTACTCTTTTTTCATTTATTTTAGTGGATAACATTCTTTGAAACTGAGTCCTTGTTTTTAAAACAATATTTAAAAGTATTTTTAAAGCCATTTTCAAATTATGTACACAACCTGGTACAACTTTAGTACCTAGTAAATGTTAATTAATTTACAAATAATTTTCAGCTGATTGTCATTATTTAAAAAAAATGAGAAATTTTTTGAATATTATTAAATGGAAGGTTTTGCCCAATTTTTATTGCATATATATAGGCTTTGTCGAAAAAAAGTTTTTATTGTGCCTGGTTTGGATTTTTTTTAATTTCTTTTTTTTTTTTGATAAAGTACACTACAAGATAAACCATAGGTATAAGGTACAGTACTTATAATGGGCAGTTATACAATGTGTACAGTGTAACCCAGCGAAAAAAAAGGCACGTGTCCGGAACCCCCCAAAATTCGATAACTTTTTACCATTAGAATTTAAATTTACCGAAAAAATAAATGTTTTTGCTTAATTTTTCGCGAAAAAGAATTTTAAATTTTTTTCATACAAAAATTGACATTTTTGTTACGAAAATAATGGTCAACTGACATTTTATGCTGGAATTAGATGTGCAAAGTTCTGTACGCATCGCAGCAAAAATTATTTAGAACATATGGTATTGCTATGTAATGAAATATGTACATGGAATTCAGCATTAAGTGCAGACGATGCAAGTTATCTCTATTTCTAATTTTCGTTGCGCAGCGACAGTGCATCGCAACACAAAAAAACAAAATGTTCAGAACTGCAACCTAAAAAAAATTTTTTATTATTTTCTTCATTTGCGAAAATAATGTAATAGAATGAAGATATTGGTCGCGTTCAGGTGAATCTAGCGCTATACTGAATTGCAGTAAATTAATTTAATTTTGTGTGACATTTCGTATATTTTTATTTTATTTAAATCTTATTTTTGTTTTGTAAATCTTATATTTTTTATCTCTCAATTTATCAATTTTAAAAAAAATGCTTGAAATCCAAAAATTGTCACAAAATTTTGTAAACAAAAATTTTTGACATTAAATGTGAAGACATAAACGTCAATAAAAAGTCGCTCATAATTAGCGTAAAATTTGCTTGCTGCAAATTTCATGTAGCGCTAGATAAAAAAATCGTTCAGTAGAAAATTTTATCGAGCGCTGCAGTTTTTTTGTAGCGCTAAATCATAGATATATTAACTAATAGATGGGAAGTTAGGTATAGTCGTTTCTTTTCTTCTTATATGCTTTCCTATCTTAAGGTTTTCAGTCAAAAAAATACATATGCATTTTATAATATGTATACATTTCGTTCACTCAGCTGTTTATATTTATTAAAATAATGTAAAGCAGTTTTTTATAACAAGTTTCATTCAGAGATTTAAGTTTTTATATTACTTAATAATTGATGAATTTTATTTTTAAAATTAAAATTGTATATAATTAAGGTTATTCAAAATTTTAACTACTTGTAAAGTAAAAAAATAAGTGATAACATTTTTTTAAAAATTGGAAATGAAATAATTTCACATTTTAGGAACCTATTTCTGAGGAAACTAAAGCAATACATACTCACGGTTCACCAGCTGTTTCTCAAAATTGGCTGAAAATATTTTCTTCACTGCCTATCTATTAGTAATATATCTATGCGCTAAATGCTACTGAACGCGACCATTTATAATGGAGGGAAAGTTAATAGCGTTTGTTCAATTAAATGAATTTTTAGATGATAAAAAAAATAAGCACTACAAAAATATTTATTTAAGAGACAAAAAATTCGATGAATTGTCAAATGAGAGAAAATTAATTATTTGAGAAACAAAAAAATTTGATGAATTATCATTGTCTTTAATTATTAAAAATAATTGTGTGAAAAATCCATGTAATTGCCTTTCATTTTCAGTGTAAATCTCTCTCGTCCACACGCTTGCTTTTCTTTCTTTTATTTTTTCCACATTTATCATCGTAATATGTTTTACACAAATTTAATACATTGGAATATCAGCATAAGCAAAGTAAACTACCATGAAAATTTTAAAATAACTAAATTTAACAAGAATCATATTTTGAATTATTATGACCGAACTTCAAATCGTTTATATTAAAATATTTGTTTCAATTTACATTTATGTCACAAACAAACAAATTTTTGACACAAAATACTGCACATATATTTCATACCCAGCGCTGCGCAGAACTATGCACAGCACTCTGTTGGAGAAGTCTGTACATCTAATTCCAGCAAATGCAATGCATTAGATGTGCTGAATTCTGCCCCGACTAGCAATTTAAGAAATCCTCTTTTTAAATTCGGCAAGTAAATGCATACGGCAAGAATCAATTTATACATTTTTTTGCTTACATGAAACCAAAAAAAAAACATTAACTCTTTTATATGAAATTTTTATTTTTAATTTTTTTTTATTTTTTATTTATTTATATATTCATGTCAAAGTAGCCCAGTCGTTCGTGCGGAGTATATTATAGTTAATTATAAGTATTTATAAGTAAAATTTAAAATATAAAATTCAGTGCTTAAAATAAAATTAACATAGACTAATTGCGTAAGAACGACCACACGGGTAAGAACGACCACTTTTGCTTTCGCTTCATCCCTTCTTTCGTATAAACTATTTTTCAGCGGTCATTTTCAGTCGTCTTTTTTAAGCTCAAATTTTTGTGGTTGAACAAGTATGTTTGAACTAATACAAAGACAAAATTAAATAAAAGTTTTTATGAGGGTTAGAAAAATTTTATGTATCTACATAATTTATTTTTAAAATTCAACTGAAAGGTAAAAATTAAGGATAAAATTAATAATACAAAATTAACTGAAAGGTAAACTGTATGCAGATTTTTTTTATATTTATGTACCTATTCAGAATTGAGGTCAGTTCTACAATAAGTAACCCAATTTTATCAAGAAAAAACAGGAATATATGGAAGGAAATTAAAGCGTCAGCTTTACCATGGGTAGAAAAGAGTAGCAGGAACACGAATCTAATTAGAAAAAATAACATTACTAATAATAATATTAATTTATTAACTAACAATAGCATAGTTACTAATAAATTATCAAATAAAAATAGCACAAAAAGTCATATTACCAGTAATATTTGCGCTTCTGTAGTTAAGAAATAAAATCGTTCTGAATTTAATTTGATTTATAATTCAAATGTAATTAGTAGCAACAATTTTAGTTTAAACAATCATAACAAAAAAAAAAATCGGTAATTATAAAAATTCTCCTTCCACATCAACTGATTATAACTACTCCAATTTTACCCCTTCAAATAATATTGAGAACTTTAATAATAACAGCAAACGTAAATTTCACTTCTTTCTACTTCTTCCAATAACAACTATCATAATTCTCAAAAAGAGGATATACCACCTTCCACTTTTTTGCCTTCTCCAAACTTCGTTAATCTGTTACTACCACCGATTATACGGTTAACTCAAAATAATGTCACAAATGGTGACAACGTATATGCCCTTTCAAGTTCTAATTCAATAAGAAGGTTTGCCTTCTAATTACAATGATTTGCTAAAATTATATATCAATTATCACGATACTCTCGGAATTTCGGAACAAGTTGTCAAATCAGATCTTGATGCTTACCGGAGGCACATTGAAAGTAAAAGCATCAATTAATTTCGCAGAACAAGCGGAAATCATAACAGATTTTTTCGATCCGACTGATTGTTTGATATATGTATCTAACTCTGATTGTAACGCCAGCAGTTTCTCTAATAATTTTATTTCATTTTATTATCAAAATGTTAGAAGAGTGCGTACTAAAACTTCGAATATTTTTCTTACCTCTAAGGCTTTGGATTTCGACTTTTTTATTTTAACTGAAACTTGGCTTTTTAATTCAATTAATTCTCTTGAACTTTTTAATAACTCTTACTTAGTTTTTCGTAAAGATCGATTCAATAATGATACGTCTTCCAATATTAATTCTGTTGTTCCTCCAGGTGGAGGTGTACTTATAGCACCTAAAAATACATTTGATTGCGTTGAAATTCTTCTGGTAGAATTTTCTGAATTAGAACTGATAGCAGTTAAATTCAAAAGGGAAAATAATTTTATCTTTATTATTTGTTGCTATATTTCTCCTAACTCTAATACTGATATTTATCATAATTTTCGTTTAGCTCTTGACTCAGTAACTACACTTATGGATGAGTTATTAGTTTGTGGTGATTTTAATTTGCCACAATTAAGTTGGATTCTTCATGATGAAGAAAATTTTATGATACCACTTTATGTTAACTCTGAATCTGCACAAATCTTTGTTGATAACTGCAATGCCTGTTGTCTGCAACAAATCTCTAATATTTGTAATTATCAAGCTAAACAGTTAGATCTTATTTTTACTACTGACTGGTCCAATTTTAAAATCAACAATTGCCGTATCCCTTTAGAAAAAATGGACAACTTTCACCCATCGATTAACTTTACATATTCTTTTATTAATCCAATAACTCTAAATTTTCTAAGAATTCTACTTCTTTTCGTTTTAATTTTAATAAGGCTAATTTTTCTGATTTAAATAACTTTTTTTCGTCAATTGACTGCTCATATTTGGAAGATTTTAAAGATATTAATTACGCTGTCAGTGAATTTTACTCTATTCTTAATGAAGGATTATTAATGAATGCTTTGCATATACTTGTCACTCCGGATAAAATTCTTAGCTAAAGTCCACCATGGTTTAATCATAATTTAAGAAAGTTACGTAACACAAAAAACAAAGCATGGAAAAATATATTAAAAATTAAAACGGTTCGTCCTATTCTGATTTTGTTCAATTGTACAATTCTTACAAATTACTTTTTGATCCTTGTTACAAAAACTATCTTAACTTCATGGCTTCAAACCTGCGTAATCCCAAATTGTTCTGGAAGTTTGTTAACTCCAAAAGAAAATCTGATGAATATCCAGATTACTTATTTTTCGAAAGTGAAACGATTCTCATACAATTGCTGAAATTTTCAAGAATTTCTTTTCTAGTGCGTATGTTGGTAATGCATTTCAAGTTGATGTATTGGTAATGCATTTCAAGTTCAAGTATGGAGAAAAATGTAGAAAAATAGTAGTTCTATATGCTTATGAAGTAGATATTTGGTGCAATAAAAATATACTTAAATATAAAAATAATCGGCGCAATAAAATATACAAAAAACTTAAACACCATCAAGCACCATGCAACGACTTATTGAATATGTATAAGCAACTTGCTATCGAATTTAAACAAAAAGCCAATGCAGCATATAAAAACTATGTCACGGATATTGGCAACAAACTTGTTACTGTTCCTAAAAAATTTTTTGATTTTGTTAACACAGAACGAAAATTATTTGGGTATCCCAATCAATGATGTCAAAGGACAATGTGATTTCTGATTGCCCAAAAGAAATTTGTAACTTCTTTTCTGATCATTTTCAACAAGTTTATCTTCCAACAGCACCAGTTACCACTTCGACTAACTCCTTATCTAATAGCTCGAATTTGCTATTTACAGACGTGTATATTTCTGAAAATGATATTCTTGAAGCAATTTTGAGCCTTGATATAAAAAAGGGTACTGGTCCGGACTTAATTCCACCAATCTTTTTACATAATTGCTCTCACAGTCTAATCTTCTCTCTTCATTTTATTTTCAATAAGTCATTTGCAATTGGGATTTTCCCACAAAAGTTGAAATCCTCCCACTTAACCCTTATCTTTAAAAAAAAGGGGATAGAGCATCGGTGGAAAATTATTGAGGTATAGCAATCCTTTCGACTTTATCTAAATTATTTGAAAAAATTATCGTTGATAGAATTACTCCTATCATAAATGCAAAACTAAATGAACAACAACATGGTTTCAGAAAAGGTCGTTCAACTACAACGAACCTTATGGTTTATACATCTGAAATCCTGAATCAAATGGAGAAAGGGTACCAAGTTGATGCAATTCACACTGATTTTAGCAAAGCTTTCGATCGTGTAGATCACTTCACTTTGCTAAACATACTATCAAGTTTTGGCATTTCGGGTTCATTTCTTGAGTGGCTTAATTCTTATCTTTCAGAAAGAACTCAAAATGTTAAATTTTATGTTGTATTATCCAACACCATCGGGGTCACTTCCGGTGTACCACAAGTTAGCCATTTAGGCCCGCTTCTGTTTAATATTTTTATTTCAGATCTTTCGGCAGCTAAACTTCAATCAAGCTTATCAGTGTTACAAGCTTGGTGCACGTCAAATAAATTGGAGCTCAACATACAGAAATGTAAGATTATTAGCTTTACACGAAAACGGTCTTCTTTAATATATGAGTACAAAATAGATAATGTAACTCTTGACAAGGTTTTTAGCATTAATAATTTAGGAATTCTTCTCGATAATAAACTTAATTATAATCTTCACTATAAGCTAATAGTTTCAAAGGCTAATAAACATTCTTAACATTGTTTGGGATCCAGCCTTTGCAATTCATTCCAATAGAATCGAATCAGTTCAAAAGCAATTTCTTTTATTTGCATTAAGGAATCAATATAACCCTTCTAATTTTGCTAATCTACCTAGTTACACTACAATTCATTAAACTTGCTTTCTTTATCTTTATCTTACGACAAATATTGTCATCATGCTTTACTTTTGATATTTTGAATAATAGTATTTCTATCCAATCTCTTAAGAACAAGTTTAGAACTACCCATAGTTCTTAACGATAGAGTTAGGCAAACTAGAAATACTAAATTTTTAATGGATTACAAACATAATACATAGTACGGTAGAAATGAACCCATCAATAGATGTTGTACTACTTTTAACAAAATTAGTCATCTCTATTCTACATCTATCTCCAGAAATACTTTCAAACACATTGTACAACTACATTTTTCCACTTTAATGACCTTAGACAATTAACTTTAACTTAAGCAAAACTTTTTTTTTTAATTATGATGTAATTTTAAACATAACACATTTATTGTATTGCGTTATAATACAACTAATCGGTATAGGTTTATACCCGTACGATAAGTATCGGGTATAATAAAATTACTCCTCCGTTTGTAACACCTCGAAATAAGTGAGCTATATATACCTTCAAAGGTATGGATTGGATCAGAATCAAATTCTGAGTCAATTAAGCCATGTCCGTCCGTCAGCACGCTAACTCAAAAACTAAGAAAGCTACAAAATTAAAAATTGCACAAAATATTCTGGGAAAAATTTGTAGGTTCTCCATTTGTTTTGGTTGAGTTCCGACCAAAACTTCGGGTAGCTCCCGAACAACTAACTTTTAGATCTCCACAGTTTTTTTGAAATAGAGCCATGAAATTTTAACTGCTGACAGATATCATAAAAATATTAATTTGATGTTAATATTAATTTTTCTGTAGCCCCACCCGTTAAGGAGCTACAGCGCCCGAAATTTCGAAAAATCTCTATATTTAAATTGTTATAACACAAGCTCTATAAGGTTTATCTTCAATCTGAAAATTCCAAACGATATGTGCTATTATGAGCTTTACAAACATGTATATAATAAATATATACTTGTACTATACGGTGTCTTAATTTACCGTTATGTGAAACTGAATTATTTCAAAATCCTTTAACCCTCTCTCTTCTAAACGATTTAAGTTGGAAACTTGAAATTTTGACAGAAGTTAGATCTTTGAAAATAAGTATGAGTCATTTCAGAAATTTTTTTTGTATCACCCCCGGTTTAGGAGCTGTAAGGTGTCAAAAACTGAAAATTTCCTATTTTTAAACACCTGTAACTTGAACATCTGTTAAAATTTTTTTGAAATAATACATAAAAATTAAAGCTTCAACATTATACTCTTATTTCTGTTAAGAACTTTTTTTAATAATATAGGGTTACTTTATAATTGACGAAAGTGTTACTCGATTTTTTCAAATTTTCTAACAAATGTTTTTAACGAATTTTTTGCATTTTGTTTTACTCGATAATTTGAAATTGTTGAAGATATATATAATGCGTAATACAGAAATAATGTAAATAAACAAACAACATAACGGTTGCTTGAAGAATTTTTATTTATATGATATTGATATACATACATACTTATCATGTTTATTTACATATTATCGTATATGTCACTGATAAATGAATGATAAGAGTATAGATGTATATTATATAGCGCCGTATTTACATACATATACATATGTATTTTATTGTCCTTATAAGAAATTATTCTATGAATGGAAATATTTTTAAAGAAATATTGCAATGTATGGCTATATACTTATAACAATATAAATATACTATGTGCGCATTAATATAATATAATATTTAAAATTATATTTACTATTTTGTACTAAGTAAATTTAATATACATTTACCGCTTAGTATTAAATGGTACTATAGAATATTTGAAAAAGTTTGGGATTGATAATTGTTATGTGGAAGGTTAGAATCTGCTTTTGAAGAATGTATAAACATATAGTTTGAATATATGTACAACCCATAGTTCTAGAAATTATAAAATTCACCCAAATTATTTTAAAATAATATAATATATTATTAAAATAAATATTCTAAAATATTAAAAAAATAATATTGTTAGCAGAGTGACAGGCTGTGAGCATACTAACGGTTCGTACTGGTATCTAAGAGTTGACAAAGGTAACTGTATTCTTTCTCGTTTTTATTTATATCATTTTTTTTGTACATTTTATAATTTGTAATTTAATGCTTTTAACTAATGTTAATGAAAAAAATTAATTTTTTTTTTTAATTTTACGGGTAAAGCCCATTATATCACTGTCACCAAAAAAAAGGGCCACGTGACCTGGATCCATAAAATAGGCCAAAACCGATAGTCTTTTACCGTTAGACTCTAAGTTTTACAAAAAAATTAACTTTTTCGCATTATTTTTTGTGAAAAAAAATTTATTAAATTTTTTTCATACAAAAATCGACATTTTTGTTATGAAAATAATGGACTACTGACATTTTGATGTGTTCTTATAATCTTTAGTATATATATACAAACATATATGGAAAGAATTGCCATTGTACAATTTATATAAAATTCGAAATGAAAATTGATAAAAATGAAAGGGTTGTACAAACATTTTTTTAGGTAGTCCAGATAATTCAAATTTAAATAAAATAAAAAATTATTGACATCTTTATATTGAAAACGAAAATATATTAATTTTAACTTTTTTAAATGAAAAAGTAAACATATTTATAATTTATTTCAATTTTTAATTGATTCTAAACATAAATGTCAACATATTTAGTAATTTTTATATGTAAATGCCAAATTTTAATTTTATACAAAAATTTTGACAAAACGTCAAATATAAACTTTTCATAAAAATTAAGATTTTTTAATGTCCAAAAATTTAATCTTTATAGAATTATTAACTCTTAACATAAAAATTTAAATTTTTTAAAGTCGGGGGCTGCCGCCCACAAACCCCCGCTAACAATTTAAGAAATCCTCTTTTTAAATTCGGCAAGTAAACCTATATGGCAAGCATCTATAGATTTTTTTTTTCCTTATTAGAAATAAAAAAATAAAAGTTAACTTTCTGTATGAGAAATAAAATTTTTTATAGTCGGGGGCTGCCGCCCCAAACTCCCGCTAACAATTTTGGAAATCCTCTTTTTAAATTCGGAGAGTAAACCTATACGGCAAGCATCTATTGATATTTTTTTTCCTTGTTAGAAATCAAAAAAAAAATGAAAGTTAACTTTCTTATATAAAAAATTAAATTTTTTATATGTAATATTATACTATTATCTACAATTATTTATAAAATTTATTATTTTATACAAATTCCAAATATCTAAAATATAAAAAATTAGCTAAAAAAATTTTGTAAATTTGTTATTTTTATACAAATTTCAAATATCTAAAATATAAAAAATTACCTAAAAAAATTTTGTACAACCCTTTTTATTTTCATTTAAAAACTCTTTTCAAAAATTACTTAAAGAATTCCACAATGGCAACACGTTTCAAAAATGCATAAGGATTGGAACAACGTGCCGTCATTTAATAGAATTAATATTAAAGTTTTATATTGAAAGTCGGAAATTTTAAAATTAAAAAAAAAAGGACACCCAACAGACAAGGAAGAGAAAAGGAATCATTTAAAAAAAAAAATTAAGGATTAGACCATTTTTACGGGACTTATTGGATGATGTGATAAAGTGGACTCTGTCCAATTTCACTTCTACGCTAAAGAAACTATACCATACTGATTTTTCCACAATTGTAAGGACCGTTTATATTTTTCACAATGATTACAATTTTCTTCTTCTGTTTCATTTGGAACATGTAAATTTTCACCTTCGAAATTGGTATCTTTATATAAGTATTTTGAACTATTTGCCATATACGATGAATTTAGCAAAGTAAATTCATTCTAATCATCAATATTTAAATTTTCGCCGAAAGTTTTCGGTCCATGATAAGTTTTAATATTTTTTTTATATTTTTTCGAACCATCATTTGCATTACTAATATCTCCTTCATCCTCTTTTGGAAAGTCTGAACTTAATGTTTCACCTTTGGTTTCACTTTTTTCTATTTTCCTTTTTTTTGTGGAGCCATATGTTTTTATCGAAAACTCATTAGCTTTACAATTTAATAACCGGGATGGTTTGAACACTCTTCGTAATCTTGTGAAATCATTATTGCAATTGTTATTCCTAAAGCAATCTGACGAGAAATGTTTTCTAGATACATATATATTTTTGTTTCTTCCGTATGTCTAGTCGTCCTATCCTATAATTTGCGCCCAATCGTAAAATTTTTGAGTTCCAAATTTTGGAAAAGTAACAAAATTTTCATTTATGGAACTAGACATACAACCAGGAACAATACACTTTTTTATTCTGTTCATAATAGTTCAAATAGTTTACTTTAATACGTTTTATACTCAACTTTTATTTTTATAAAATTATTAGTATTTATAGTTAAATATATGTATGTACCCAATATAAATATTAATATGTACATACATATGTACATATATTGTAATATTAAAATTTTATAACAAATTTTATTTATTATTATGTATTATGTACATATCTTTAAATTTGATAATGATTCCAAAAATATGAAATTTAATCCAAATCGAAAAACTCCCAAAAATATCCAAAGTTTAAATGAAACTAAAATTTACTACTAAAAATATAACATAACTAAAAAGATAAAATATTGGCGCGCTAGAAAATACAAATAGGTAGGTACACGTTTTAGTTTACTTCAATTCAAAATTTTTGTTCAGTTAATCGTTCAAAATAACAAATTTGTATATACTTTTTGGCTAATTTTCTTTTTATAAACATACTATTATACTGCTAGGTATTACAATTTGTCTGTATATCATTTTCCACACATCTATAGAAAAACTAATAATTTGTTCTAAGAAAGTTAAAAATAAAATTATTTAAATGAACAAAATCAGAAATTATATATATATAATTTCTGACAAAATCCATACAAAATTTTAAAAAACAACAAAACATTTTTTTGTTTGTTTTTATTTTGATTTGGTTCTTTAAAAATTAAAAAAAAAACATGTAAACTAGTATACTCAATATTAATAATATAACAATATTATAACTATAAACAGCTATAAACTTATATATAAAAGTTTTGATAATGTGTTAAAACATTTGATAAATATTAATTATCTTTGTTCCTGGTAGATGTAGACGGGGAAAATAATATACAAACACTTGTTAACTTTCATTACAAAAATTTTTGTATGGGATTGAATGTCTGTTTGGTTAGTATCTGCAGATTCTGGTCAGATAGTCAGATATATCTAATATATCAATATATTTACTCAATGCTTAAACCAAATTTTGAACTATATGATAAATAATTATATTAATAGAGGTCTCTTATAATTGTAATCTAATATCAGAACCTTTATTTTCTGTTCTTACGTTCTTATAAAATTTAGTTTCTAAAACTTTAAACAGATGGCACAATATAGATTAAAGGTGATTGTATAAGATAAATAACATTAAATAATTTCTACCAGTTCCCACGCTCCCGATTTTTCATGTCACATATATTATATATTAAAAATGGAATTTTTTTTTTAATTTCCTCTTAACGAAAAACAAATACAATTTTACATACAGATACAGCCATTCGATAGAATATCAATGGACAAATGACCATACCATACACCATACCATACCATCGCATTCAGTTTTTAATTATCATGTTATATCAGAAAATGCCATAATATTATTGGTTGTCGTCCCTGATATTGTATAAATTTACCTCACACAAGTCTGTTGAAATGAATCTAATATTTTAAATTATTTCACCGTTATTTATTATTTACTACCGTTTTTACTTTTAAGAATTTTTTTTTTTTTTATTATCAATTTACAAATTAGGTACCTCAAAAAAACCTTGAATTTTTTAAGAAATACAGGAAGGTAAAAGATAATGTTGTTAAAATAATTTTAAAATTTAATTAAAAAAAAAAAAAGTAAAGTGCTTATTGAAAATTTAGTATTTTTTATATTCAAACTTTTAAAGGCTTATGTTAGTCTTTGCTTATGTTGATTTAATTGCTTATAACATAGAATAACTAATAAGAATTGATTATGGAAGTCCAACGTAGTGTAAAAATTGATTTCAACTTTTTCGTTTGAGATTGCCTCGGAATTTTTTTGTTTAGTTTTTTTTTTATAAGTTGTACTCTCTTAGTTTCACTCAAAATTTCACTCACTGATTTTGTTTTGATTTTATTATTATTTCACTGACCCAATACTATACAATACACAGTAAAGAAAGTGTACAATATACATACATTGTACACACTACACACCAAAGATGGGTTATTCTCACCACGTGACCAAAAATTTCTATGCTACTCGAAAAAACAAAAAACAAAAAAACAACAAAATTGAAAGAAATAGATAGTAATAAGATTTTATCATGTGAAAAGAATACAATAAACTGATATATATGAAACGATTTGGAATACATATGAAATCACACTATACTGCAAAGTTTTTTAAATTAAAATTTTAAATTTTTCGCTAAATATGAATATAAACATTAATAAATTAGGTTATGTACATTTTTAACTGTGTTGCTGTAATAATTTTGTAATAAATTAATCTTTTTTTCTCCCTTTTTCCCACTGGTGGTAGTACACTATATTTAAAGTTGCGATAATATCCACGAAATTTCTCATGAAAACTAGCCTTAAAAAAAGAATTTAACTTTAAAAACAAACAAAATTGATTTTAAAAATTTAGACGAATTTTATTTTGAATAAAGACAAATACATATAATGTTAAAGAGGAGAAATTTGAAGTGCAGAGTATATATGCATATACATAGTTTTATAAAATAAGATTTGTAACATTTATTACAACATTTATAATTAAAATCATTTTTTAAACGTTCATACATATAATTTATATTCTAAATCTTTTTCTGTACTAATTTTACTGAAATATTTATAAATTTATTTTCTAAACTATTTACATAAAATTTTCAATTAAAATACATTAGAATAAAATACATTTTTCATATTAAAATTTCAATAAACAATTTAAAACACTTTCGATTGTTACTTTTTTATTTATTTTATTTATACAACATAATTTCAATACATTAATGTATTAAAACCTATATTAATGCTTTTTATATATAAAAAGTTAAAAGTTTTTAGTGTTTGTCAGATATAAATATTTAAAGAGGTTCGAGTTGGATGATTGATTTGGATGCAGTATATTCGATATGTTGTTGCCCAAATTCAATGATGTTCTTAATTGATTAAATTGAGAACAATCTTGGATAATATGCATTACATTTAAAACAGCATTGCAAGTGTTGCAATATTGTGAAATATATATTCTTTGTTGAAGAGACAATGACCTAGTTTTAGCCGGGTTAAGATGACGCATTTATGTCTTTCTAAATTTATATTAAAAACTGGATTATTTATTGTCGGCCAATGTGATTTCAAGAAACTTGTTGAAGTGTTCCATTTAGTTTGTCCCTGTTTATGAAAATCAGTCTTAAGAAGTAATACAATGGATTTTACATCTGTTGGTATGAAAGTTTCTAAGGGGTTCTGCAACGATTTGTGAGCTTCTTTATCAGCTATTTCATTTCCAAAAATACCTTAATGGCTTGGAACCCATGAAAGTTTTATCTTGCCTTCTGATTCTATTAAGTTGTTTCTTATTGCTGTAGGTAGAAAATTTTTATTCGTAATGTTTCTTACTGAGTAAAGAATTGATAAAGAGTCTGAATGTATAATTATGATTGATTCCGATTTTTTGAAAGTATTCGTTGCTTCTAGAATGACTGCGACTTCAACAGCATATATCCAATAGTGATTTGGCACTACTTTAGTCATGATTAATTTACCTTTTAAGTCTACAATAGCAAAATCAGCTGACGATTCTGTTTTACTTGCATCCGTGTATACGTTGTGTGCATCATAGTGACTTTCCAAAAAATCAGAATGTTTAGTGTTGTAAAAAATGTTTGAATAATCTTGTTTATTTTTCGGTAAATTTAGTACAAAGCAGTTTTCTTTTAGCATCCAAAAAGGAAGAACGGAGGGATTACCTTTAGGAGCAGGTAAAGGAATTTTAAAATCGTCAAAAATTGAGAAAGATTTCATTAACGAGGAAGAAATTTTATTGACTGTTATAAGTTATATTTGCGATAGAATTTATTTTATCAATCAAAAAGAGGTAAATATTTAAAGTGTATTTTTTTAGTAATTAGCTTCGCTGCTAGAAAGTTTCTCCTGTCAATAAATAACCAGGATCCACTCTCCACTAATAGAGCGTCGATTGGTGTAGTTCGTAAAGCTCCAAGAGCAGTACGGAAAATTTTATTTAAGCTTGCTTGCATTTTTTTTATGTGAATGTTATTAGAACTGAAACCGTAAATTGTAATGCAGTAGTCAATTTTGCCCCAAACCAAGGTTTTAGCAATTTGCAAAGCTGTATTCGTGTGAGCTCCACCACTTTTTTTTGTAATTATTTTGAGTAAATTATTACATGAGTCAACTTGTTGAGCAACCCATTTCAAATGAAAATCTCAGACTTAGAATAAGAAATCTTTGCTCCAGTTTCCTTTGACCAAGTTTCGATAATTTTTAAGCCTTCAATAAGCGGTTTATTAAGATTGCTACCTTTAGAAGAAGAGTATAATATTAAGTTATCAACATAGAGTTAGTGTTTTAAGAAATTTACAGAAATAAGATTTTCCGATAAAGAATGAATATAAATATTAAATAGATACACTGAAAGTGGTAAACCTTGAGGAATGCCGTATCTTGTGATTTAATCATGGAAAAGAAACCATTGACTGAAACTGCAAATTTTCAAAAAGTTAAAAAAGAGAAAATAGTTTTAATTGTGTTATAGTCAATGTTCCACTTTCGTAGTTGTTGTAATATTATAAAAAGGCGAACTCTACCAAAAGCTTTCTCCAAATCTAGAGAGAGCACAGAAGAATGTTGGTCTTTGGACATTGCAACTCAAGGGTCGTGCTCTAGAGACTGTAGTAAGGTTTGTGCGTCTCTTTCAGGTCTAAAACTAAATTGTTCCGCAGTCAATTTCTTTTCTAAAACAAAACTAAGTCTTTTACCAATGATTTTTTCTAGTATTTTGGATAAGTATGAAATAAGAGCGATTAATCTGTGGTTATTTATATCATTATTGTTGTATCCCTTTGAAATTGGTATTAATGAACTTTGTTTTCAAAGTTGTGGAAAGTTTCCAGTTATATAGGGATATCAGCCGAATTTTAAAAAGAAAAGGTGTTTCTTTAATCATCTTGTATGATATTTTGTCTCTTCCAGGGGAAGAACCTGTAAAAGATTTAAGAGTAGTATTAAATTCAAGATATGTAATAGAGTCTGAAAGAAAGTATTCTGGAACATAAGGTAAACTAGTTAATTCATTAATATTGTAAGAGATTTTATTCTGAATAAAATTGAATGAAAAATTACTGTCTGAACTGTAAGAAGAGCAGTAGGAAGCAAATTCGTTAGCAATATCAATGGAATTTGTAATATTTGTACCATTTACTGAAATGCCTGAAATGCGTTTGTCAGAAAAGCTTTCGTTTACAGATTTTATTTTTAACCACAGCATTTTAGAATCCATAGTAGGATTGATATTTGAAATGAAATTTTGCCAACTGTTCCTTTTAGCGATACGTATGCAGCATTTTTCTTGTACATTAAAAAAATATTTTGGGATGGAAATTTTTTGAAAATTTTCAATGATTTATTCTTTTTACGAATTAATATTAAAATTTCTGAAGACATCCAAACAGGTTGTGATTTATAGAACTTATTTACTTTAGAAGATGGAATAGATTCGGAAGCTGCAGTTCTTATGATTTTGCGAATTTGAGCTGCCTCTTTATTTATATTATCCGACATCGGACGCCTTTTGGATTCAACAGAAATAAGATTTTTGAATTTAATCCAGTCAGCTCTATCCTCTATAAATCTTGATTTTTAACGGACTTAGCTGTTAAAATGGGAGACTTTAGAAAAATTGGGAGATGATCACTACCCGAAGGATATTTATTAACGGACCATTCAATTTTAGATCCTAAAGAAGGAGAAACAAAAGATAAGTCTATGCAAGAAAGAGTGGAAAAATTAGTGATATGTGTTGGTGAACCGTCATTTAAAAGTACCAGATTAGAGTAAGCCAGTCATATATTACAGAGCCATAAGAATTAGTAATACTATCACCCCAAGTAGGGTGTCTGCCATTAAAATTACCGACAACTATTAAAGGATGATTAACTTGTGATATTAAACTATGAAGATCCAAATCAGTAAAAGGAATATGATGTTCCATATAAATATTCAGTAAAGTGAATTACGGATTAGTTTTAAGGGTAACTGCATCAGCTAAAATATTTGAATTAATAGTAATTGAATCATAATCATATTTGATTGATTTTTAGATTAAAAAACCGATACCACTTCTATTATTATCGTAATTCCTATTTGTGAAAAAAGTATTGTAGTTCTTAAAATAATTTGGACCACATCCGTTTTTTATATGTATTTCTTGTAAAGCTATCATTTGAGGATTATTTTCTTTAATAAATATTTCTAAAAAAATTGAGTTATTGTAAAAACCTTGTATATTCCACTGAAGAATTGATATATTCTTAGAAGATCTATTCATGATTTTTGAATTGATTTTATTTTATACTTTTATAGTATTATAAAGTTTGCATGTTATAATCTAACGAGGAAATATTGTTTGGATCTTCTAATGAGTTTTGTATTTGTGCATTTAAGGCGATATTATGATTTGATAAGAATGTTTCATTATTATCTAAGTCATAAATTTGGTAATTGTCTTGTGATAAGTTAGAACAAGTATTTGAAAAAGAAGTATTTTCTAAGTTATTAGTAGCTAGTTGAGAGTCTAATACGCTTCAGGCAAAATTATCTGAAGTGGGTTGCTTAAAAGTATCTAATAAATACTCATTTTCATTTAATTCAAGCTTATTGTGAAGAGTGGACACTGTAGAGTTACTAGTAATTTTGTTTGAAATTTTATTTATTGATATAGAGGAACTTTATTTTGGTAATATTAGGGTATTATTTTGCATTTTTTTGTTTGAGTTGGTTTTCTGATTTTCTTGAAAAGAAATATTGTGTTGGTTTTGACAGTTTTTATTTGATTGGATAGTTGTATTTTTATTAATTAATTGAGGATTATTTTTAACTCTATCAACTATAGGAATATTTTGGTTAATATTTTGGTTAGTAAACATTTGGGATTAATATTTTTTGGAAGCTTCTAGAAAACTACATTTTTGTTCAGTTTTAATTTTTAATATTTGTTTACGCTGAATAAATTTAGGACATTCTTTTGCATCCGAGCTGTGTGTATCTATTTGACAGTTAACGCAGAATTTTCTAGTACAAGCTGATTCAGGATGAGGTGGCAGTCCACATACGAAACAATTAATAGGGTTTTTACAAAATTTTTGAATATGTCCCAAAAATTGACAATTACGGCAACGCATTAGGATAGTGTGGTTTAACAAGTACTGAATAATACCCTATGTCAACACTCGATGGTAATTCATATAATTCAAAAGTTAAAATTATAGCACCTAAGTCGCCTAAGTTTCCCTCGTTGTCCTTTTTCTTAATTTTGTAGGCACTAATAACTTTTTGATTCGCCATTTCTTTAACTGTATGTTCTTCAGTCTTATAATTCAGGCAAGGAGCATATATAATACCCTTACAGCTGTTTAAAGTTGGATGATATTTACCTTTTACTTCGATTACACCTCCTAAATTTATTTTTCCTACGAATGCTTTGCAACATTTTCATTTTTGACCAAGAGAAGTAGTTATCCATTTTTTAGTTGGTTTACAGAAATTATTTCTCTCCTAATAGCTTCAATTCCTTTTTTAATTAAGAACGGGCTTATTTTTTCCAGTTTAATTTCTTGTTTGGATGATTCCAAAAGAATATATTTTTGGGAAATAGCATTTTTATTGAATATAGTATTAAGTCCGAGTTTTGGAAAATTTCTAAAGTTTTTTGAAGTGTTCCCAGTTTCTTTAGACGTATATCTTTTCTTTTTTAGTTCTGGTGAAGTTCGTCCCAAATGGCTTGACGTAGAAAGTTTAACTTCATCAAGGCAGGAATAAATATTGGCCGGCTGTTGCCAGCCTGGCCCTGACGCCATAATAAGTTTTTTATTTTTTTTCTACAAACTGATTTTATACAATAAATAACTGATTGGCAATAAAAATTTCTGATTTTAAAAACTATTATAAGAGTAGTTTTTTTTTATTTAATTTTTTATGAAACAAAAAAAAAAATAATAATAAAAATTAACTTTAATTTTTTTTTATTTTTTAAATAATTAAAAAAAGCGTCTGTATTCTATGAGAAATCTGTTACTTTTTTATTTAATTCAACTTAATTAATTAATTTTCAAAAAATTTAAAATACTTTTGATTGTTATTTTGTGTCACTCTGTACACTATGTATAAAATTAAACAAACTTGCGCATTTAAAAATACATTGCGATCCAATTTCAAATATCCCTATACTTTGTATTATAACAATAATAAAGTATAGGAATATTTAACTACATTTTTAAAAAGCCCTAAAAAAACATCAAATAAATGTGAATTATTTCACCTAATGAAAAAATTTATTATAAAAAACATTAGAAATCAGACGTTAAGAGAAAGTCAAAAAATTGAACTTTTGTTTTATTAAATTTAAAAAAATGAAATATTAAAAATAATAAACTCTTAACATTAAATTAAAATTAAGAAATTTTAATACTATATAATAATTGTAAAAATAAAAAAAAAAAAAAAGGAATAAAGGAAAAGGAAAAATTTCAAAGTCCAACTGAACGTGCCAAAATAGAGTTTACAAAAATTATTGATCTTAACTTACATATATAAATATTATAAAAATAAAAATTTTTCAATATCTGAAGAAGAAATCAATAATTTTCTATTATGAGCAAACTAAGTAAAATTAGCAAAAAACAATTCCATCGTAAAACAAAAGGAATACAGTGCAGTGGTATTTACCGAAACGTTTTCCACCTAAAATGTGCATCGGTTGCTGATGAACTTTTTAATGCTGTCCAGGCAGGAAGTGCGACTTGGAAATGCAATGACTGTCCTAGTAAAAGTAATGAATCGTTCGTTGTGCTGGGTGACAAAGAAAATGAAGACGAGTTGAACAATGAATTCTCCACTATTAGTAATAACGAAAAGGATTTAAACGTACCCAAGCCATCCGATTGTGTAGGAGAAAATCTATATAATTGCTTGCAACAATTAGCGTCCGCTGTTAATGGCATTCCCAACACATTAACTTTTGTTAACTTTAAAATAGAGGAAATTTTCAAACAAAATAAGCTGATATTGGAAGAGAATAGCACTCTCAAAAAACAAATTAAACTTAACGAGGATAGGACATATAAACTAGAAACTTTGGTAAACAAATTGCAAGGGGAAATAGATGGGATTGAACAACATAAAAACCAGTCCAATATTATAATTTCCAGACTACCTTCTAACTTAGACAATACAAAAAATACTGTATGTACCATATTTGATAAAATTCAAGCCAAAATTCCTAAGGAAAACATTTTAAGTGTTACTTATTTAAATAAGCATAACAATAATAAGGAAAATAAAAATACTTTATACTTGGTAAAAATGAAAACCGATAAAAATAAAGAAGAAGCTATGGCGAAGAAATCTAACTACCGAAACCTTTTCACAGTTGAAGTAGGCCTTGAAAAATATGGCAACAAGCAAATTTTTTTTCGTCCACATCTTACCTCTCTTCAATCTAAATTACAATATGAGGCTAGGCAGCTTAAAATCGCTGGAAAATGTCAATATCTGTGTATCAAGAATAATAAAATTTATTTACGACAAAATGAAAACACAAAGGTATTTAGAATTGAAAATTTTAATGACATTAACTTTGCTAAAACTAAACTTTGCAAATAAATACAATATAGATAAAATAATTTTTCCAAAACATTCATTTTTGATTAATAAAATTTCTTTCTTTGTTATTATAACATTATTATTATTCTCACATAAATTTGGATTTAATTAACTTTTCAAGTAAAATAACTTTAATTAACATAACCTATAATATTATATTAGTAATTTGTTCTTTTTATTTTTACATTCTAATTACAACAACAACTTTAATTAACATAACCTATAGCATTGTCTTAGATTTTTGTTTTTTTTTTTTACTTTTTTATATCTACATAATTCTAAATTTAATTTATATTTCATAGCAAACAATTTGTCAAAATCAGCAATTTCAGTTTTATACAGTATACAGATTAACTCATTTATAAACAATTGGTCAACTAACGTCTTTAAACATAATTTATTATTTCTTATATATTTTAGTACAATTTATATCTCAACAATAACAAGTAAATTTAATATAAACTTAATCTATTTTACAATTTTTATAACTCCTAAAATTATATTTTGCTCTTTCAGACTTAATTCTTATCCTTTAACTATAAACTATTCAACTTTAAATATTAACCTTAAACAATTACATTGCTCGTATTTACATTTCATATATTTCAAATTTTTCTACATTATTATATTTACGACTAAATCTATTTCACTTATTATTTTTTTCTCAAAATTATCTATTAACTTTAAACTTTACAATTTTAAACACTAATTTTGAACAATTATACTTTGGCCATATTTACATTTTATATATTTCAAATTTTTCTACATTATTATACATATTTACGAATAAATGTAATTCACTTATTAATTCTAATTCAAATTATGCACCTATGATATTATATAAAAACATCTTAATACTATATAAAAAAATAATATATATAAACATACATATCAATCTTCTACTACTCTTTTTTTTTGGTCAGCTGTTAAATTTAATATTATATAAAAATATAATAAATGTTAATTTTAACTCATGCTATACAAATTATTACTTTATACTCTATATGCACTTAGATGAAATAGAAAACGTAGAAAGCCATTTCAAGGTGGCACATTACCTAAATTACGACCATAATTCAATGAGTATAAAGTATCAAAATAATTTTAACATTTTGTACTTAAACATACAAAGTTTAAGAAAAAAAATCTTTGAATTAGAAACATTAATCGAGAATTTTAAATGTAACATAGATGTAATTGTTCTAACTGAAATATGGCTACTTTCTTCTGAGAATAAATTTTTCAATCTATCAGGATATGATTCATATTTCATTAATAGAGACAAACCATATGGTGGAATCGCTATCTATATAAAAAATCACTATTCTAGTAATATTACTATTACTGAAGAATTTGACAATAGCCAAATATTAGGTATTAAGATAATGAAGCAAAACTTTAATATTGTTGGAATTTATAGATCGCACGAAACACGTCCTACTAACTTTATTAATAGAATCGATGAATTGACTTCCAACTACAAAAGATCTATAATAGTAGGTGATTTCAATCTTGACTTGCTAAATATAAACAACCCGGATATAGTCTCATATAAAGATATGTTGCTAAGTAATGGTTTCTTTATCTGCAATAAGATTTCTGAAACTTTCGCTACCAGATTTGGATCACAATCTAAAACAATAATTCATCATTTTCTAACCGACATTGTAGACAAAAAATATAATTTACATGTCTTAGATTGTTCCTTATCTGATCATCAAATGCTTTTAATCAGTACAAAACATATAAAAAATAATAATTGTAATAATATTCAATACAAAACCGTTTTAAATTACACCAATATTACTAACAATGATTTCTGGCTAAATTCTGAATCATACAATGATGTTGATCAAATCATTGATAATCTCTCTGCTTTAATAAATAATAATACGGAGCGTATTGAAATAAAAAATGTTAAAAAAAAAGATATGGATAACTGAAGAGATTTTATGTGTTATGAAAGTCAGAGATTCCTTTTTTAAATATAAGAAGCAACACGTGAATAATACTCATATTAACAACTTGTATATTCAATATAGAGATAGAGTTAAAAAAATAGTTATTGAGGCAAAAAAAAAATATTGTTCGGACAAAATCTCTTTATATCCGAGTGATACAAAAAAACTTTGGAATTTATATAAGGAGATTATACTTAATACTGATACACCCGTTTTAAAAAACCGAGTTAAAACTCTATGCCAGAATGAGAAAATGTTAGATAATCCAAAAGACATTTCCGAATGTTTCAATAATTTCTTTGTCAATGTAACCAAGGAAATAAACATATCTAATACAATTATTGATCATATTTATTTAAGCCAATTCAGTCGTACCATATCTTCAGAATTCCAATTAACTCCAACAAATCTCGAAGAAGTAAGCACGGCTATCAGCTCATTAAATGCTGCAGCAGCTACAGGAATTGACAATATTTATACGAAACTCATCAAACGTTTTGCGGACCGATTAGTCCCTATATTTGTTAAATTAATTAATAAATCATTTAGTAACGGCATTTTTCCAAAAAAACTCAAAACTGCAAATTGTAACTCCTATTTATAAAGACGGAAATAAAACTAACTGCTCAAACTACAGGCCTATTTCTATTCTCCCAGCAATTTCAAAAATTTTTGAAATTGTGATAAAGAATAGATTATCTAACTTTTTTTACTCTAATGATATCTTGAGTAAACAGCAGTTTGGTTTTCAATCAAAATCTAACATCACAGCTGCTTGTCTAAATCTAACAGATTTCATATCAAAAAGTATTGACAGGAAAAAATATACCAGCTGCGTCTTCCTCGACTTGAAAAAAGCATTTGATTGCGTGGATCATGAAATCTTATTGCTGAAACTTTCCAACTTTAATTTTTCAAGAATTCAAATACAATTTTTCGAATCTTACCTATTTAATAGAACACAAATAGTTCGCATTAACAATATTTGTAGCTCTGAGAAAAGCATATATAAAGGGGTACCACAAGGTTCAATTTTGGGACCGGACCTCTTTAAGTTATACATTGATGATCTAACTCGTCTAGCCCTAAAAGGGGAAATACAGCTGTATGCTGATGATGCGGTCTTAAAGTACTCTGAAAATAGTGAAGAAATTACAAAAACTTCAATTCAAAATGATCTGAATGTCATTCAAGAGTGGTTAAATAAACATAGGATCAGTCTAAATATTAAGAAAACTAAAATAATTCTCTTTGCCAATAAACCATGGAACTTAGGTACAAGTATTCTCTTTAGAAATGAAAAAATTGAAATTGTCAAAAACTTTAATTATTTAGGTTTAAATTTAGATTATAAACTTAACTGGAGGAATCACATCGATTATGTAAAAAAAAGAATAGCGCCATACATATTTATCCTGCATAGATTGAAAAACTTTTTATCTAACAAAGATACACGATCTACAATTCCTATATAAAATCTCATATTTGTTATCTAAACCCAATCTGGGGAAGAGCTACCAAAGATTATTTGAACAAGTTAGACATTTTACATAAAAAAAGCATAAAGATAATTAATCGGTACCCGACTCAACATCCAACAAGTTTATTATATTTTTCCCAATATTAGTTTAGCAAACATTTGTAAATATGAGCTATATGTCTTGGCTTTCAAGATTGTAAATAATGATATAAAGCATAATTTTATCTTGAATAGATTGATTGACATTCATAACCACAATACACGTAACAAAGCGAACTATTATTTATCATTGTTTCGTACAAATAACCAAAGTAATAATGGGCTGTATAATTGTTTAAAAGCATATAATGAACTACTGGAAAATCTTAAACAGATTGCGAATCTACCTACGTTTAAAATCCGAATTAAAGCATTTGTGTTAGAAAGTTAAAAATAAATAAAATAAAGAAGTAAGAAAATAAGGGGATGGTCGAGAGAATGTTATCTGTTATATTAGTTTTTGTATTCTATTTATGCATGTAGTCATATGTGGATTAAATTTAAATTTATAGTCTTAGATTATTTAGAAAAAAAAAAAAAAAGTAAAAAATAAAAAATGTGTTTTTATTTAAAAAAAAAAAAGAAAAAGTAAAAAATAAAAAAAAATGTAAAAACTTTGCATGTACATATATAGATGATAGGTATTATTATTTTTATTTATTTTATTACGTTTAATATTACTTTTTAATGAACTTTATTATTTTTAATAAATATTATTTATATGAACTTTATCAGACCAGACAGCTCAGGCTACGGTCAAATAAATAAACTTGTATTACTAAACACTTTGTATAAAATAATAATTAATGTAATCTAAATTATAAAATACGATAATAAAGAAAAAAAAAAAAAAAGTTGCGCCTTTAAAAAAGCATTGTAAAAATACTACCTAAACAATATTTCGTTCATTTTCTCTCTTACAGTAATTTCAATAACAGAATGGTTTTGAAACGAAGTAACATATATTTTACCTACTTTTATTAATGATTTTTTTTTGTTTAGGTAATTGTAAAAACCCATTAAGATGTGTTAAAAAAGAGTGGCCCATCTTATTGTAATTTGTAATAGATAATATTGCTACACACATATTGCCATTTAATGTGTGTGTGGTTAAAAAAGAAAGAATTAATGTTAAAAATGAGTAAAAATCTCAACTTTATGATTCGATCGAATTGAATATGAAATATAAATAGCAAATGCATATGCATATAATAATATTTATTGTACTATTGTAACTAGATAGATAATCTATTCTTATTCTATGCTTATACATAATAAAATGTCTACCACGAATACATACATATATACTACTACCACGAATATTAAACGTTACGAAAATAACTTCATAATAGTTTTCCTTTTTAAAATAATAGTTTTTTTTAAAGTAATTAAATAACAAGAAAACCCGTTTAGTAAAACTAAAAATAAATAAAAATCCTTGATCCTTTTTATGAAAATATAATCAGTCTTCACATCATATGCAACTCCAACCTAATATTAAAGTACAATACAAAGAACTATGATGAATTATACTACCTTACAAATATATTAATTATCTAAAGGTTGCATGTTATAAAACAATGCGTTTTACAAAAAATAAAATAACTTTCAAAACATATAAACAGTAACATAAAATATAAAAACAAGTATATTTATTATTTTTATTCGTTGTCTGAAATTTCATCAATCAAATCGCGATGAATATTAGGTTCTTTGTCAGTGGGAAGGCTTTTAAAAAGAAATGCAAATTTGGATCAATTAATGGTAACAAATACAAAAGATGTTTTTTTTTTGCTTTTCAGAAAAAGCATCTCTTTTACATCTTTCTCAAGTGCAACATTAATATAAATTTCCCGTATATTTATTCTCATGTAAAATAGTTCTGTATCATCATCATCATCATCATTATATAAATACGCCAGCATTGTTTTTTGGGTCCCTTTTCATAGAAAACTACTGGTCCGATTTACCTTTTCGATCGGGGTGATAGTTTATGAAATACAGCTTATCAAAATTTCTTGCCACATATGCATTTTTTTACACGACTTTCTATGTATTATATTTCTATGTACATATAAATTTTTTCTTTCTTTTTACTTCAAATACTTCAAAAAAATTTTAACAGGTGTTCAAATTACAGGTGTTTAAAAATAGGAAATTTTAAGTTTTTGACACCTTACAGCTCCTAAACGGGGGTTGATACAAAAAAAATTTCTGAAATGACTCATACTCAATGACTCATTATTTTCAAAGATCTAACTTCTGTCAAAATTTCAAGTTTCCAACTTGAACCGTTTAGAAGATAGAAGGGTTAAAGGATTTTGCAATAATTCAGTTTCGCATAACCGTAAATTAAGACACCGTATAGCACAAGTATATATTTATTATATACATGTTGGTAAAGCTCATAATAGCACCTATCGTTTGGAATTTTCAGATTGAAGATATACCTTATGGAGCTTGTCTTATAACAATTTAAATATAGAGATTTTTTGAACTTTGGGGGCCTGTAGCTACTTAACATGGGGCTACAGAAAAATTAATATTAACATAAAATTAATATTTTTATGATATTTATCAGCAGTTAAAATTTCATGGCTCTATTTCCAAAAAATTGTGAAGATCTAAAAGTTAGTTGTTCGGGAGCTACCCGAAGTTTTGGTCGGAACTCAACCAAAAAAAATAGAGAACCTACAAATTGCTCCCAGAATATTTTGTGTAAATTTCAAGATTCTAACTTTCTTAGTTTTTGAGTTAGTGTGCTGACGGACGGACGGACATGGCTCAATCGACTCAGAATTTGATTCTGATCCAATCCATACCTTTGAAGGTATATCTAGCTCGCTTATTTCGAGGTGTTACAAACGAAGGAGTAATTTTATTATACCCGATACTTATCGTACGGGTATAAAAAATTAAAATTATAATATGTAATTTTCTCTTTTAAAAAATTCAAACTTCAATGGCATGGCATGCTGTTATGCACTTATGGCCAAGGCCCATGAGTCTGATTTATGGTACGTATTATTTATTGTTCGTATTATCTATATTATTTTGCCATTGAAAGAGTGGCACAGTACAGTACTAACCAAGTACTGACTTACTAGAGTACAACCAGATAACGGACATGACGTGAGACATACCAATATTAACAATAACAATATGAAAATTTAAGAGACAGTAAAAAATTTTTGTTCCTTAAATTAAAAGTAAATGGTTATTTTTTGTTTGGTTTATATATAGATCTTGTATATTGTATTGTGGTAACTGCCAGTCCAATGGTGAACTTTTTTTAGATTGTTCAACAACGTCTCATTGTTCAACAAATCTCTCTCAACGTCAAAATTTGGAATTTAAAATATCAAAGATGTAGAAAAAGGTTACTATTACATTTTAATAACTATCGTAAAATAGATTTCTTTTTGACTGGATCGAGTGTGAATTTTAAAAATGTTAAAGAATAAGTAAATATATATATATATTACCGTATTTACAGAATAATAGATACATTTTTGCTATGTATGGGATGCACATTTGAGAGTTTTAGAATTGAAACATTTTTAAAATAATACGTCTTCTATTAAATTCAAACTTTATGAGTTTCAGTTAAGAACTAATATGAATATGCCTATGTAGGTATTATAATAATAAATTTTTCAGTTTATTTTATAATAAATTTATTTATGAGAATTAATATTCATATAAATGTCATAATGTATTATGAATTCAAAAAATTTTAATACGTTTTTTTTAATGCAATAAAAAATATTTATATTTCCCGTACTGGAACTCTCTAGCTTTTTACTGCGCTATCTTACCGTAAATTGTCTACATGAAAATTTTAAAATAATATGTAATTAAAAAAAGTAATTGTAATTGTAAAATTTTTTATATGTGATTCTCTTATTAATATATGTATACCTGGCATAATATGTAGTCCAATTTTAAGGATTTGTTTTTAATAATTTAAAAGTTCTTTACATTACTTTACTTTTTTTTTTGTAATTTTCTTTAACGTACTTATTTAGTTTCACGTTTTGAAATGTGCGATTTGCTAAATTAGTAGTCCGGTTGTAACACCCAATCTATCCGTGAAACAGAAATAGTCCTCGCTTACATATCCCAAACTCAGACAACAACTTTTGACTTTCGAAAACGGACAAGATGTACACTATATAGCTGTATCTTAATCTAGATTTGCTCGATTTTCGAGCAGCGAAAAATCTACATATATATAAAAACTTTGGAAAACAAATATATACAAATATGTATGTATGTATTATCATAAAGTAACTATATACATAGAGAAATCACGTAAAAGAAAAAATCGTAGTCAATTTCATCAAAAAGATGACAGTAGTTTTTGCACACCATAAAAGAACATAAGAAAAACAAACAAAAAATTTTTATTTTTTCATTCATTCAGTCATTTTTTCATGATTCAGTTCATAATTCATTGATATTATATTGTTAACATACGTACATACATACATATCTATCAATGCATGACAAACAAAATGTTTTTATAATTTTAAAATGTAATTTTATAGATCTCATACCCTCTGTTCACACTTAGGTGCATTCTGGAATTGTAACTTCTTCATCCTTTTTCCCGCTTCCTCGTTTCTCCTAAAAAAAAGCTTTACACGAATTTATGCGAAAAAAATGACGAAAAAGTAGTTGCAACTTTTTCAACCAAAATTTAGCGGTTGAATCAATTGCAAGTCACCAATGTAAAACAGCAATAAAAAATTTTATCAGGTCAAAAAATTTTTATGATATACACAAAATCATTCTTATATTGAAGTGATAATATTAACGCACTCATATAAAGTTGCAATTGCAACTGACAACATAGTGTGAACGCGGAGAGCTATTTTGCAATTACATCTTACAATTGCAATTGCACTATAGTGGGAAAATGGGCATAAAGAATAACTCTACACAACACATAGATAATATTTGAAGGCCAACAAAATTTTATTATAATATTGCTTAATTGTGATGTAAATTGTATTGTAACGGAGATCTATTTGTTTTAATTTTTTTCTATTTGTTTAGAAGAATATTTTTTCTAAAAATTAAAAAATATTTTTGGATGGAATATTGAAATTTTCTAAAACATTGGTATTAATCTTTGTGGCCCAGGACCCACAAAGGTATAGTAAGGTAAGGTCAAATTTACTGAATGTATAATTACATATATTAAGGCTGGTTTTCATTAAACCGATATATACACGAAAATGTTAGAGTATAGGCAGAACATACAAAAATGATATGTGTTTGAAAGAGCTTAAGCTAAAAAAATATCCATGAAACATTTGAAAATATCCAAGAAAATAACCGTAAATATCCATGTATTACTTATGTATGCAAAAATTGTATATCTTACAAAAAAATTTCTACTACAATGGCATTTCAATTTTAAAGTGTCAAAAAAATAAACAAATGTTCAAATTTTATATATAGAATATAAAATGTAGAGTACAGATATTCGTCTTGTAACATTTTTAGAAATTATTAAAAACATTTGAGAAGTTTGTTCGATATTGGTAATATAGTACGGGCAATTACTTGTGACTAAGGTTTAGCCAAAGAAATAACACCTAGAACCATTTTGTAATTATAGCTAGAAATCTAGAAATCACGTCTGATAAAGCATTTTGTAATTATAATAATAAAACATTTTTTGCTTATTCGATTTCCCCATCTAATTATCCCCATCTAAAGTAACCTCTTAGAAATACATTAATGGATTCCGGTTTAAAAACCTCAGATGCTATTATAAGCTTTAAAGTTCTCATAGAATTATGAGAAGTTCAAATAAATTGAAAAACTAAGATGTGTACCAAATTAACTAACTAACTAACGGCACTAACTAATTAATTAACATATTAATCCGCATACTCTTGAAAAAATGAGAGCTAAATGAGCAACACAAATATTTAGTAGAACAGTGAGTGCCGCTATTAGAACAATAATTGAAACATCTGGTTTTAAAAAAGTTACTAAAGAAGTTGCAAATTTTGTATTAGTGTTTGATAAACTTTTTGATTGTCTCAACAGTGGATCATTATATTCTGATAATAAATATCGATCTGATATTAAACTGAATAGCTTGTAGTTTGAATTTTCAAAATATTGTAAGATTGACTAAAAAGAAAAAATATATTTTTAGAGGGAATGAAAAAAAACTTTAATTTTATTTTATACATATGTATACACATTTTTTTATATTTTATACTTTTACAATAATAATTCTCGTACCTATGATTGGGTTATGAAAACACTAAAATTGATTGATAAAAATCGAGGTTTTTTTATTTTTTTAAGAAGTCGAAAAAGTTATATGAAGAAATATATACAAATGTACGTACATCAATTGACATACAAACAAAAAAAAAAAAAGAAAAAATAAAATAAAAATAAACGATAATACGATCAAGTTGATTTTTACGAAATTAAAAAAACTGTTTAACTTTTTTCTTCCATGTAAATACTTTATGTATATAGTTACTTTATGGTATTATGGTATTATATACATATTCTGGAAAAAGGGGAAAAACTGATTTCGCAACCGACTATAAAATCCTTCCCAATAGACATATGTAATATATATGTATATATCAGGACTGTCCGGTATATGGAAAATAAGTGTATCTGATTTTATAGTTGGCCAGGACATAAAATAAAGTTTAGTCTAAACAATATTATTACTTTATTAATTATTATCATTACAAAAACAAAATTGGAACTTTTGACCATAGGACTTCTGACACATCACCGTATCTGCGATAGACCTACTATTTATGGATTATGTTTGCTTTATTAAGTTAAAAATATTTTTATTTTATTGGTATAAAAATTTAAATGGTTTGTATACCTAATGTCATATAAAATATAATTAAATTTCCAATATTTTTTTAAATATCTATAATTTTGTTTCATTATTTTTTCATAATACATATTTTTATATTACAGGCTTAAAACTAAGTGAAATACATTCTTTATTTAGAAATATATATATAAAAGAGCTTTTAAATTTCACATTTCGCTCGTTATAAATAATCATTATTTATATTTTGTCCATAATAATAAAAAACTAATTTAATAATAAAAAAAAAATAAAATTAAATTTTATAATAACAAAAAAACTTCTCACTTACAAAATACTATTTCTTTTTTTTAAATGTGACAAGGAAATTACACAGCCTTTTCTTTCAAAGTGTGGCTATACCACACTCCCTCGGTTTATACAGTGTATTTCATACACACGTAATCACTAGGTCATCGAGATCCCTTCTTGATAGTTATTAAAGAGGAAGTTGATTTTTTATCGGATTTTTTTTTTATATTTGGACAATCTAAAACTTAAACAATTTTTTGGCTAATCAAGTTATTTAATTATCCTAAAAACCTAATTATCTCTAATTTATTAACATTATAGACATTAGGAAACCTTGTTTTTTAAGAAGTGGAAAAAATTATCTGTTATTATAATCCGATATTGTTTTTTTTTATTATTTACGACTTCTTCTTTTGAATGATAACATTCATTAAAATAGAGTATCTTACCGAGTTTACCGTTTCATATACTTTTAGCACGGGTTTATGGTTTTAATATACTTTTTTTGAAAATATCGGATGAAATTTGTAAATTTAAATTTTAAATTATTGGAAATAATAATTATTATAGAACAAATTTTTACAGACAAAAAAATTAATGCCCCTTATAATCTGTAGCTCTCAAAGTGTATTATTTGGGATATGAATTTGTTGAATTTATAACTGTTATAATAAATTATAATTTTAAATTCTTTTATAATACGGTTTGAAAATTAGCTAAGTTTAAGCAATTTGAAATTAATGGTGAGTTATGTTATGTTAAATTACGACTTATAAAATATAATTGTATTTTTATTATTGCAGATAGATAATATGTAGGTAGTCCTTGTTTATTTTATATATTATGGTATGTATTATTGATATTATTATAAATTGTTATTAACAAATGCATATATTATCTGATTTTATCGTAAAGAAACATTTACATACTTATATAAAATTATAAATTTATCAATATATCATCAGATATTATAAAGAAAAAAAAAAATGTATAGGTGTATGTATATACATATGTATGTACATATATATAAAAATTTTGAAAAGTAAATGAGAAATCATTTTTAATTGTTTCTCAAAAGTTTGCAATTAGAGTGAGTGTAATTTTATTGGAAAAATGAGTTGGTTCCGCAAATTATGATAAAGCAAATTAATAATGTTAACAAATATTGGTTACGCAAACTAATATTAATAGTTATATAATTAATAGCTAAGCTATGATTAAAAATTTAATATTTAATGTAATTTAATGTAATACAGGTTAATTATAAAGTTATAGCTCTTTTTGTTTTTTAAATGTTTTATAGTCATTATTTGTTATTTAAAATATTTATATTAATTTGGAATCAACATTTCAAAAAAAGTTATTTTCCTTAAATTGTTGAATAAATTCAATTAATTAATTAGCATTTATAATACTCCCCGAAGATGACGTAAATGTCGAATCGAAACTGAGTAGTAAAAAATAAAACAACTAAAGTAAATTGTGCATTTATTTTGCTGCACTGTAATTTATTATAAAAATGTTTCAAAACACAGTTATGAGAACTTCAATGCATAATAATTAATTACAGTTAATTTGTGTTTTTTTTTTTATTTTCCATTCGTTTAAAAAAATATTCTGATAATTGACATAATGGGTGGAATGCATAAAATTGAGTTTGAACTCAAATCTTACCTTTTCAAACAAAAATAAGAGTTCAAGAGAAGTTATACTGAAAGGTCTCTTCACACTCTTTCAAACACCATTGTAGTCTCAAAAGTTAGGTCTATAAACAATCCTTAAGATGATATACCTAAAATTAGTACAGGTTGTCTCATTTGAGTACAGAATGCTTAAAACAAACAATTTTTTCCTTCCTTATTCAGAATTTCGTAAATGTAAACATATAGATAAATATTCTGGAAAAGGGAATACCCTGATCTTGAATCCAACCCTAAAATATCTCCTAATTTGGAATCTCGCATATTCACAATATATAGTATGTAAATATTCTGGAAAAAGCGTATAATTCAATAATGAAAAATAGATCCACTGTCACCAATCTGGTTGAGTCAAGTAAAGCTTTCGATCTTCTTTCTCATAATATCATTATTTTTAAGTTAAAACAATTAGGGTTTCCCTCTTATTTTATAAATTGGATATGTTCCTATCTTTCTGATCGTAGCTACTCTGTTTTATTTCGTTCTAGAACTTCTGCTCCATTTTTAGCTCCTACTGGTGTTCCTCAAGGTAGTCATCTCGGTCCTTTATTGTTCATTATTTCAAATAATGACATCACGTCTTTAATTTTAAATAGTCAGATTAAAATTAATGCCGATGATATGAAAATTTAAAAAAAATTAAATCGTTAGATGATTCATTAGTATTGCAAGAAGATTTAAATCGTTTCCATAATTGGTGAATTAATAATAATCTTCTCCTTAATACTAACAAATGTGGTTTTATTACTTTTACGCACCGTTCAAACCCTTTATTCTATATTTATTCAATTACCTATCAACCTATTCCATCTGTCTTTTCAATTAAAGATTTAAGAGTACTTTTCGAAAGTAAGCTTTCATTGCAGCTTCATTATATCTTTATATTAAATAAAGCAAATTCAATGCTTGATTTTATTAAACGTTGGGCAAGAGAATTTCAAGACGCTATATACATACATATATATAAATATTCTGGAAAAAACGTAATAACTTTGAAAAGATAAGATTTTAATTCTAAAAAATTCTAAAATAAATTTGTATGAAAAATGGACTTTTTTTATTATTCTACCCAAAAGCATTTTACCATAACACAAAAATAAAAAGGACCAGAGTAACCAATAAAAGCTTTCTAGAAAGAGAAAAAAAGGGAGAAAACAATTTGTTCACAAAAAAGGTACCGTTATATTTAATTTTAAAATGAAATATTGGGAAAAGTGCTTATTAAAAATTTTTTTTTGGTTTAAGCACTCTGTACTCAAATGAGACAACCTGTACTAATTTTAAGTATATTATCTTCAGGGTTGTTTACAGACCTATGTTTTGGGCCTGCAACGGCTTTTATTGATCTAATATTTGTTTCGATATTTTTTGTTATTTAAGCATGTAAAGTATAAAATTGAATTTTTTATTAAAATTGTTGTTTCAATTTCGAATTTCTAACCTCTGATAGGACTACTTATTACCAAGCCGTACACCACTTATTACATACCGTTGGAAAGGGTATGAAGAGGCCTTTCTAACATTATAAAAATAGTATTGCGTGTCTTTGAAAATTTATAAAGTATAGTGGTTTCCAGAATGTCTGGGAATATTTTTTTATACCAAAATTGTGTCTGGGTGTCTTTGAAAATTTACAAAGTATAGTGGTTTCTAAAAAATCTGGAAAATTTTTTTTTATACCAAAATTTTCCGTTTGAACTGCAGTATCTTAGGAACGGCAGCACTGATTAAGATGGAACAAGATATTTATTAAAGACAATTTAGTAGATCCAACAATGTTGTAAAAAATTGGTTCCTATATACTATCGTAGACTAAAATTTATAACGGTTTAAGTAAAATACTACAAAATGTTAGGAAAATTTCAAAATAATCAATTTAACCTTTAAATGACTTTTGCGTCATGTTCTATGAAATATAGGTGTCATCACTAGGTACCGTTATGTAAAATTTCAAGGCAATCGTACAATATACCTAAAGTAAAGTGTACCCAAATTTTTTTTTAGTTCTTTCTAAGTCACTAAAATAACTTATTTTTTGTATTGTATAATATTAAATATAATTTTAATTTTAAGAACTTTTGTAACGATCTTGCTTTGGTTTGAATAAATAAATAAATAAATATAAAATCCATCCAGATGATAGAAAAGGGAAAGCAGCCACAGAATTACGAACCCAATGTATTGAAATGTTAAAAAAGGGGCATTTAAAGTTAAGGAAATCGTAAAATAATAGCACAGAATTATTATCCGATTTACCAAGAATAGAAATTGAAGTCGCAGAAAACTTTAGAAATCAACTGACTCCTAAGATATATTTTCCTTCAATGTAAAAACCAAAAGCAATAAAAACTTAACGAAATGGTCAATGTTATATAAAATCACATCTCCGTGTAATCCTTTGCCTTGGATCAAAGATAGTTATTGTGATAGCAAAAATATTAATGCAAGAAGTTTAGCTCAGCGGAGGCGATGATAAGATTAATGTCCCTGTTAAAATGGAGAAAATTTAAAAATTACTTACCTGAAATAAAGAAAGTCACGATTCCTAGATGAATAGGTTATACAACTGCTGAATCTAAAATACAACTAAATGGATTTTGTGAGGCTTATGGAGCAGTAATTTATTTTTGTGCAGAAGTAAATAATAAAATATTATCAACGTTACTGATACCCAAAACAAAGGAGCATTGTTATTTTCAAAACAAAAAAGTCAAGATATGCAACCAGAAATGGCTAAAATCTACGCTTGGAGCGATTCAACCATCACATTACATATGTAGGAAATGGAGTTGTAGAAATTCAAAAACTGGTTAAATCAATATTTTGGCATCATGTTTCAACCAAACATAACCTTGCTGATGTTGCTTCCATAGGAGAAGAAATAAAGAGTTTGTAAATCAATTGATTATAGTAGAACAATCTAATTTGGTTAACAGAACATAATTATAATTGCGCTACGGCAAGATCACTTGAAAGTATAGATTTAGAAACAAGGAAAATCGATACTGTGATAACAAATAAGAAGAATGAAAGCTTATTTCTTAGATATTCAATGTTTCAAAAAGCAAAACGTATAATTGCCTCTGATAATGGCATAAGAAGGAAATAGATATTTATGAGAAGAGCGGTAATTATAAATGCAACACATGTTTGAATGTTAGAAGAAATTAGATGTGTGGTAATAGTAATCAACTTTCGGAATATAGTCTTTAAAAAGTGCAAATAATTATACTAATGACTTACTACCACCAAGACAAGCTTTACTCCAAATATATATAAATGCAGTAAGTAATTCATCACCATCAAGTTTTACCATGAACAACACAACTGCATCAACTACAACTATGACGAGAATTACTTCTAACTGCAACACATTACTTAATTCTACTAATGCACTTAATAATACTACCACTAAGCCTAGCTTTACTTCTAATACAAATGCAGTCATCATCATCATCCTTTTCATCAACATCAGTAGCAGCAATAACAAATGAAATTCTATATTCAGAAATTATAAAACTTCAATAATTTAATTTGGACGCTCTTAATAGTATAAAACATTTAGAACAGTACAACGTAACGCTCTTCAGGAAAGTTTTGTCTCTCGAAGAGAAAATTAATAAATTAAAGAAAAAGAATTATTGAATTGCATTGGTCGCGTTCAGGAGAATCTAGCGCTATCTGAATTGCAGCGGTGTAGCATTTAGCGCTGCATGTTTGTACTGAACGAATTAAATGACATTTAATTTTGTGTAACATTTGGTATATTTTTATTTTATTTAAATCGTTTTTTAAATCTTGTATTTTTTATCTCTCAATTTATCAATTTTTAAAAAAACACTTGAAATTGAAAAATTCTCACAAAATTTTGTAAACAAAAATTTTTGACATTAAATGTGAAGACATAAACGTCAATAAAAAGTCGCTACAGAATTTAGCGTAAAATTTTCTTGCTGCAAAATTCATGTAAATAAATAAATAAAGATAAAAAAATCGTTCAGTAGAAAATTTTATCGAGCGCTGCAGTTTTTTTGTAGCGCTAAATGTTACTGAACGCGGCCATTAATATTGTTACCGTTCCTGATATGAAGAAAGAAAGTGTGTAAAAAAACTTCTCTCTGTGGGTTTAAATGAGAACTTCTCTGATGATGAGATTTCTTCTTGTTATATAAAAAAAGTGAAAGCTAAAAATGGTACTCAATTAAACATTGTTTATATTAAATTTAAATCTCACCATTCTAAGATTCTCATAATGAATAAAATTAGAAGAAATCTTAACACCAATATTTTAAATGAAAAGTGCGTAGGCAAAAAAAAATTTGTAAATGAAGCTCTCACATTCAATAATAGAAGCTGTTGCGTCAAGCTAAAATATTAAAAAATAATGGAAAATGTAAGTGTGTATGGCTAAAAAATTTTTTAGTAAATTTAAAAATTAATGATGATGATAAAGCTGTTCAAACTAATAGCGTTGAGGATTTAAAAAATATTTTTATTTTAGATATTACATATTTGATTAATTTAAATAATTAAAAAAAAATTACTGTATTTTAATTGTTCATTTTTATTAATATCCTTAACTAATTAATTTTCTTAAAAGTAAAAATTTGTTTATTATTTAACTTTCAGAATGTTAAATTCTAACTCTTTTATTCTTCATCAAAATATTCGCAGTATGAGGAAAACTTTGATTCATTTTTAGCGTATTTATTAACTTTAAAAAAATTACCTCATATAATATTTATACCCGTACGATAAGGATCGGGTATATTAAAATTGCTCCTCCGTTTGTAACACATCGAAATAAGCTAGCTAAATAACCTTTCGAAGGTATGGATCGGATCAGAATTGAATCAATTAAGCCTTGTCCATCGGTCCGTCCGTCCGTCAGCAAGAATTCTCAAAAACTAAGAAAGCTGGAGTCTTCAAATTAACCCAAAATATTCTTACATCAATTTACAGGTTACATGTTGTTTTTGGTTGAGATCCGACAAAAACATCGGGTAGCGCTCGAAGAACTAACTTTTAGATCTCCACATTTTTTTTGAAATAGAGCCATGAAATTTTAACTGCTGATAGATATCATAAAAATATTAATTTTGTTTTAACAACTTTTTTCTGTAGCCCTACCCGTTACGGAGCTACAGCTCTCCAAAGTTCGAAAAAGCTCTATATTGAAAACAAAAGTTGTATAAAGTATATCTTCTTATTAGCTTTAAAAATATACATACAATAAATATATACTTTTGGCATACGGTGTCTTACTTTACCGTTATGCGAAACTCAAATTTTGCAAAATTCTTGATTCCTTCTATCTTCCAAATGGTTTCAGTTACTAACTTGAGAGAAGTTAGGTCTTTGAAAATAAGTATGAGCCATTTCAGAAAATATTTTTGTATCGCTGCCCGTTTCGGAGCTATATAAATTTCTTATTTTTAAACACCTGTAACTTGAACACCTGTTCAAATTTTTTTGAAGTAATATACAAAAATTCAAGCTCCAACATTATATTTTTATTTCTATTAACAACTTTTCTTAATAATATAGGGTTACCTTAAAATTGACGAAAGTGTTACTTTATTTTTCAAAATGTTTCTAAAAAAAAATTAAATTTTATTGTAAAAAAAAATTAAATAAATAAAAAATATAACGGTTGCTTGAAGAATTTTTATTTATATGATATTATATTGGTATACATCTATATATTATATATTATATACATATTATATTATATATTATATTAGTATACATACATGTTTATTTACATATCGTATATGTCACTGATGAATGAATGATATATAATACATATGTATAATAAAAATTATTATACATTTGCCGCTTAGTATTAAATGGTGCTATAGCATATATGGAAAAGTTTTGGCTTGATAATGGTTATGTGGAAGGTTAGCATCTGCTTTTGAAGAATGTACATATAGTTTGAATATTATATGTACAAACCATAGTTCTAGAAATTATAAAATTTTTTTTTTTTTAATGTATTTCTCTGTCACATAAATGTGGACAGGAAATTACACAGCCTTTCCTGTTCAGGTGTGGTTGTAAATGTCGTAAGGGGGAATAACTCTTACGTACCCACACTCCCTCGGAAATTCACCCAAATTATTTTAAAATACTGAAAAATTAAAAAAAAAATAATATTATAAACAGACTGACAGATTATGAACATACTAACAGATTCGTACGGGTATCTAAGAGTTGACAAAGACAACTGTATTCTTCCTCGTTTTAAGTGAAATTTGGATCTTTGATCACGAACTTGCTAATTTTAATATTCCTAATTATAATTTACAGGCATGTTGTAATTATAATTATTCTTTGGGCGGTGTTGCTTTCTTTATTAGAAGTGATTTTGATTATAATTTTTGTCGCGATATTTTTATTTCTGCAGGTATTTGTAAACTTATTTGTTTTATTGACAAAATTGAATACTGTTTCTATTGCATTTATAGATTGCACGAGTATAATTGTAGTATTTTTTTAAATGAACTTAATAACCTGTTAAATAATACAAAATGTAAAAATTGTATTATTATTGGGGATGTAAATATTGATACCCTTAGTTATAATAGGCATGTTGATGTTGAACTACTTTTATCATCCTTTGGTTTTTCTTCTTTAATTATAGAGGCTACTAGAATATCTGATTCTCTCTATTTCTTAGTACTTTAAAAGAACATATATTGATAAATGCACTTTTTCTAAGCCTTATGTTGTGAACAAATTTAAAAAAGTGTCAAACCTTGGTTGAACGACTCTCTTTTGGCACAAATTGAATTATGTAATAAACTAAGAAAATCTGTTTCAAAACATCCAAATAATTCTCGTTTATTAGTTCGCTATAAAAAATTATGTAAAAGAATCAACATTTTATTGAAAAATTTTAAAGACCATTCAAACAAATTTCAGGGTAAAATAAAATCTTTAAACAGCTCTAAATCTGTAGCTTCTGATGGGATTTCTAATATTATTCTAAAAAATATTTCATTTCATACAGTTGATCTTCTTAAATATTTGTTTAATAATTGTGTTTTCAATGAAATATTTCCTAGCTGTTTAAAGGAAGCTGTGATGATTCCTTTATTTAAGAAAATAGATTTCTCTGTTACCAATAAATTCAAATCTATTTCTATTCTTCCTTCCTTATCAAAAATTATTCTTCCTTCCTTATCAAATTATGAAAAAGCGGTTCTTACCTTTTTTAAAAAAAAAACGGTAAATGTAACAATCTTATTTTAAACATTGATAAATGTGCCGTCATTTGATTTACCATTGCTCTTTAAACTTAATCACAAATAATTACACTTTTAATAACAACATAATAAAAAGAATCACAGAATTTCATTATCTTGGGGTAACTTTTGATTGTAAACTTACCTTTAATACACATATTAACAAGATCATTAGTAAAGCAAACTCAACGCTAGGTTTTGCAAAAAGATTTTCTAGAGAATTTAATGACCCATATATTATAAAATCTTTAGTTCGTCCTAACGACTTTAGTTCGTCCTATTCTGGAATATGCAAATCAGGTCTGGTCTCCACACTATCATCAACATATTGCTAGAATAGAAGCAATAAAATAAATAAAATAAAATAAAATTTTGATTAAATAAATTAAGTTTTTTCAGTAATTCTCAATTCGGATTTTTACAAAGCAAATCTATTGAGAAATTTTGTTATGAGGTGTATGAAGCGCTTAATAATAGTTTATGCTTTTCAGCTTTATTTTTATTTTATTTTTATTTTATTATAAAAACCAAGCAAGGTATGTACCTATTATATGAATACAATTATTTTTTTTTTTATGTTTCTTTTTTTTTTTTAACAATGATATAATACACAAAAAAAAAACAAAAACATGAAATATGAAATATAATTACAGGGCGCTTAACTTAACTTAAAAAAATTTTTTAAAATTAAATTATTACTTTTAAATTTTTTCTTTTTTAACATTGACATTAAATACAAAACAGTACTTAAATTCGTACTTAAATTAAATTTTAATACAAAAATTGATGACTTAAACAAAATGCACTTTAAAAATTTTAATGTATAATTATGATTAGAATGACTTAAAAAAAAAAAAGTTGTGTAAGGTCATTGAAGGCAAAAATATTGGTGTAATTTAGATTTAAATGTTCTTTTTGAAATTAATGAAGACAAAAGATGACTGTGCTTATTGAAGATAGTGCAACATCTGTTGCTGTTCTATGAGTTTGTTCAACTAAGAATCTCGTGTATCTTGTTTGCCTTACCCCATCATTTACGATAAAATTGTTTTTCAAATATTCAATGTGAATATTGTCATAAAGAACATCGTAGGTGAAGCAAGATGAAGAAATTTTCCTTCGAGTTGACAAGGTTAGTATATTTAAAGACTTAAGTCTTATATTGTAACTCGGAAAATTAGCATAGTCGGAAGGATTAAACTGAATTCTTAAAGCAACTCTGAATTCTTAAAATTGTTTTTGAACTTATTTAATTCTATCAGAATTTATTTGAAAAACTGGATCCCAAATAATGTTACCATATTCTAAAATAGATCGTATTAGGGAACAGTAGAGAGCCTTTGTCACTGCTATATTGTTAAATTCTTTCGCTCTCCTTTTAATAAATCCCAACATTTTATTTGCTTTAGATATCATGAAGTCATAGTGTAAGTTAAAGCTAAGTTTATCGTCGAGGATACTGTATACCCGTTCAAGGGTTAGGTTTTGAATTGTATAGTCGTTAAGGATAGAAAATTGTTTACGAGTGAAATTTATGGATTTACATTTCAATACATTTAATTCCAAATTGTTCAATGAACACCATTCTTGTAAATTATTGAGTTTTGACTGCAGTAACGTCATATCAGAACTATTTTTAATGACTTTTTTTAATTTTTAATCACCTAATTTGTCAGATAAGTCAGAAATAAATATATTAAACAAGAGTGGACGTAAATGACTACCTTGCGGTACTCCGGAAGTGACATTGATAGTTTTCGATAATTTACCTTGGAATTTAACAGTAAGATAACAGTAAGATAACAATAGAGCCATAAAAGAAAAGAACCAGATATACCAAACGTGGCAAGTTTCTTTTAACAAAATGATACAATCAATACGATCAAAAGCTTTGCTGAAATCTGTGTAAATTGCATCAACTTGGTACCCTTTTTCCATTTGATTCAAAATTTCAGATGTTTATATCATAAGGTTCGTAGTAGTAGAACGACCTTTATTAATAGAGTAGTATACATAGCACTTGGCCGTGGGAATTCTGTGCGATAAAGAGATAGCAATAGTTATGCAAATGAGCTCACGACAAAGGTGTTTGAACTTTTAAGGAATATTGTTGGCCCGCGAGTTATGTATCCTATACCGGACCCTACAACAACAACTAACATATTATTATAAGTTAACTTACTAACCATTAATACATTATTTTACGTTATATTATTTTTGCTAACCTAATCATATTTGTAAATTAATAAAAGTTAAATTAAAGGTAACTTGTTCCATCATGTTAAAATCAATTGAATTATAAAGTATCAAATTATTTCTCACAATTATTGTAGACATAGAATCAGCACCTTTTAATTAAACATGTGTAACTTACCGGTGCTGATTCAACAAATAAATAATATATAAGGAACCAAAATTGTAAAAATAATTTTAATTAATAACAATCAATCAAATAAAGAAGTAATATTAAATTAAAGTTGCATTTTTTTTATTTAAATTGTGAACCAGTCACATACAAAATCACTAATAAAATAAAATAGTATTTTGTGAATTAAGCCATAATTCTACCTAAGGTGAGGCTGCCTTGGGCACAGAAAATTAATAAAAAAAATTCTAATAAAATAGTGAAGTGTGAAAGTGTAAATCAAAGAAATTCAAAGGATTATTGAAATTATTTGGTTATTGCATTATCCAAATTGTTAGTAGTGTTTGACTGTTTCAACGGATTATTGAGATATACAGACACAGGTATTAAAGGAATATCAATACTTCACGAAGATTTCCGGAGGATTTTTATCCATTGTTGCCTTCCTGATATGATGTGGATACCCCTCATTTTAATGTAAGTGCTGTTTTTATTATCATTTATAAAAAATAATTTATGCCTTTTAAACGCCCAAATCCTTACCCAAATTATAATAAGCTTAGGAAACTTAAATTAAACCATTTGGAAAGTATTAAAGAAGAAAATTGTGAGGATAACGCTAATATTCGCGAAAATCCAAATAATATATTATTTTTCCCATTATTAAATAACTCATATTTGAGCTTTGGAAATTCCGATCGTTTAACCCCTATAAACATGGAACCAATAAATAATAATAATTTACCAGAATTCCCAATTTTAAATCAAAACCCACAAAGTCCAAGAGAAAATGGTGTAACGTTAAATACAACTGATATTTTCAACTCATTAAGAGTTCCAGACGCTATAAAAGACCTTCCGAAATTTGAAGGTAATCCGAAATTATTTTTTGAATTTATTAGCAATTGTGAAGAAATTCTTTCAATAACTGCATGTACAGACGGGTCTCCCTATGGACAAATGTTACTTAGAGCAGTTAGAAATAAAATCGTAGGGCCGGCTAATGAGGTATTAAACATGTACGGAACTCCATTAGTATGGGAAAATATTAAAGAAAATTTAATTGTCCACTATTCAGACAAGAGAAACGAAACCTCTCTTATTCGAGACCTTCACGGTCTTAAACAAAATAACAAGACTGTAGAAACCTTCTACAGTGAAGTGATAGAAATTTTAGCTACTATGACAAACCATATAGAAATACATGAAAGAAATTCCGCTATTATAAATTCTAAACGAGATTTATATACTGAAATGTGTTTAAATGTCTTTTTATCGGGTTTGCGGGAATCTTTGGGCTCAACTATAAGAGCCATGAAACCTCAATCATTATCAGTAGCTTTTTCATACTGTATTAAAGAACAAAATATTTCATATACTAAATTTAACAATAATTCAATTACATCTAATAATCGTTTCTCACAAAATTTACAACAACCACGGTACCAAAATTTCAATAGACCACAAAATTCATTTCATTCAAACCCACGAAATTCCTTTTTTAATAATAATAATAAGCAAAATAACCAATTTAATCAGAATAAATTCCAAAGACAAAATTGGAGTTATAATAGACCAAATAATCAAAATATTACTCCCATGGATATTAGTACCGGTAATACAGTTCAACGTCGGTTAAACTCTTCAAGCCAACAAACTAGAAATTTTAATCAAAACCAAAATTTCAATAGAGAATTATACAATATGTCAGCAAATACATCTCAATATTCATGTTCACATAGTAATAATAATAATAATTCTATTAAAAATTATAAATTTCAAAATTTAGACCAATTCTATAATTTTGAACACAATATTCCAGCTTGGATAAATAATACCAACATTGAAGAAACCCCGGAAAATCAAAATTTTCTGCCAACTGCCTCGAACCAACCATTGGGTTCATAGATTTGAATAAGCATGGTACAGTTCTTCCTTACATAAATATCAGCTCACCTTTTGGTCGTCCTTTAAAATTTCTTAATGACACCGGTTCATCCAACTCTTTTATAAGTCCTGATTTACTACAAAAAAAAATCTTTGAAAAAATTAAACCTATTTCTATTTCTACCGCCTTCAATAATATCGAATTAAATCAGCAAGCTACTCTACCGAACTTTGCTGAATTTAACCATCCTGGAAAAACCAAATTTTTATTCTTCAAATTTTACGCATATTTTGACGGACTTCTTGGTTATGATGCACTTTCAACTCTAGGTGCCAAAGTGGACACTGAAAATAAAATTCTAATTACAAAATTTTCTACCTTACCTCTAAATTTCAAACCGAATTATATGTCTAATAAATTCATAATCGAACCTAACTCTAAACAAATCTTTAAACTACCAGTTGATATAGAATATGGTGATATTATAGTCACTAAATTACAATTAAAATCTGGATTGTATATACAAGAAGGTATCTACAATGCTAAGGATTGGTACAGTTTTATTGAAGTTTAAAATTTTCTTCCAACTCAACAAATTCTTTTCCTCGAGCAACCTTTAAAAGTTAACACCTACTCTTCTAATCAATTTATCGAAATTAATAACTTTAATCTTTCCTGTTCAACTTCCAATACTCTTCCTGAAAATTTTTATAAATCTCTGAGAGTTTCCCACTTAAATAAAGAGGAACAAAGAGTTTTACTTAATTTATGTAAAAATTACAATGACGTTTTTTATAAAGAAAACCAAAATTTAACATTTACAAATAAAGTTAAACATCGTATTAATACAGTTGATGATATTCCTATATATACGAAATCCTATAGATACCCTTACGTGCATAACGAGGAAGTAAAAAGACAAATTAATGGAATGTTGTCCCAAGGTATCATTCGACCCAGCCATTCTCCATGGAGCTCTCCGGTCTGAATCGTTCCAAAAAAACTAGACGCGAGCGGTAAACAGAAATGGCGACTAGTCATTGACTACCGCAAGGTTAATGAAAAGACAATAAGTGATCGTTACCCATTACCCAATATTACGGAAATTCTCAATAAACTAGGAAAAAGTATGTACTTTAGTACACTTGATTTAGCTTCGGGTTTTCATCAAATAGAGATGGACCCAAAAGACGTTCAAAAAACAGCATTCACTGTTGAAGGTGGCCATTTCGAATACTTAAGAATGCCATTCGGGCTGAAAAATGCCCCATCTACTTTTCGCGTCATGGATAATATTCTTGAGGATTTACAAGGAAAACTATGTTTGGTCTACTTAGATGATATTATCGTCTACTCAACTTCGCTTCAGGAACATGAGGAAAACCTGAGAAAAGTATTCGAAAAACTTCGTCAATCGAACCTTAAGGTTCAGCTTGACAAATCCGAATTCCTCCATAAAGAAGTAGCATTTTTAGGTCATATGACCACAGTGACCACAGAAGGAATCAAACCTAATCCTGAAAAATTCAAAGCCATCAAAAAATTTCCAATTCCAAAAACCCAAAAGGAAATTAAATCATTCCTTTGACTTTTAAGGTACTATCGTAAATTTATAAAAGATTTCGCGAAATTAACTAAGCCACTCACTTCATGTTTAAAGAAAAACAAAAAAATTGATCTTAACGACCAATATGTTAAAACATTCGAGTTATGTAAAAATCTACTTATTAACGATCCAATCTTACAATATCCTGACTTTTCGAAACCTTTCGTACTAACAACTGACGCAAGCAATATCGCAATAGGAGCTGTACTATCTCAAGGCCCTATTGGTAATGATTTACCCATTTGTTTCGCAAGTCGTACTCTCACCGACACCGAGATTAACTACTCAACAATTGAAAAAGAACTCTTAGCCATAGAATGGGCCTCCAAATACTTTAGGCCATACCTTTACGGTCACAAATTTCAAATCATTACCGATCATAAACGGTTAACTTGGCTCATGAGTCTTAAATACCCAAATTCAAAATTAGTCAGATGGCGCCTTAAACTTGAGGAATTTGACTACCAGGTCATCTACAAAAAAGGCACTCAAAATGCAAATGCTGACGCTTTAAGTAGAACTATAATTGATCGACATTAATATTAACGAAACAAATTCAATAAGATCTTTTAATTCCAACATTGTTTCTACAATCTCTAATACTAACCCCAACACTCAATCTAACCCTAATCCAAATTCTGATTCATCCTCTACTATTCATTCTGCTGTTGAAAACCTTGACGATGGAATACATATCTCTGAACGACCGTTAAATGAATTTAACCTTCAAGTAATCTTAATAAAAACTGATACAAGACCTCCATTCTCATTAGAATCCGTTTTTAGAAATAAATATCGTAGAACAATTCGTAGTTCTGCATTTAACGAAGAAAATGTCACTGAAATCCTTAAAGTATACTTAGCTCCAAACAAACTTTCGGCAATTCACACAGACGATGAAACATTTAAAATAATACAAAATGTATATTCCAAATATTTTTCAAATAGTAAAATCTTTAAACTAGTTAGATGCTAAATTTTTAACGGACATAAAGGAAAATGACGAACAAGACAAATTAATAAGAGATTATCATATTAAGAACAATCATAGAGGCATAAACGAAACATTGAACCACTTAAAAAGGAAATATTACTTTCCGTTTCTAAAAAATAAAATTCAAAAAACAATAAATAATTGTGAAATCTGTAACAGATTTAAATATGACAGACATCCAGTCAAATTAAAATTCGAAAAAACTGAAATCCCTACAAAACCTTTAGACATAATACATATCGACATACATACAATAAATAACTCTTTGAACTTAACAATAATCGACAAATTCTCTAAATTTGCATCAGCTTACCCTCTAGAAACCAGGAATAGTCTTAATATTGCCAAATCAATTAAACATTTCATAAGCCTTCACGGTATTCCTCAAAAAATTGTATGTGATCAAGGTGGTGAATTTACTGCCAATATTTTCAAAGATTTTTGCCTTCAATATAATATCAATGTTCACTACACTTCCTTTCAACAATCCTCATCTAACTCACCTGTTGAACGTCTTCATTCTACAATTACCGAAATTTATCGAATCATTTTAAATAAAATTAAAGAAAATAATATTGAAATAAACCACTGAGATATTCTAAACGAATGCTTAATAACCTATAATAATTCAATACACTCTTCGACAAAATTTACTCCTTTTGAACTGTTTTATGGAAAAACCTCCAAATTTAATGATAATGTAAAATTTAATAACGAACATGAATATTTAGTAAAGTTGAATTTATTTAAACAAGAATTATACCCAAAAATAAAATCGCAATTAGAAAAAATTATGAATCAAAATATTGATAAACTAAACAGTAATAGAGAAGACCCTGTCGAAATAAATAAGAAACAAGTAATATTCAGAAAAGAAAATCGTAGAAATAAAATCACTGCTAGATTTAAAAGATGTACACTTAAGAAAAATAATAAAGTTACAGTTATTACAAAAAATAATCAAAAATTACATAAATCCAAAATTAAACGTAAACTTAAATTTCAGACTGATACCGCTAGCCCTTAGCCAGCGGATGGAAATTCATGATATTTCAAATAATAATCGCATTCTCCCTTTAAACCTTGGTTCAGCAAAAGTTATAAAAACTCATATAAACTTCCTTCATATTGTTAAATTGGAACAGTATCAACAAAACATAAATAACTTAGAAATTTCTATAAATTCACTAGACAAAATAACTACTTTAGATCAATCTCTCACAATTTCCAAACTAAAATTTGGAACTTTAAAAGATAAACTATCTAACTTAATGCCCACATTCCGGAAATGTAGAGGTATAATAAACGGACTAGGAACTCTTATTAAAAGTATCACAGAAAATATGGACGCAAATGACGCATTAAAACTAAACGAAGAAATCGAAACTATTATCAAGACAGAAAATAACTTAAAAAACAGTATTTTCAACCAAAACCTTTTGAATAATAATATGATCAAACGGTTTGAAAATATCACAAACCACATTAACGAACAACAAACCTCAATAACCCACCATTTGAACGATATCCAAGATTAACTTAGAAATTCAATAAGTTCTGAAAATTCAAAGTTCAAATATCTCCAATTATTACAACAAATTAATTACAATATCGATCTATTACAAAATCATTTAAATAATATCGCAGAAGCCGTTATCCTTGCAAAATTGAATATAATATCAAAACAAATTCTAAACCAAAATGAAATTCAGGAAATCCATAATATTTTCCAAAATCAAAATTTAAGTTTAAAATCTGATGAAAACCTCTATGAGATGTTGGAACTACAAGCTTATTATAACAATACAAATATAATTTTTAACATCCAGATTCCTCTAATTTCTAATGAAACATTCTCATTCTTTCACATCATAGCACTTCCTATTCAATCTACTAAAACTATTTCTTCTAAACCTTTCATAATTATAAATGATGATATAATTCAGTACTTAGATAAAAAATGTCCAAAAATAGAAAATTTATTTTATTGCAAGGAAAATCCACATAGGGAAAGAGTTCAAAATTCAACATGTATTGGCAACCTAATACAAAACAAGCCTACATCATGTGAATTACACAACAGAGAAACGGATTTAGAAATCTTTCAACCTGAACCAAATTATATTGCATTAATCAATATTCCAGAAACAACTATCCTTACAACTTGTGGTACAAGTCATAAAAAACTTAAAGGCTCTATACTTATACATTTCAACAACTGTGAAATAAAAATCAACAGCGTAACATATACATCAGTAATCAATAGCCATTGGGACGAAATAAACATCCATCCAACTATTTTCAACAAAATCAATTCAACTTATTCAAATAGTAAAATACTTTTAAAAAACTTAAATAATTATCAATTTACTGAATTCAAAGCAGATCAATCAACAATAATCGAAAGAAATACAATTTACACTTCACTTTCACTAACTGTCGTTACTATATTATTCATAATCATAATTACATTTCATTTAATATTCTACATCCTGTATCGCAAGAAAAAATACTACACCAATCCTATAATACCAGTCAATTTCAAACAACCAGGAATTATAAATGAAAATCAAGCCAACATTTTAGCTGTTCCATCCATCGAACCGACAACTGGATTCATCTGGCCGTAACATCTATCTTAGGGGGGAGGAGTTATGTATCCTATACCGGACACTACAACAACAACTAACATATTATTATAAGTTAACTTACTAACCATTAATACATTATTTTACCTTATATTATTTTTGCTAACCTAATCATACTTGTAAATTAATAAAAGTTAAATTAAAGGTAACTTGTTCCATCATGTTAAAATCAATTGAATTATAAAGTATCAAATTATTTCTCACAATTATTGTAGACATAGAATCAGCACCTTTTAATTAAACATGTGTAACTTACCGGTGCTGATTCAACAAATAAATAATATATAAGGAACCAAAATTGTAAAAATAATTTTAATTAATAACAATCAATCAAATAAAGAAGTAATATTAAATTAAAGTTGCATTTTTTTTATTTAAATTGTGAACCAGTCACATATTTCGCGCGCATATTAATGTCATTAAGTTTTATGCAAATGAGTTCACGATAAAGGTGTTTGATCTTTTAAGGAATGTTGTTCACGACAAAAGTGATTGAACTTTAAAAGTGCGTCTGCATATAGAAAAGTTCTTTATTGTGAATAATTGAATAATAGTTTAAAAGATTTTATTAGTACTTTTTATTTTTTTGCGTTATTAAAATGTTAGTTAGAAAGCTTTTTTCTTGGTAGTAAATTTAAAGGTCAACTGGTTATTGAAGAACAAATTCAATATAAAGGAAAAAACAGGTGTGAAAATATATTACAAAAAAATTTATTTATGAACGTGTTTTTATCAAATTGTATTGTTAGCTACTTTGTATTTAAATCGTGAAATTTAAGAACAGATGTGGAAAAATCAGGTGTTGTTTTTTATGATTAAAATTTTAGTTTGAAAGCTTTTTTTCTTGTTAGTAATTTTGAAGGTCAACTGGTTAATGTAGAACAAGTAAGTTCAATGAAGTTGCTGCGATAATATAGTAACACAGATTATTGTAAATAATAAGAATTTAGTTTATTTTTTAATAAAAAGATTTCACGGCCAGTTATTGTAACATAATGTTAAGGCAAAAATGCAATTGTTATTTTGACTCCAGGAAGTGACGTCATGACCATATAGTATCAAAGTATGGGTATGGCTGACTCCAGGAAGTGAAGTCATAAGCATGTAGTATCAAAGTATGGGTATGGAATGTTAAAGTAATATGTGAATTTATTTACAGTAATGTGCATTAAGTGGTTAACTTTGAAATTAGTGTTATTGCAATTATTTATGTGTGAAATATATAAAAGTAATGAAGCTTGGAAAAGTTCTATTAAAAAGCTTTGAATGTTAGTTTAACGTGTTATTAAGCCGGCGTTGTTATTAAGTGTAATATAAACTCATATAATATTTTTGAAGGTTAACAGTTAATGCAGAATAAATTTCATAATTAGAATAAAAACAAGTTATGATACGGAAATGTAAATTATGTATATGAATGAATGAAGTGTATTATGGATTTGAATTTAGGATTAGATGTGTTACGAAATTTATAAGCAAAATTATTAAGCAGGTTTAAAAAGTTTTAAGGGTAGGCGACCCCCTCTCTAGATTTTGGATGCGGTCCCCGGATGTCCGAAATATAGTCCCCAAGGTCCTTTTGGGTCCGGTATCGGTCCTTACTACTGCTAAAGCGTCCTCGGAGGTCCGATCAGGTGATCGCTCTTTTTACTCATAACTCTGGCACGCTTTTAAATAGGGGCTTGAAATTTTGAGGCAAAAAGAACTTTTAGAATTAGTATTAGGAAAGTCGCGAACAACCAAAGACGGTACGCAAAGTGCGCCCGTCGAAACAAGCTTTCTTCGATAAACGGTCGGCCTATAAAATAATTGAAGGGTTAAGCTCTCTCAATATTGGTCAGTTATCTGAGGCGCAAAAGAACTCCTTAGCCTGGGCCAAAACAGTAGTAAACCAGGTCAAGCCCGAAGAAGAACAAATCCCAGGTTCATCAAAGGGCCTTATATCCAAGAGACAAAGGTTACAAGATGAACCCCAGGGTAGTTCTAAAAAGGTTAGGTTGCTAGGGAGCAACCAGGTAACCAAGCCTTTCAATGAAATTGCAAAGGATAGTTTAATTCTGGCAATCATTGATGAGGGTTTAGAAGATGGGGATATTTCTCCCATTATCTGGAAGAAGGTTGTTGTTGCTTTAAACCCAACTTTCTTCCAGGTACTGGAAGAAAACCCGGGACCACCACCCTCCTGTAGAAACGCTCACTGGCATCAGGGCCACGTCAAATTGACTGCTTGTGCTAATCAGAGATCGGTAGATCTCTACGAGCAGGCGATAGGTAAGGTGGGTGGTCTATGGGCGGGGGGCAAAGCTCAAAGCCGTAAGCGGGGAAAAAATCCTTAGCAGGCCAAAGCTAGGGTACGGCTGTCGAGGGAACCTGCCAAAGCAGACATGATCATCAAACTAGGGAAAGTAGTAAGAGAATCCCGACAGGCGTTGGTCATTGTCAATAAGGACTCCCTACAACCACTAGCAAAAGCCAAAGAGGTCATTAGTTACAGCTTCACAGCGTTAAAAGTTAAAGTGTATAACCAGGATGAGGTGGAAGCCTCAAAGAGCATCGGTGAAGTCAAGCCCAAGAGGCAGACTCCGATCTAATCTCGTTGACGTAACATTCTCCTCGGTTCCAAAGAGAGTGAATGATGTCATCAAGGCTGACGATGAAGACGATCTACTTAGATCTGATTCTGACAGCTTTAATGATGCCAAAAGCTTCATAGTGGACTTTGAGGATGAAGCTAACGCGACGGTGGTGGATATTAAAGATGGCTCAGGTAATGAAGCTACTCCAAATTAATCTCCATCACTCCAAAGCGGCTTTCGCCGCACTAGAAATCCGCCTCAGGAGAACGGGTGAGAATATTATCTTGATCCAAGAGCCATGGGTTACAAAAAAACAGGTTCATGGATTCAAGATACCAGGATACACGTTGTTGTATAATAAAGAGGTATGCAGACCAAGAGCGTGCATACTTGCTAAAAATATATTAAATTTACTTTTATGTATAATTATAGTGATGCTGATCTGGTCGCAGCGAAACCTCAAGGCTCTGGGTTGTTGGGTGCTATCTTTCTCACGACTCGCAGGATTCACTCCCTCCATCCAATCTGGCAGGGTTGGTAGCGGATGCTAGAAGGATTAACATTGGGGTCATCATAAGCTGCGACGCCAATGTTCACCATGACATCTGGAGTAGTTCGGATACAAACGAAAGAGGTGAGTCACTTTTTGATTACATTTTAAGTACTAACCTTCTTATCTGTAACATTGGCAAGGAACCTACTTTTGTTACTACTAATAGGCAAGAAGTCCTAGACATAACCTTAGTCTTGGACTTCATTTATTCTAAAATAAACTCATGGAAAGTTTCTGATGAGCATTTCTTTTCAGATCACAGATACCTTAAATTCAGTCTGGACGAAAGTCCTCCAATAAAGTCAGTCTATCGAAATCCTAAGAGAACTGACTGGAACAAATATAGGGAGTACTTAAAGACAACGGTTCCGCCCTTAACACCTGGAATTCCTAAAAACATCCAGGATCTGAATAGCCTAGTAAACGTTTTTACTAAGGCCTGCAATAAGTCCTTAGAGCATTCGTGTCCTATCAGTAAGCCTAGGGGAAAACCTAAACCACCTTGGTGGAATGATGAAATCAAAGCTCTAACGACAGATAGTAGGAGGGCTTTTAATAATGCCAAAAACCTGATTGAGGTACAGGACTGGAGCTCTTATAAAACGGATCTTAGTCAGTATAAAAGAAAGCACTTAAAAAGGCGAAAAGAGACGCCTGGAGACTATTCTGCGTAGGTATAGAAAACGTTTCCAAGGCATCCAGACTTAGGAAAATCCTATCAACAAACCCCATGGTCCCCAGTGTTTTTAAAAAAGAGGATGGCAGCTGGCCTACTACAAGCGAAGAGTCGTTGGAATTACCTTTTAAACCCCATTTTCCTGAGTGCACAAATAAAAACTCAGAGGTGGCTTGTCTTCTGAATCCTCCTCCTACTATTTCAGAGGTGGTAGTTACAGGAGACAAACTACAATGGGCTATAGATAGTTTCAAACCATTCAAGACAAGCGGCCCGGATGGTATTACACCCGCTGAGATCCAGCAAACTTCATCTACTACCCTGGCTTGGCTAAAAAGCATTTTCTGTGGTTGTCATAATTTGGGGCTGATCCCGGATAAATGAAAACAAGTCAGAGTAGTGTTCATACCCAAGGCCGGTAAAAGTAGTTACGTCTATGCGAAAGACTTTCGGCCTATAAGTCTGACATTCTTTCTTCTAAATCCCTTAGAAAGATTGATCGACATGCATATCCGCTGCGACTTAGATAAAAATCTGTTGTCAGCCTCTCAACATGTTTACTGTAAAGGGAGTCAGTGGATACTGCACTTCACACTTTGACGGGGTCGATTGATCTTTAAATTGCAAAGAGTATACTCTTGCAGCTTTTATAGACATTGAGAGAGCGTTTAATAACGTCAATCAAGCAGAAATTGTAGACGCAGTCATAAGTCTAGGAGTTGAACCAGAGGTAAGAGCAGTGATAGCTTATATGCTAAATAGCAGGGCCATCAGTGCTAACTTAGGCAATGCTTCTGCAAAAAGATTTGTGAAAGGAGAGGTGCTATCCTTCCTTTTTTGGAATGTCCTGGTAAATAAACTGCTTAAAATCCTGGAAGAGGCGGCTGCACAACAATCGCATATGCGGACGATGTTGCTGTCGTGGTCAGTGGCAAGTTTCCAGACAGTCTCAGGGACGTTTTGCAACTTGCACTAAACAAAATCACAGCATGGGTTACAGACTGTGGACTATCAGTAAATCCACAGAAAACCGAACTGGTCCTTTTTACAAGAAAATATAAAATTCGTAAAATAATGCCGCCTTCGTTAAATGGCTCCACTGTTGCCTTTAGCGAAATGGCGAAATTTCTGGGTCTAACTCTAGACAGGAAGTTAAGCTGGAAGGCTAACATCTCAGAAAGAGTAAAGAAGGTTTCTATAGCACTCTACTCGTGTAAAAAAGCCATTGGTAGGAAATGGGGGCTTCAGCCATACATGACTTACTGGCTATACACATCCGTAGTAAGACCCATTCTTATGTACGGAGTCCTAGTATGGTGGAAGGCAATCGATAAAGAGGTCAACCGCAAGGCAATCGCTAGGATCCAAAGAACTACCACACTATGTATTAGTGGCTCTTTAACCACTTCTGCGGCATTAGACATCATGCTTAATCTGTTGCCTGTAGAATATTATAGCAAATTTGCAGCCGCAAACACAGCTGTGAGATTAAAAACTACATCCCAGTGGATCAATTCACGAGAAGGTCACTGGGATATCATAAACCAATTCAAGTCCACTCCCAATCTCATGTGACGAGCATACCAAGCCGTGAGAGTTGGAACTCGAACACAGTGATGACCTTCGAAGGAGTACAATTCTACACGGATAGTTCAAAAATCAACAGCACTGTATGAATGAATGTGGGGTCTTCTCAGATAATCTGAATATCAGTCATAATTTCCGATTACCAGACCATTCCAATCGGAAATTATGGCAATTCAAGAAGCCTTGATTCTACTGAATAGAAGCGTTTTGACTGTGAAGCAAGTACGTATTCTGTCAGTCAGGCTACGTTGAAATCTCTGGAATCAACATGCACAACTCGAAGACTGTAATAAACTGCCAAAAACTTCTTAACGAGATGGCCAGGCAGTTTAGCATTCAGCTTTGCTGGGTACCAGGTCATCGAGGTATTCCGGAAAATGAAAAAGCTGATGAACTCACAAGAATTGGTGCAACCTTACAAGTTCTGCCGGATATGGCAGGACTAGGGGTACTTTTATTCACAAGCAAAACGTTATTTCGAAAGGAAATAACGGATATGTTAAATTACAAATGGTCAAACTTGACCTCGTGCACAAAAAAATTTTCTGAGAAAACTTATACTAATTCTAAAAGTTTTTTTTGCCTCAAAATTTCAAGCCCCTATCTAAAAGCGTGCCAGAGTTATGAGTAAAAAGAGAGATCACCTGATCGGACCTCCGAGGACGCTTTAGCAGTAGCAAGGACCAATACCGGACCCATAAGGATCTTGGGGACTATATTTCGGACATCCGGGGACCGCATACAAAATCGAGAGAGGGAGGTCGCCTATCCTTAAAACTTTTTAAACCCACTTAATAATTTTACTTATAAATTTCGTAACACATCTAATCCTAAATTCAAATCCATAATACACTTCATTCATTCATATACATAATTTATATTTCCGTATCATAACTTGTTTTTATTCTAATTATGAAATTTATTCTGCATTAACTGTTAACCTTCAAAAATATTATATGAGTTTATATTACACTCAATAACAACGCAGGCTTAATAACACGTTAAACTAACATTCAAAGCTTTTTAATAGAACTTTTCCAAGCTTCATTACTTTTATATATTTCACATATAAATAATTGCAATAACACTAATTTCAAAGTTAACCACTTAATGCACATTACTGTAAATAAATTCACATATTACTTTAACATTCCATACCCATACTTTTATACTACATGCTTATGACGTCATTTCCTGGAGTCAGCCATACCCATACTTTGATACTATATGGTCATGACGTCACTTCCTGGAGTCAAAATAACAATTGCATTTTTGCCTTAACATTATGTTACAATAACTGGCCGTGAAATCTTTTTATTAAAAAATCAACTAAATTCTTATTATTTACAATAATCTGTGTTACTATATTATCGCAGCAACTTCATTGAACTTACTTGTTCTACATTAACCAGTTGACCTTCAAAATTACTAACAAGAAAAAAAGCTTTCAAACTAAAATTTTAATCATAAAAAACAACACCTGATTTTTCCACATCTGTTCTTAAATTTCACGATTTAAATACAAAGTAGCTAACAATACAATTTGATAAAAACACGTTCATAAATAAATTTTTTTGTAATATATTTTCACACCTGTTTTTTCCTTTATATTGAATTTGTTCTTCAATAACCAGTTGACCTTTAAATTTACTACCAAGAAAAAAGCTTTCTAACTAACATTTTAATAATGCAAAAAACAAAAAGTACTAATAAAATCTTTTAAACTATTATTTAATTATTCACAATAAAGAACTTTTCTATATGCAGACGCACTTTTAAAGTTCAATCACTTTTGTCGTGAACAACATTCCTTAAAAGATCAAACACCTTTATCGTGAACTCATTTACATAAAACTTAATGACATTAATATGCGCGCGAAATATGTGACTGGTTCACAATTTAAATAAAAAAAATGCAAGTTTAATTTAATATTACTTCTTTATTTGATTGATTGTTATTAATTAAAATTATTTTTACAATTTTGGTTCCTTATATATTATTTATTTGTTGAATCAGCACCGGTAAGTTACATATGTTTAATTAAAAGGTGCTGATTCTATGTCTACAATAATTGTGAGAAATAATTTGATACTTTATAATTCAATTGATTTTAGCATGATGGAACAAGTTACCTTTAATTTAACTTTTATTAATTTACAAGTATGATTAGGTTAGCAAAAATAATATAAGGTAAAATAATGTATTAATGGTTAGTAAGTTAACTTATAATAATATGTTAGTTGTTGTTGTAGTGTCCGGTATAGGATACATAACTCCTTCCCCCTAAGATAGATGTTACGGCCAGATGAATCCAGTTGTCGGTTCGATGGATGGAACAGCTAAAATGTTGGCTTGATTTTCATTTATAATTCCTGGTTGTTTGAAATTGACTGGTATTATAGGATTGGTGTAGTATTTTTTCTTGCGATACAGGATGTAGAATATTAAATGAAATGTAATTATGACAGGAAGTTAAGCTGGAAGGCTAACATCTCAGAAAGAGTAAAGAAGGTTTCTATAGCACTCTACTCGTGTAAAAAAGCCATTGGTAGGAAATGGGGGCTTCAGCCATACATGACTTACTGGCTATACACATCCGTAGTAAGACCCATTCTTATGTACGGAGTCCTAGTATGGTGGAAGGCAATCGATAAAGAGGTCAACCGCAAGGCAATCGCTAGGATCCAAAGAACTACCACACTATGTATTAGTGGCTCTTTAACCACTTCTGCGGCATTAGACATCATGCTTAATCTGTTGCCTGTAGAATATTATAGCAAATTTGCAGCCGCAAACACAGCTGTGAGATTAAAAACTACATCCCAGTGGATCAATTCACGAGAAGGTCACTGGGATATCATAAACCAATTCAAGTCCACTCCCAATCTCATGTGACGAGCATACCAAGCCGTGAGAGTTGGAACTCGAACACAGTGATGACCTTCGAAGGAGTACAATTCTACACGGATAGTTCAAAAATCAACAGCACTGTATGAATGAATGTGGGGTCTTCTCAGATAATCTGAATATCAGTCATAATTTCCGATTACCAGACCATTCCAATCGGAAATTATGGCAATTCAAGAAGCCTTGATTCTACTGAATAGAAGCGTTTTGACTGTGAAGCAAGTACGTATTCTGTCAGTCAGGCTACGTTGAAATCTCTGGAATCAACATGCACAACTCGAAGACTGTAATAAACTGCCAAAAACTTCTTAACGAGATGGCCAGGCAGTTTAGCATTCAGCTTTGCTGGGTACCAGGTCATCGAGGTATTCCGGAAAATGAAAAAGCTGATGAACTCACAAGAATTGGTGCAACCTTACAAGTTCTGCCGGATATGGCAGGACTAGGGGTACTTTTATTCACAAGCAAAACGTATATAGCAAAAATAATATAAGGTAAAATAATGTATTAATGGTTAGTAAGTTAACTTATAATAATATGTTAGTTGTTGTTGTAGTGTCCGGTATAGGATACATAACTCCTTCCTCCTAAGATAGATGTTACGGCCAGATGAATCCAGTTGTCGGTTCGATGGATGGAACAGCTAAAATGTTGGCTTGATTTTCATTTATAATTCCTGGTTGTTTGAAATTGACTGGTATTATAGGATTGGTGTAGTATTTTTTCTTGCGATACAGGATGTAGAATATTAAATGAAATGTAATTATGATTATGAATAATATAGTAACGACAGTTAGTGAAAGTGAAGTGTAAATTGTATTTCTTTCGATTATTGTTGATTGATCTGCTTTGAATTCAGTAAATTGATAATTATTTAAGTTTTTTAAAAATATTTTACTATTTGAATAAGTTGAATTGATTTTGTTGAAAATGGTTGGATGGATGTTTATTTCGTCCCAATGGCTATTGATTACTGATGTATATGTTACGCTGTTGATTTTTATTTCACAGTTGTTGAAATGTATAAGTATAGAGCCTTTAAGTTTTTTATGACTTGTACCACAAGTTGTAAGGATAGTTGTTTCTGGAATATTGATTAATGCAATATAATTTGGTTCAGGTTGAAAGATTTCTAAATCCGTTTCTCTGTTGTGTAATTCACATGATGTAGGCTTGTTTTGTATTAGGTTGCCAATACATGTTGAATTTTGAACTCTTTCCCTATGTGGATTTTCCTTGCAATAAAATAAATTTTCTATTTTTGGACATTTTTTATCTAAGTACTGAATTATATCATCATTTATAATTATGAAAGGTTTAGAAGAAATAGTTTTAGTAGATTGAATAGGAAGTGCTATGATGTGAAAGAATGAGAATGTTTCATTAGAAATTAGAGGAATCTGGATGTTAAAAATTATATTTGTATTGTTATAATAAGCTTGTAGTTCCAACATCTCATAGAGGTTTTCATCAGATTTTAAACTTAAATTTTGATTTTGGAAAATATTATGGATTTCCTGAATTTCATTTTGGTTTAGAATTTGTTTTGATATTATATTCAATTTTGCAAGGATAACGGCTTCTGCGATATTATTTAAATGATTTTGTAATAGATCGATATTGTAATTAATTTGTTGTAATAATTGGAGATATTTGAACTTTGAATTTTCAGAACTTATTGAATTTCTAAGTTAATCTTGGATATCGTTCAAATGGTGGGTTATTGAGGTTTGTTGTTCGTTAATGTGGTTTGTGATATTTTCAAACCGTTTGATCATATTATTATTCAAAAGGTTTTGGTTGAAAATACTGTTTTTTAAGTTATTTTCTGTCTTGATAATAGTTTCGATTTCTTCGTTTAGTTTTAATGCGTCATTTGCGTCCATATTTTCTGTGATACTTTTAATAAGAGTTCCTAGTCCGTTTATTATACCTCTACATTTCCGGAATGTGGGCATTAAGTTAGATAGTTTATCTTTTAAAGTTCCAAATTTTAGTTTGGAAATTGTGAGAGATTGATCTAAAGTAGTTATTTTGTCTAGTGAATTTATAGAAATTTCTAAGTTATTTATGTTTTGTTGATACTGTTCCAATTTAACAATATGAAGGAAGTTTATATGAGTTTTTATAACTTTTGCTGAACCAAGGTTTAAAGGGAGAATGCGATTATTATTTGAAATATCATGAATTTCCATCCGCTGGCTAAGGGCTAGCGGTATCAGTCTGAAATTTAAGTTTACGTTTAATTTTGGATTTATGTAATTTTTGATTATTTTTTGTAATAACTGTAACTTTATTATTTTTCTTAAGTGTACATCTTTTAAATCTAGCAGTGATTTTATTTCTACGATTTTCTTTTCTGAATATTACTTGTTTCTTATTTATTTCGACAGGGTCTTCTCTATTACTGTTTAGTTTATCAATATTTTGATTCATAATTTTTTCTAATTGCGATTTTATTTTTGGGTATAATTCTTGTTTAAATAAATTCAACTTTACTAAATATTCATGTTCGTTATTAAATTTTACATTATCATTAAATTTGGAGGTTTTTCCATAAAACAGTTCAAAAGGAGTAAATTTTGTCGAAGAGTGTATTGAATTATTATAGGTTATTAAGCATTCGTTTAGAATATCTGAGTGGTTTATTTCAATATTATTTTCTTTAATTTTATTTAAAATGATTCAATAAATTTCGGTAATTGTAGAATGAAGACGTTCAACAGGTGAGTTAGATGAGGATTGTTGAAAGGAAGTGTAGTGAACATTGATATTATATTGAAGGCAAAAATCTTTGAAAATATTGGCAGTAAATTCACCACCTTGATCACATACAATTTTTTGAGGAATACCGTGAAGGCTTATGAAATGTTTAATTGATTTGGCAATATTAAGACTATTCCTGGTTTCTAGAGGGTAAGCTGATGCAAATTTAGAGAATTTGTCGATTATTGTTAAGTTCAAAGAGTTATTTATTGTATGTATGTCGATATGTATTATGTCTAAAGGTTTTGTAGGGATTTCAGTTTTTTCGAATTTTAATTTGACTGGATGTCTGTCATATTTAAATCTGTTACAGATTTCACAATTATTTATTGTTTTTTGAATTTTATTTTTTAGAAACGGAAAGTAATATTTCCTTTTTAAGTGGTTCAATGTTTCGTTTATGCCTCTATGATTGTTCTTAATATGATAATCTCTTATTAATTTGTCTTGTTCGTCATTTTCCTTTATGTCCGTTAAAAATTTAGCATCTAACTAGTTTAAAGATTTTACTATTTGAAAAATATTTGGAATATACATTTTGTATTATTTTAAATGTTTCATCGTCTGTGTGAATTGCCGAAAGTTTGTTTGGAGCTAAGTATACTTTAAGGATTTCAGTGACATTTTCTTCGTTAAATGCAGAACTACGAATTGTTCTACGATATTTATTTCTAAAAACGGATTCTAATGAGAATGGAGGTCTTGTATCAGTTTTTATTAAGATTACTTGAAGGTTAAATTCATTTAACGGTCGTTCAGAGATATGTATTCCATCGTCAAGGTTTTCAACAGCAGAATGAATAGTAGAGGATGAATCAGAATTTGGATTAGGGTTAGATTGAGTGTTGGGGTTAGTATTAGAGATTGTAGAAACAATGTTGGAATTAAAAGATCTTATTGAATTTGTTTCGTTAATATTAATGTCGATCAATTATAGTTCTACTTAAAGCGTCAGCATTTGCATTTTGAGTGCCTTTTTTGTAGATGACCTGGTAGTCAAATTCCTCAAGTTTAAGGCGCCATCTGACTAATTTTGAATTTGGGTATTTAAGACTCATGAGCCAAGTTAACCGTTTATGATCGGTAACGATTTGAAATTTGTGACTGTAAAGGTATGGCCTAAAGTATTTGGTGGCCCATACTATGGCTAAGAGTTCTTTTTCAATTGTTGAGTAGTTAATCTCGGTGTCGGTGAGAGTACGACTTGCGAAACAAATGGGTAAATCATTACCAATAGGGCCTTGAGATAGTACAGCTCCTATTGCGATATTGCTTGCGTCAGTTGTTAGTACGAAAGGTTTCGAAAAGTCAGGATATTGTAAGATTGGATCGTTAATAAGTAGATTTTTACATAACTCGAATGTTTTAACATATTGGTCGTTAAGATCAATTTTTTTGTTTTTCTTTAAACATGAAGTGATTGGCTTAGTTAATTTCGCGAAATCTTTTATAAATTTACGATAGTACCCTAAAAGTCAAAGGAATGATTTAATTTCCTTTTGGGTTTTTGGAATTGGAAATTTTTTGATGGCTTTGAATTTTTCAGGATTAGGTTTGATTCCTTCTGTGGTCACTGTGGTCATATGACCTAAAAATGCTACTTCTTTATGGAGGAATTCGGATTTGTCAAGCCTTAAGGTTCGATTGACGAAGTTTTTCGAATACTTTTCTCAGGTTTTCCTCATGTTCCTGAAGCGAAGTTGAGTAGACGATAATATCATCTAAGTAGACCAAACATAGTTTTCCTTGTAAATCCTCAAGAATATTATCCATGACGCGTTGAAAAGTAGATGGGGCATTTTTCAGCCCGAATGGCATTCTTAAGTATTCGAAATGGCCACCTTCAACAGTGAATGCTGTTTTTTGAACGTCTTTTGGGTCCATCTCTATTTGATGAAAACCCGAAGCTAAATCAAGTGTACTAAAGTACATACTTTTTCCTAGTTTATCGAGAATTTCCGTAATATTGGGTAATAGGTAACGATCACTTATTGTCTTTTCATTAACCTTGCGGTAGTCAATGACTAGTCGCCATTTCTGTTTACCGCTCGCGTCTAGTTTTTTGGAAAGATCCAGACCGGGGAGCTCCATGGAGAATGGCTGGGTCGAATGATACCTTGGGACAACATACCAATAATTTGTCTTTTTACTTCCTCCTTATGCACGTAAGGGTATCTATAGGATTTCGTATATATAGGAATATCATCAACTGTATTAATACGATGTTTAACTTTATTTGTAAATGTTAAATTTTGGTCTTCTTTATAAAAAACGTCATCGTAATTTTTACATAAATTAAGTAAAACTCTTTGTTCCTCTTTATTTAAGTGGGAAACTCTCAGAGATTTATAAAAATTTTCAGGAAGAGTATTGGAAGTTGAACAGGATAGATTAAAGTTATTAATTTCGATAAATTGATTAGAAGAGTAGGTATTAACTTTTAAAGGTTGCTCGAGGAAAAGAATTTGTTGAGTTGGAAGAAAATTTTAAACTTCAATAAAACTGTACCAATCGTTAGCATTGTAGATACCTTCTTGTATATACAATCCAGATTTTAATTGTAATTTAGTGACTATGATATCACCATATTCTATATCAACTGGTAGTTTAAAGATTTGTTTAGAGTTAGGTTCGATTATGAATTTATTAGACATATAATTCGGTTTGAAATTTAGAGGTAAGGTAGAAAATTTTGTAATTAGAATTTTATTTTCAGTGTCCACTTTGGCACCTAAAGTTGAAAGTGCATCATAACCAAGAAGTCCGTCAAAATATGCGTAAAATTTGAAGAATAAAAATTTGGTTTTTCCAGGATGGTTAAATTCAGCAAAGTTCGGTAGAGTAGCTTGCTGATTTAATTCGATATTATTGAAGGCGGTAGAAATAGAAATAGGTTTAATTTTTTCAAAGATTTTTTTTTGTAGTAAATCAGGACTTATAAAAGAGTTGGATGAACCGGTGTCAATAAGAAATTTTAAAGGACGACCAAAAGGTGAGCTGATATTTATGTAAGGAAGAACTGTACCATGCTTATTCAAATCTATGAACCCAATGGTTGGTTCGAGGCAATTGGCGGAAAATTTTGATTTTCCGGGGTTTCTTCAATGTTGGTATTATTTATCCAAGCTGGAATGTTGTGTTCAAAATTATAGAATTGGTCTAAATTTTGAAATTTATAATTTTTAATAGAATTATTATTATTATTACTATGTGAACATGAACATTGAGATGTATTTGTTGACATATTGTATAATTCTCTATTGAAATTTTGGTTTTGATTAAAATTTCTAGTTTGTTGGCTTGAAGAGTTTAACCGACGTTGAACTGTATTACCGGTACTAATATCCATGGGAGTAATATTTTGATTATTTGGTCTATTAGAATTCCAATTTTGTCTTTGGAATTTATTCTGGTTAAGTTGGTTATTTTGCTTATTATTATTATTAAAAAAGGAATTTCGTGGGTTTGAATGAAATGAATTTTGTGGTCTATTGAAATTTTGGTACCGTGGTTGTTGTAAATTTTGTGAGAAACGATTATTAGATGTAATTGAATTATTGTTAAATTTAGTATATGAAATATTTTGTTCTTTAATACAGTATGAAAAAGCTACTGATAATGATTGAGGTTTCATGGCTCTTATAGTTGAGCCCAAAGATTCCCGCAAACCCGATAAAAAGACATTTAAACACATTTCAGTATATAAATCTCGTTTAGAATTTATAATAGCGGAATTTCTTTCATGTATTTCTATATGGTTTGTCATAGTAGCTAAAATTTCTATCACTTCACTGTAGAAGGTTTCTACAGTCTTGTTATTTTGTTTAAGACCGTGAAGGTCTCGAATAAGAGAGGTTTCGTTTCTCTTGTCTGAATAGTGGACAATTAAATTTTCTTTAATATTTTCCCATACTAATGGAGTTCCGTACATGTTTAATACCTCATTAGCCGGCCCTACGATTTTATTTCTAACTGCTCTAAGTAACATTTGTCCATAGGGAGTCCCGTCTGTACATGCAGTTATTGAAAGAATTTCTTCACAATTGCTAATAAATTCAAAAAATAATTTCGGATTACCTTCAAATTTCGGAAGGTCTTTTATAGCGTCTGGAACTCTTAATGAGTTGAAAATATCAGTTGTATTTAACGTTACACCATTTTCTCTTGGATTTTGTGGGTTTTGATTTAAAATTGGGAATTCTGGTAAATTATTATTATTTATTGGTTCCATGTTTATAGGGGTTAAACGATCGGAATTTCCAAAGCTCAAATATGAGTTATTTAATAATGGGAAAAATAATATATTATTTGGATTTTCGCGAATATTAGCGTTATCCTCACAATTTTCTTCTTTAATACTTTCCAAATGGTTTAATTTAAGTTTCCTAAGCTTATTATAATTAGGGTAAGGATTTGGGCGTTTAAAAGGCATAAATTATTTTTTATAAATGATAATAAAAACAGCACTTACATTAAAATGAGGGGTATCCACATCATATCAGGAAGGCAACAATGGATAAAAATCCTCCGGAAATCTTTGTGAAGTATTGATATTCCTTTAATACCTGTGTCTGTATATCTCAATAATCCGTTGAAACAGTCAAACACTACTAACAATTTGGATAATGCAATAACCAAATAATTTCAATAATCCTTTGAATTTCTTTGATTTACACTTTCACACTTCACTATTTTATTAGAATTTTTTCTATTAATTTTCTGTGCCCAAGGCAGCCTCACCTTAGGTAGAATTATGGCTTAATTCACAAAATACTATTTTATTTTATTAGTGATTTTGTTATTACACACACGAAGATAGACCGTTTGCCTATCCAACCGACTGCGCCAAATATGTGACTGGTTCACAATTTAAATAAAAAAAATGCAACTTTAATTTAATATAACTTCTTTATTTGATTGATTGTTATTAATTAAAATTATTTTTACAATTTTGGTTCCTTATATATTATTTATTTGTTGAATCAGCACCGGTAAGTTACACATGTTTAATTAAAAGGTGCTGATTCTATGTCTACAATAATTGTGGGAAATAATTTGATACTTTATAATTCAATTGATTTTAACAAGGAATGGAACAAGGATGGAACAAGTTACTTTTAATTTAACTTTTATTAATTTACAAATATGATTAGGTTAGCAAAAATAATATAACGTAAAATAATGTATTAATGGTTAGTAAGTTAACTTATAATAATATGTTAGTTGTGTTGTAGGGTCCGGTATAGGATACATAACTCGCGCGCCAACAATATTCCTTAAAAGTTCAAACACCTTTGTCGTGAGCTCATTTGCATAACTATTGCTATCTCTTTCTCGCACAGAATTCCCACGGCCAAGTGCTATGTATACTACTCTATTAATAAAGGTCGTTCTACTACTACGAACCTTATGATATAAACATCTGAAATTTTGAATCAAATGGAAAAAGGGTACCAAGTTGATGCAATTTACACAGATTTCAGCAAAGCTTTTGATCGTATTGATTGTATCATTTTGTTAAAAGAAACTTGCCACGTTTAGTATATCTGGTTCTTTTCTTTTATGGCTCTATTCTTATCTTACTGGAAGAACTCAAAATGTTAAATTCCAAGGTAAATTATCGAAAACTATCGATGTCACTTCCGGAGTACCGCAAGGTAGTCATTTAGGTCCACTCTTGTTTAATATATTTATTTCTGACTTATCTGACAAATTAGGTGATTAAAAATTAAAAAAAGTCATTAAAAATAGTTCTGATATGACGTTACTGCAGTCAAAACTCAATAATTTACAAGAATGGTGCTCATTGAACAATTTGGAATTAAATGTATTGAAATGTAAATCCATAAATTTCACTCGTAAACAATTTTCTATCCTTAACGACTATACAATTCAAAACCTAACCCTTGAACGGGTATACAGTATCCTCGACGATAAACTTAGCTTTAACTTACACTATGACTTCATGATATCTAAAGCAAATAAAATGTTGGGATTTATTAAAAGAAGAGCGAAAGAATTTAACAATATAGCAGTGACAAAGGCTCTCTACTGTTCCCTAATACGATCTATTTTAGAATATGGTAACATTATTTGGGATCCAGTTTTCCAAATAAATTCTGATAGAATTGAATAAGTTCAAAAACAATTTTAAGAATTCAGAATTGCTTTAATAATTCAGTTTAATCCTTCCGACTATGCTAATTTTCCGAGTTACAATATAAGACTTAAGTCTTTAAATATACTAACCTTGTCAACTCGAAGGAAAATTTCTTCATCTTGCTTCACCTACGATGTTCTTTATGACAATATTCACATTGAATATTTGAAAAACAATTTTATCGTAAATGATGGGGTAAGGCAAACAAGATACACGAGATTCTTAGTTGAACAAACTCATAGAACAGCAACAGATGTTGCACTATCTTCAATAAGCACAGTCATCTTTTGTCTTCATTAATTTCAAAAAGAACATTTAAATCTAAATTACACCAATATTTTTGCCTTCAATGACCTTACACAACTTTTTTTTTTTTAAGTCATTCTAATCATAATTATACATTAAAATTTTTAAAGTGCATTTTGTTTAAGTCATCAATTTTTGTATTAAAATTTAATTTAAGTACGAATTTAAGTACTGTTTTGTATTTAATGTCAATGTTAAAAAAGAAAAAATTTAAAAGTAATAATTTAATTTTAAAAAATTTTTTTAAGTTAAGTTAAGCGCCCTGTAATTATATTTCATATTTCATGTTTTTGTTTTTTTTTTGTGTATTATATCATTGTTAAAAAAAAAAAAGAAACATAAAAAAAAAAATAATTGTATTCATATAATAGGTACATACCTTGCTTGGTTTTTATAATAAAATAAAAATAAAATAAAAATAAAGCTGAAAAGCATAAACTATTATTAAGCGCTTCATACACCTCATAACAAAATTTCTCAATAGATTTGCTTTGTAAAAATCCGAATTGAGAATTACTGAAAAAACTTAATTTATTTAATCAAAACTTTATTTTATTTTATTTATTACTTAATTCAAGCATTTACATATCACATTTAGATAATTATACTTAATCTAAAATTAATATTAAGGTTATACAAAGCAAAATTTATTTTATATAAAAACAAAAATAATTTATATTAGATATATTAAATTTCACAAAATTTTTACAACAAAATAGTGTGGAACAATTACGGAATTGTTTTGAATAGTGATTTTTTTATTACATCTTTACTAATGTTTATATTTATTATAGTTTTGTATTGATTCACATTCATGAACATTCTGTTAATCGGCTCGTATTTGCCATAATTAGTCCTTTGCTATGTAATCGAAAATGTGTTTTCGGACCTAAAACGTGTTCGTATGTTGATTGAGTTAATTAATATGTTGTTAATGTACTGAGAATCTATATAATTATGAAATACCTGAGTAATAAAAACAATACCCATGACTGTTCGTCTACATTCTAAAGTATTCATGTCAAGTAATTTGAGACGATTGACATATGGAGGCAATATAAGGGGATTAGCCCAATTTAGATTTCTTAAGGCGAACCTTTGTATTGCTTCTATTCTAGCAATATGTTGATGATAGTGTGGAGACCAGACCTAATTTGCATACTCCAGAATAGGACGAACTAAAGTCTTGTAAAGAGATTTTATAATATATGGGTCATTAAATTCTCTAGAAAATCTTTTTGTAAAACCTAGCGTTGAGTTTGCTTTACTAATGATCTTGTTAATATGTGTATTAAAGGTAAGTTTACAATCAAAAGTTACCCCAAGATAATGAAATTCTGTGACTCTTTTCATTATGTTGTTATTAAAAGTGTAATTATTTGTGATTAAGTTTAAGGAGCAATGGTAAATGAAATGACGGCACATTTATCAATGTTTAAAATAAGATTGTTATATTTACACTTTCATTTAAAAAAAGGTAAGAACCGCTTTTTCATAATTTTTTTAGAAATTTTTGATAAGGAAGGAAGAATAGAAATAGGTTTGAATTTATTGGTAACAGAGAAATCTCTTTTCTTAAATAAAGGAATGATCACAGCTTCCTTTAAACAGCTAGGAAATATTTCATTGAAAACACAATTATTAAACAAATATTTAAGAAGATCAACTGTATGAAATGAAATATTTTTTAGAATAATATTAGAAATCCCATCAGCTACAGATTTAGAGCTGTTTAAAGATTTTATTTTACCCTGAAATTTGTTTGAATGGTCTTTAAAATTTTTCAATAAAATGTTGATTCTTTTACATAATTTTTTATAGCGAACTAATAAACGAGAATTATTTGGATGTTTTGAAACAGATTTTCTTAGTTTATTACGTAATTCAATTTGTGCCAAAAGAGAGTCGTTCAACCAAGGTTTGACACTTTTTTAAATTTGTTCACAACATAAGGCTTAGAAAAAGTGCATTTATCAATATATGTTCTTTTAAAGTACTAATAAATAGAGAGAATCAGATATTCTAGTAGCCTCTATAATTAAAGAAGAAAAACCAAAGGATGATAAAAGTAGTTCAACATCAACATGCCTATTATAACTAAGGGCATCGATATTTACATCCCCAATAATAATACAATTTTTACATTTTGTATTATTTAACAGGTTATTAAGTTCATTTAAAAAAATACTACAATTATACTCGTGCAATCTATAAATGCAATAGAAACAGTATTCAATTTTGTCAATAACACAAATAAGTTTACAAATATCTGCAGAAATAAAAATATCGCGACAAAAATTATAATCAAAATCACTTCTAATGAAGAAAGCAACACCGCCCAAAGAATAATTATAATTACAACATACCTGTAAATTATAATTAGGAATATTAAAATTAGCAAGTTCGTGATCAAAGATCCAAATTTCACTTAAAACGAGGAAGAATACAGTTGGCTTTGTCAACTCTTAGATACCCGTACGAATCTGTTAGTATGTTCATAATCTGTCAGTCTGTTTATAATATTATTTTTTTGAATTTTTCAGTATTTTAAAATAATTTGGGTGAATTTCCGAGGAAGTGTGTGTGCGAACCCCACAACACGTCGTAAGAGTTATTCCCCCTTACGACATTTACAGCCACGCCTGAACAGGAAAGGCTGTGTAATTTCCTGTCCACATTTATGTGACAGAGAAATACATTAAAAAAAAAAATTTTATAATTTCTAGAACTATGGTTTGTACATATAATGTTCAAACTATATGTTTATACATTCTTCAAAAGCACATTCTAAACTTCCACATAACCATTATCAAGCCAAAACTTTTTCAAATATGCTATAGTACCATTTAATACTAAGCGGCAAATGTATAATAATTTATACTATACATATGTATTATATATTATTCATTCATCAGTGACATATACGATATGTAAATAAACATGTATGTATACTAATATAATATATAATATAATATGTATATAATATATAATATATATGGATGTATACTAATATAATATCATATAAACATAAATTCTTCAAGCAACAGTTATATTTTTTATTTATTTAATTTTTTTTTTACAATAAAATTTAATTTTTTTTTAGAAACATTTTGAAAAATGAAGTAACACTTTCGTCAATTTTAAGGTAACCCTATATTATTAAGAAAAGTTGTTAATAGAAATAAAAATATAATGTTGGAGCTTGAATTTTTGTATATTACTTCAAAAAAATTTGAACAGGTGTTCAAGTTACAGGTGTTTAAAAATAAGAAATTTATATAGCTCCGAAACGGGCGGCGATACAAAAATATTTTCTGAAATGGCTCATACTTATTTTCAAAGACCTAACTTCTCTCAAGTTAGTAACTGAAACCATTTGGAAGATAGAAGGAATCAAGAATTTTGCAAAATTTGAGTTTCACATAAAGGTAAGGTAAGACACCGTATGCCAAAAGTATATATTTATTGTATATATATTTTTAAAGCTAATACGAAGATATACTTTATACAACTTTTGTTTTCAATTTGGAGAGCTGTAGCTCCGTAACGGGTAGGGCTACAGAAAAAAGTTGTTAAAAACAAAATTAATATTTTTATGATATCTATCAGCAGTTAAAATTTCATGGCTCTATTTCAAAAAAAATGTGGAGATCTAAAAGTTAGTTCTTCGAGCGCTACCCGATGTTTTTGTCGGATCTCAACCAAAAACAACATGTAACCTGTAAATTGATGTAAGAATATTTTGGGTTAATTTGAAAACTTAATTTGACGGACGGACGGACCGATGGACAAGGCTTAATTGATTTAATTCTGATCCGATCCATACCTTCGAAAGGTTATTTAGCTAGCTTATTTCGAGGTGTTACAAACGGAGGAGCAATTTTAATATACCCAATCCTTATCATACGGGTATAAATATTATATCAGGTAATTTTTTTAAAGTTAATAAATACGCTAAAAATGCTAAACGCTAATCTCGTAGAATCTTACTATCTAACAGCTTTACATTTGAAATCTTAAACAATGAGATCAATGTCGATTTTATTAAAGATAAAATCAAAGTCAACAATGATGTCAGGCCTACAAGATATACCAAATTCTTAATTGAAACAGCACATAGAACTGAATATGGGAAAAACAAACCCACAAACATTTCTTGCATATTATTTAATCGATTCGATAACATTTTCTGTGACACAATTTAAAAAAATGCTTAGAAATTCAAATTACACAACATTCTTAAACGAATGTTTTGACATAATTTATTTCGTTTATAATTTATTAATAATAATATTACCTTTGTTTTTATTTTTTTTTAACATAATTAACTAACTATAAACTCTAAGTAATAATAAAAATTTACCATAAGTTTTATGTTAAAAAATAAAAAAATAAAAACCATATTAAAAACATTGACTCATTTTAGATAATAAGTAAAATAAAAATATTTTTTGTCTTTATTGTACCTATCATAATTAATTTAATTTTAACGAAGTACAAAAAATTTATTGTATCACCTTACATTTGTTTTTCTTTCTTAATAGTAAAACTTAGCTTCTTTATATTGCTCTGAATGATTCATAATTCGTACATATAATTTTAAAATGGATCTAAAAAAAAGAAAAAAATAAATTGTAATTTTTTTGTAGTTTTAAGTCAGCAAAATAATGTACTTTTTTTTGCATTGTATTGTGTAATAATAATTATAAATTTAACTTTAGGAATTCTTGTAACGACCTTGCTTTGGTTTTGAAATAAATGAAATATATATTATAATGAAAATATTTTGAAAGTAGATAATTTTATCGGTAAAACTATAACAGTTTTTAAATTGCCAAAATAAAAAAAATATTATTTTTTCAATTAAGCATTCGATTTTAAAAGTAGAAATTTAACATTGTTGGTTAGATTTAGTTAGCCGTAAATATCATTTGTATTTTGTCACTTTAATTATTTATATAAAATTGATCGATAGTGTGCAAATAGAACAGGTTCCATTTTCTTAATCAGTATATTTTTGATTTAGTGAACTATCATAATTAAATAATGTTAAATATTAGAAATGATGGTAAATGTTATAAAAACTTAATAATTTAATATGAATTACTAAGTTTATATAATAAACTAACTTATCTAATTTAATATAATCGCGATATAGACTCGAATTTATCGTAGTCTGTAGAATGTTTTGACACATTAAAAACTCAACCGATCTTAAAATATTGAAATATTTAAAATATTTACTTCATTTGTTCGTGCATAGCAGGGGAATTGATATCATCGCGAAAAACCTGCTGTCGAATAATATACCAGCCGCTATACAGCCGCGTGACTGGAGGGAGTTGAAATTAATAAAAGAAATTATATCTTCATATGGAGGAAGTCTTATCTGATCAGTAAGGTTGCATAAATTTAACGAAGTTAAAAATTTAATGCCTCCTCTAAAAGTATTTCCAAGAGAAATTAGAAGAATTTTTGCTGCCCACACCTATATGTAGTTCAAATTCACAGACTCACAGATGGCATAATTAGGTTTATGTAAATTCGTTTGTACTACGAACATCGCGAATGTGGAACCTTTTCCCACCTCGTGTGTTCGCCTGAATTGATGACGATGACATTTACAACCTGCAAAGATTCAAGGTGGATATTAACAACTTTATTCATAATATGTCTGCTAATTTGAAATCAATTTTCATTACCTAACTCAACTTCCTCTGACCAGGCAGTACATGAGTACTAAAGGTCGTATAACCTATTGTTTGGTCAAAAAAGGGAGGTGATGTTTAGTGGGTTAAAGTCCCACACACTCATAGAGGACTCGTACTCGTTTTCACTCCTCTATAGTGTCTTTTGATAATTCCCACCTACCTTCGCAAAAAAAAAAAATTAAAAAAATCGAAACGAAAAACTGATTTTAAACTGATTCAATACATGAAATGTCTATACCTCGGTAGGGTGATGTTACTTGGCTTGAGAATTTAAGTATAGGTTTTCATAAGTAATGAAAATTTTTATCGTTATATAGATCACAAAACTTTTTTCATCAACGCATAATAAATCCATGAGTTGGCTAAGGTTCATTTATTATGGAATCCGTAGTAACTCTTCAAATTCAACCTACTATCATGGATCAGTCTCAAATCACAAGTACATAATTGATTGTTGTGTTAGCTAGTAACCCTAAAAAGCTCATAATTAGAAATTTACTAACAATTATTAGTTCGAAATTGTTGCGGCATCATGAGTCAAATCAATTGTTATCATATTGCAACAACTCACAATCACGAGTGGAAGTTATAGTTCTGCAGATTTTGATGTCATCACCTTTATTACTAATCCTAGCGTTTTATTGTTTTTGTTTAAAAAAATTATTACACTTGATTTTTTTCCTAAGATAACTTAACGGCGTTTGAAATATTATAATATCTTTCTTTGTTTCGATTTGCAATTATAATTTTTTAAACATTTTGTTACTTTTGCGTCTCATTAAAAATTACATTTTTGTAGCCGTATGAACATACGAATGAAATGTATAATAAATTTGCCAATGAGTTTATGGCACCTTAAAGAAGATGAGCTAGGTATGGCTAGGTAAATTTTATTTAAGGGGTATAAATAACACTGCGATATTTTGATGGTCCTCCCTGTTACTATGTGCTGTGGATTTTGTCTCTACTTATAACACTTCTGTCAGTTCTATTACTTCTAAGAAAATAAAGATTTGTAAAGAGTTTATTGCTGGCAGTTCATCTTCCGCAAAGAAATATGCTCCTAGATTCACAACAGGTAGTGTAATGTTGATTATAAACCCATTCTACAAAATTTGTAACCAAAAATATTCAAAAAGCTATACTCTCTATAACAAACTTGTCAATATTGATAATTTTTCCTGTCCTTTTTTTTGTAAGTTTCATAATTGTTTTGTTTCTATTAGAATATTGCTTTTATTTAAAATTCTTTTAATGTACTTTTTAAATCTTTTTCTGTGTGAAAATTCCTATAAACAAATGAACATAAATTAATTGACGAAAAGGGTATACAAAAACATAAATATATAATTTAATAAATATATCTTAAACAAAACGTAAAAGTTTAAGTTAGTGTTAATAAGTAATTAATTAATTAATAATTATGTATTACTATGTTATATCACATATATATTTTTAATAGTTAAGAAAATTGATCAAATCATAATATTTATGTATTCAAAATTTTATAATATTTGTTTTCCTTATTTTCCAATTTTTACTTATTTTTTTAAAATAGATGTTGAAGGAGAAATTGATAGGTATATAACAGTTTGGATGAATTGTGATAATATAAAAAAGGAGAAATTTTTTTATGGTTAAATTCGTTAAAAGTGTACATAATATATTCGTTATATTTAAAAAAAATAATCTGAGCATGTTCTAAATTCAGGTTCGTAATTATTTTGTATCTTTATATCCTCAAGGCAATTGGGAAAGTAAAGAAAAATTTTTAATACAAATGAGAAATAATATGAAAACCATATAACTTTTGAATTAGATTTAACTTTTTAAATTTAGAGTTTTTAACTTACTTTTTGGAAAATATGATTTATTTGTTAAATTATAATATATAGATGTAGAAATAAAAATACTTTTTGAAAATAATTTTGTAACTTATCGGTGGAGTAAAATAATTTTTTAACGAAAGATAAATATTTTCTCCTTTTATTTTTAGTAAGGTAAATTAAATTTTTAAGCAAAGTTTTTTACCCATTCAATTAAATTCTGTTTTAGGCTCCTTATATTAATATATATACCATATATTTATGTAGAAAAATGAGCTTTTTTTAAAATGAATTGTATTGCTATCCTAGAAAATTTTATGGTTTTGTTTTACTGGATTGATTGTCTATTATATTTGGGGATTCATTATATTATTACTTATATTAAAATTTTGTATAACGTTCATTCATATGAATATATTATATATAAGAGAAAAGTATAATAAAAGATTTTTATAGTTTTTAACCTACGACAAGATTATTCTGATGGGTTGGGTACGAAATCGCAAATCACAAAATCCCAATCACAAAATCCCAAACACAAAATGCTAAATTACAAAATCCCGAAAAATTTTCAACTTATTACAAAATCCCAAATCACAAAATCCCAAATTAGAAAATCCCGAATTCGAAACCTTATTTGGGTTGGGTACGAAATTATAAAAAAAAACATGTGAGCCCACCGTTAAACACGGTCAAAATAGATATCTTTCTTCACTTTCTATCCGTCACGAATCAAAGGTGGAAAGACTTAACCTCATGAGTACTGCTAGAAAATCCAAATTTCAAAATCCAAACTTTCAAAATTCAAATATTTAAATCAAAACTTTCAAAACCCAAATGCATGAAAATCCAAACTTTCAAAATCTAAATGCGTCAAAATCCGAACATTCAAAATCTAAACATGTGCATTAAAAATAATAGACAATATTATGTAAAAATCCGGATGAATATAAATACTCCGAAAAAGAGGTCAACCCTGATTTTGTAACCAACTCTAAAAACCTTCTTAATTCAATCTCGCATACACAAGTACATATATGCAAACTCCGGAAAATGGGGCAACCCTGATTTTTTTACCAACTTTAAAATCCCTCCTAATTCAAAATCTGGTATACACTAATATATAAATCCTCTGGAAAAAGCGGCAACCCTGATTTTAAAAGCAACTCTAACATCCATCCTAATTCAGAATCTCGCCTACACGAATGTGTAAATACTGCGTAAAAGAGAGTAATCCTGATTTTGAATCCTACTTTAAAATCAATACTTATAGTATGACCATACGTATACCAATTTCATAAAAAAATTAAATTTTCACATTTTCATGAAATATGTATGAAAAATGAAAATGTAAGAAATTTTTTGTAACTTTGGGATTTTGTTACTTTGGAATTTTGTGATTTGGGATTTGGAGACTTTCCCTATTCTGATCAATACTTTTTTTCTTATTCTTAGAGTTTATACATTCATTTATAAATTTTAGAGGTAAATAAAATAATTAATTGATTTTTACTAGCAATTCTTGTATTTTATATAAAAACAAGCAGAGATCTTCGGCATTACCCGTTTTGTTTTAATGGTAATTTAATTCAATTTATATATTTAAATCATAATTTTTTTACGTTTACTTTTTTTAATATAGGTACATAATAATGTTTTCAAATGGATATAAATAAGACTAAAAATATGTTTAGCAGAACTGGAACATATTCTTTTCTTTAAATATATATGTACTATTTATTGATTAAATACTGTATTGAAATGTGAATATTTTGACTAATATAATTGATTGTTCTTAGTTTGTATACTATTTTTAAACATACGTACATTATACTATAGTATGCACAAATTAATGATATTTTTTCTGAAATATATTAAACAAATACACACATACGTGCACCTCATGTGCATATTAATAATGCATAACTGGCTGATGATATGATGATAATATGATAATAAGTTTTCTTTTTTTCAAATGATTGATCTTTAATTTTAAAATCTTTTTTTCTAATAACTGCCCAAAATGTTATGTTGTTAAAACTTAAACACATTATTTTTAAGATACTTAATTAAGTTATTCTATTACTATTAGAAATAAGAAATTTGCATTGAAGATTTTTTGTGGAATATCTAAAACAATGCCGAACTCGATTAATTTATTTAATTAATTGCGTGAGCTTCTGTGCAATATTTGTGCAAATTTTCAACTCAATTGATGAAACCGTTTATGCAGCACAATAAAGAGTTAAAAAAAACTTCATTGGGCCCTCGTGCTCAAACGAGGTACCTGAACTTAACAAAAATTTGTTTCAGACTTTATTTCAGACCATACAATGCACAAAAATCGGTAACAACATTTTGAAAGCTTACCGGGCCAAATCGGGGTAATATATGGTAACCAAATTTATTCAGTAATCACCTAACGCTAAGGAGAATAATTGTGTAAATTTTGAACTGAATCGAACTGTTTAGGCAGGCTAAATAAAAGGGTTTAACAGGTTCTCGGACCTAAATGGATTAAAGAAAAAAAACGCGACATAGGCTATAACTCCTTTCAAGTTTCATAAAATGTTCCTGCATAAATTGGTTGCGATCGGACCAGCGGTTTTCACGTGAATCTAGAGGAACAAACAAATAAACATATAAGTTTTCAGAGAAATATTTTATAATTCATACATAACGTAAAAAAGATAGTATTGCAATCATAAAATCATTATATTTGGAAACTTTAGACAGTATTTCGACATTTTAAATATTGAAGGAGATCTTTATTATTTTTTTCAATTCTTAGATAATTCAAAAACGTTTTAGAATGGTTTTGCTTTTTGGCAATTTTTTTTATCTAAAAACTTAAGGTTTAAGGATCGTAGCTTGACGATTTTTATTCCGATTTGATTTTTAATCAGGAAAATAGAAAGAAATAGTATATTGAATTTTTACATAAGAAAAAAAAAAAAATCTCTGCATAAAATTTTCCTTTTTTAATTTTATATTTTAAACGAAAGCTAAAATAGACTTTTATAGTTTTAAATTTAAATTGATAGATCATACTTAATTACCTGTTTTTTAACTATATAATTAGTTGGTCTTAATATTTGCTTTATAGTTTTAAATTTTAATTATATTAAAATTTAGTGCTTAATAGTGGTAGTACTTATATCTTCATTTAATGTATAATAATTTTGTTTTTATTTTAATTTGAATTGAATTTATTTAATTTGTGTATTTTAGAATAAAACGGATACTAAACCTTTATTTTTAATTTAGTCTAACATACAAGCTAAAAGTCTACGTCTAATGTTGTTCAAAAATCAAGGGATTGTTAGAATTTTCACAACTTAACCATATACAAAAGTTTTCGAAAAAATTGTTTTTCTTGTGTAATCTTAAAACTTTGTAATATTGAATAGTATGTAATTAATACACATAATAATATATCAGTATAATTACTAATACATATTATTGATAACAATATATTACTTATTTGTATTATCATCTATACGAAAAAGTCCAGCGGAGGATATTACCCCTAAGATGTTTGTAAAAAAACTTAAGTATATCTTAATTTAAATTGTAATTTATTTTATATTCACATCTTCATTTTATCTATTTGATTTTCTTTTTAAGAAATCTAATTTATTGATTGTATTGGACATTTTCCAATTATAAGAACTTATATTTGAGAATTTTTTGTTTTCTTAAAATTTTGCTGATAAGTTAAAATTTTTTTTTTATTTTAATAATTGGAAATATTTTCTATTTTAAATTTTTTTTTTGGTTTTTAATTGAATTAAAATTTATATTGACAGAAAAATAAAAAATTTAATGGCCATTAGCCCAACTCAAATTTCAAAAAGACTTTGATTATATATGTACTTTGATTTTGATTGGTAAATAAAAGCAAAAAGTTTTTAAAGTTACTTGTAAAGATATCAATACTATTATTTTTTTAAATCGATTTTTTTTGTGTCTTTTGATTTTTGCAATCATTAATTATTTTATGTATGTATAAGAGTGTTGCAAGTGAAAAATTTTATTTATTTTAAATTATGATATATATTACGTTTTTTGTGATAATATTTTCAAAAAATTTTGAAAGATGTACTTATATTAATGATGTATTCTGTATTGTAGTATAGCAGAGAAAAATGCTGAAATGATTTTTAGATGTTATATAAAATTTATAAAATAAATAAATAAAATAATAAAATAAAATAAAAGTTATATGTATAGAACAGAAGCTTCGAGATTAAAGGTGGGATAGAAGGAGCATATGCTATGAGATCAGATTAAAGGTGGGTTTTAAGTAAAAGCATAATATACTATGTAAAATATGCTCAAATTGATAAGCTTCAATTGAAGCATTTACTTTGTTATACCCGTATGCACATAGCTCAAAGTTATAATAAATTTGTCATTATGTTTGTGACAACTTAAAAGAGATAAGCTAAATAAGACAAAGTATCCATATCCTCAGTATTAGTATCCAAGTACCCATATCCTCATTTGTAATAAACTAGACATTTTCAGGAGGTGAAAAAGTTTTATGGGAAAAACTTCTGAGAAATTTGTTCTAGTGCAACAGGTTTATGTAGTTGTCATATGTAGTTGGCACTTAATTAAGTAAATAGAGCTCAGAAATTCTGCAAAACATAATCAAGTTTTATTGTAATAACGTCAATTTTGAAATTTGGTTGGTTTAGGGCAACGGATTCAAGTAGCTATCATATAACTGCAAAATTTACTAAGTTGATGTAAAATGACCATCTTAAATTTACTAAGAGATGATTGAATTCTATGGAAACAGTATATTTATCTATAATGTTTGTGTGGGGATTCTACAGTTGACACAGTCTCTCTTCATAGTTTTTTATTATGATTCATAAATCACACTCGAACCAAGAGTTTGGCTCGAACCTTAATAATTAATTGATTACAGGGTCAAGTAAATTAGAGTATATTGAATTTGAATATGTTAATCGTAGTTTTATATTTCGTAAAGGATAAATAAAAATAACGATTTTAAAAATGCATATTCTAAAAGGTGAACAAAATAAAACAAACTCAACAAAATGTAAGGTTTTTTGTTTGTTTGTTTTTAATATAGACTTATCGAGCGAAACTTTAAAATTTATAAATATAAATTTTTGTAAATTTTTGATTAATATAATACTACAAATTGCAATAAAGAAATGCCTACAAAGACATAAAATTTTAAAATTGTCAATAAAAACTTTGTTTAATTTTGTAACTTACTCTTAATTTCTACAGAACTTTGAAATTTAAAAAACCAATTAATAAAATTATGTTTTAATTTATTTATAAATGCAATTATGTTATTTTATTTTTATATGTGTAATGTATAAATATAATATTAATAAATAATTAAGTTTTTTTTCTTTTAAATAATTTTAATTTTTTAAATAGATAAATTTTAATGTCGTTAAACATGCAAATGCGTTCTTATTCTGAAGGTTGAAATAAAATTCTATAAAGTACTTCTCTTTTATTGTGAAGCAATAAAGAAAGTGAGCAAAACAAACATTTGTAAAAAAATATAAAAATTTGAACATTAGTTTAATATTAATGTAAATATCCGTAAATATAAGTTGTTACTCTTTATTCTTCCTTTAAAACAAATTAAAGAAGATAATAATTGAGAACAAATTATTTAAATAAGACAAAAGGGCTATGTATGTTGTATTTAAATTTCATATTTATAGAATGCTTCCAATGTTTTAATGTAGTGTAGTAAAAATTAAACGAATTGTATTTTAGTTGCTGTAATGGCAGGTTCAATGTTTTTTTTTATTTTATTTTTATTTAAATACTATTAATTTTACAATTTTATAAATTAATAATAATGTTGATGATCTTTTTCAATTAAGAAATCGTAACAACATCAATAATAATATCAATAATAATATCAATGCAATAACAATAATTTCAATATAGAACTAAACAAAATGAAATGAATCAAATTAAACAAATTATACAAAATTATACAAATATTTAAAAAATCATCGATTAAACAATTTAATTTAATTTTAACTTTACTTTGATTTAATGAATTCAATTGTTTTACTTTTAAATTATTAATCTATTCTATTTATTAATCTATTCATTTTTGCAATATTCATGGGCTTGCATCAAACTTTTGTGCCGTAGAGGCCCATTTAATATCTGAAAGACCAGCACTATTAGCACTATGCGAAATTCAAGTTAGAGACGACAATATTAATTTTAATATTAACGGCTACTCTTTAGTTTCGCATTTTATCTCCCATAGAGGTGTCGCTTTATATATTCGATCTGATGTAGCTTTTAACACCCTTCACAATCTAAGAGGCTCCAACCATATTTTTCACTATATATGGATAAGCCGCCGTGTGGAAAAGTCTACATTTTTTTTCTGTTTTTTATACAGATCTCCCCAATCAGCGGAGCTAGCGACAGCTGTGGTCATTGATGAACTATCCGACAACGTAAACTCAATCCTGAAAAAATACCCAGATGCCGAGATTGTTGTTGCTGACGATTTCAATGTACATAACAAGAACTGGCTCAATTTTTCTAGTAACAATTCTCCAGAAGGCAAGCAAGTTGAACTATTTTCAAACCTCTTCCAACTTTCTCAACTTGTCAAGAACCCAACGAGGATTCCCGACCAAACCGTCCAAAACCAACATCTTTTGGACCTATTTCTGACCACCAACCCAGAAAAATATATAGTTTCTGTTAGCTCTCCAATCGGTAATTCCGATCATTACCTTGTTAAAACATGTTTTTCTAAAAGTACATCTTCCAGTTCGAGTATAGCTTGCAAAAGATTAGTCTGGCATTATAACCGGGTAAATTGGCAGGGCCTCAACTTTTTTTTGAGAAGCTTTGACTGCTCGATGTACTATCGACAAAGAAACGTTGATCATTTTGCAAATATCGTTAGTAATACAATAATGCTATGTATGAAACTGTTTATATCTAGTTCCAATAAATTGGCCAAACAAAACACAAAATCATGGTTTAACGACATTTGCAAAAAGATCATCCAAAATAAAGAAGAACTTTTTAAGTGGTACAAGGCTAATGCTTCGGAAGCATCGTGCAAGAGCTATAAAGTGGCCAGAAATCATTGCAAGAAAATTATCAATCAGCAAAAATTTCTGCACAACCAAAAGCTGAAACAAAAAATCCTCTACCAGCCCAACTGCAATCGTTTTGGACATTTGCAAAAAATGTCAAGCAGAACTTTTGGGCATCGTTATTCCCTCCGCTGATCGATAATAACGACTCTATCCTTTCAGATTCGGTTGGAAAAGCAAACTTATTTGCAAAACTTTTTGCGTCAAATTCCACGCTTGCTCCTACATCTCAACCTCTATCTACGATTCCTGAAGTTGATCATTCGTGTAGATTTGGAAACATCTACTTCAGGACCTGAGCTGTAGTGAAAGTTCTGAAGAATCTAAATGATAGAGAGTCTGCTGGTCCCGATGGAATCCCTGCCATGGTTCTGAAAAATATTGCTTTCTCTATTTCGAAGTCTGCTCTCTAGTCAATGGAAGGCCGTTCATATTTCACCAATTCCCAAGAAAGATAACAAAAGCGACTTCTCCAATTATAGGCCTATAGCTATAATTTCGATTATTTAAAAAGTTATGGATACGATCATAAATCAAAAGCTTAGGAAATATCTCGATGATAATGGTATTTTGAATGATGGACAATATGGTTTTAGATGCAACCGATCCACTAGGGAGCTTATGACATATCTTTTTGGAAAACTTAACAGCAGCAGTCACTATTCTGGCGAATGTACTGTTGTTCCTCTTGATATTTCGAAAGCTTTTGATGGAGTTTGGCACTGTGCTCTTTTGAGCAAATGTCAAGCTATAGGCCTTTTGAACTACTTTCTGTAAATGGATTGAAGATTTTCTATCGAATCGCTGTATTCGCAGAACGGCTTACCATGTTCAGCACGGTCAACTATGATTTAGCCATAATTGCTAACTGGGGTGCTAACAACAGAGTGGAGTTTAACACCACCAAAACTCAGTGTTGTCAGATCTCACTAAAAAAAACGAATAGTAACCCTACTCTGAGGTTCCAGGATGAAATTGTGCAACAATCAGAAAACCTAAGCATTTTAGGCACGCAGCTAAATCAAAAAATGGTATGGAATGATTATATTTTTGATATAGCAAAAAGTGCTGCTAAATGCTTAGGTTTCCTCTTTAGGTGCAAGACATATTTTTCATCCAAGGACTTGCTTAATATCTATTAGACTTATATACGACCCAAGATGGATTTCCAATTCCACAATTTCCATATATGGGCAATTCATATATTTACAATTCCCATATATGGGCTGGCGCTTCATTACTTCATTGAATTACTTCGATGGAGGTAACTGGTGGTGCCACTAGAGTGGCCTCAAGTGCTCATGCCTACTATGTGGAACTTCCTAAATGGTACTCTACTGGTTATAGCAATTCATTTGTTGTCAGAACTGCAAAAATGTGGAGCCTATTACCATCTTCTGTGTTTCCAAAAGTTGACGATTTTTTGATTTACGATTTGCACAAATTCAAGACGAATCTTAACAAATTTATGACGAAATTATCGTTTCACTCCCCTTTATCGGCATTTTTCCCTTCCGTATCTCATACAATTTAGTCTCAACTACTTTTTAGTACAATGGAACATATTCCTAGATTGAGATTATCGAATAAAAAAAAAATTATTTTTAATTTTAATATAGTGAGGAAGTTCGTTTAACATTTTTAACCCTTAATATAGAATTCTTTTCTTTGCTTTTTCAGTTCGGAAAAAATCTAATCTAAAATTAAAAATATTTCTAAGATAATAATTCTGCACATCTTGAACGTATAATAATTTCGAACACAAATAATTCGGCAACAAATTATATTTCATTTTGAATATAAAAATTAATATATTTATTATTTTATTTATTCATTCAGTAATTTTTTACTATTCATTACATTAATATAACTATTTCCAACATAAACTAGCCTATTTGTTAAATATTGCGGCATCATTTTGTTTTTATTTTAAATACTGTTATTAAAACATTCATTTTAATTCTTTGAGTTACACTCAACCATTTCAATGTACTTAACATAAAAGACTTAGGAGCGTATCTATTGAATTTTAAAATAATTCTCATGCCTTTATTTTGAAATCTTTGTAATCTATTTAACATTTCAGAATTCATTGTTTAAAGTATTGAATAACAGTATTCAAAATGTGGTCTTATCATTATATTAAATATTTTTATTGCACTTATTACTGATAAATTTTTTCTAATTTTTGAAAAGAATCCTAATTTTTTACTAATTTTTTACATATATATTTTAAGTGCGGCTTAAAATTTAACTTATTATCTATAACTACACCTCAATATTTTATTTCATTAACTACATCTATTGCTACTCCATCAATTTTAATTTCTCCATTTAAGTTACTATTAACTATCATACATTTAGTTTTTTTTAAATTTAGTTTTAATTTATTGCTTATAAGCCAATCATTTAATGTTTTCAAATCTTCATTAAATTTTACAACACATTACTCAACTGAGTTACCTACGGTATAAATCAAAGCATCATCAAATAAAGCTAAATTACATAAACTTACTACTTTCTGCATGTCATTAATGTAAATTAAAAATAACAATACGCCTAATATTGGACCCTGTGGTACACCAAGAGGAACATCAATTGTATCTGACACTGCTTTACCAACTCTCGTTCTTTGAGTGCAATTTGTCAAATAGGACTCAAACCAGCTTAGTTCAGTGTGTGGACTCAAATACCATGCTTATTCAATTTATGCAATAAAATGTTACGGTTTACCGTTTCAAAGGCACGTTGTAGATCAAGAAAAACTGCTACCACCACTTTATTGTCATCAACTGCTATTTTCCAATTAGTTAGCACTAAGTTTAATAATGATTCACAACTGTGATTTTTGCGAAATCAAGATTGATTTTTAGATATTAAACCATTTTTTTCAAAGAAGTTTTCTAATTTGTTGTACACTACTTTTTAATTATTTTAACTAAAATTAGAGACATATTTATAAGACGAAACTCAATGCATTGAACTGTGTTTTTTTACTTTTTCAACAGGCACTACGATTGATTGCTTTAAACATTCAGGGAAAACTCCAGATCGTAACGATTCATTTACAATTTACATTGGTTAAAAAATGAAAAACCTGTTGAGCAATACTCGAAGTGTGGCTTTACCATGGTGTTAACAATATCTATTGTACTATTTTAAGAAAGTTTGTTTCTAATGCGATACAGAAATGATAGTTTTTTTGCTAGTTTTTTGCACATTAAATCAATGTGTTTGTTAAAATTTAGTTTTCTGTCAATAATGAAACCTAAATATTTTATTCCATCGACCGTTTCCAAAATTGTATCATCAATTTTTATATAACTATTTAAGACACCAGCTATCGTCTGCGAAGCTATGAATAGGATTAGAGGTTAATGAAAATAGGTCATTGATAAATATTAAGAAGAGAGTCGATGATAAAACTGATCCTTTAGGGACACCAGCATTTATTTTGAATTTGTCAGATAAATATCCATCGACCAGTAAACGAATCGTACGATTCGAAAGGAAATCTCCAATCTATTTTAAAAAGACCCTATCTAGACTTAATGCTTTGCATTTTTCTAATAGAGCATCGTGCCAAATTCGGTCGAAAGTCTTAGAAATATCAAGAATCACAACATCGGAGCCACCAGAATTATTTCAGTTTCTGGAGATGAGTACAAAAGTTCATTGACCTGGTTCGATAGATTTTCGATTTCCATAGCAGTTTCTTGTTCATTTTAGTTGGGCGATCTGTATAGGAAACAAAAATGTATGACTTGCTTTTCAACGAGAATTTTGACCAAATATAGAACATTTATATTTTTTAAGTGTGTTGAAAGGAATGTCATATTTTGTATAGATTGCGATACCTCTTTTGGATGCGATGTGTGAAATAAGTGGGTAGCCAGTAACACTAAAGTTATTATTATGGCTGCTGATTTGTGTTTCACATAGAGCTAAGATTGCTGGTTTAATTGAACTAACATGACAATCGACGGCATGAAAATTCGTTTGCAACCCGCGAATGTTACAGAAATTAACATTAAAATTGGTAATTTTGTTAGAAAAATTAATATAATACAATCAATTAATATAAACAAAATTTAAATCAAGATTAAAATAAAATCAGAGTTGAAATTGTAATTAAATTCAAAATTAGACTTAAAGTGAACCCTAAAATTAATCAAGATCAAAATTTATTTATTTTTTTTTTTTCCTAAGGGAGGTGGGAATCTTCCAAAGACACCAAGAATTTCCCCCTTGGTAGTGTCAGATTCTTACTGACTAAACCCACCTCCCCCTTTTAGCCAATATAATGGGATGAAATCCCTTACCTGCGAATGCAGTATATTGGCTAGGGAGTACGGATAGGAAAGGATAGGAAATGGATACGGAAACATTGAATTGGGAGTGGGACTGTAAGGAAACAATGAATCCGGCTATTATTATTACTATTTAGCTAACAGTGACTAAAGCCGTCACAACAGTTACAACATGTAGTAGTAGTATATAGTACTACATGAGGTAACTATTGAAGGCAACCCCCACTGTCACTGTAGCGGCTACTATTATTGGTATTAATATTCTTATTAATATTATTATTATTTTTACTACAGAGTCAGCGCCATCAGTGGATTACAACATGCAGCAGTATATAGCACCTTACTTGCATGATATAACCAAAAATGGCTCCACTGTAGTAGCTATTATATTATTACTATTATTATTATAATTATTGTTATTATTGCTATTACTATTATTATTATTATTATTATTTTTTTTTATTGTTATTATTTTACTACAGAGTCAGCGCCATCAGTGGATTACAACGTGCAGCAGTATATAACACCTTACTTGCATGATATAACCAAAGATGGCTCCACTGTAGCAGCTATTATTATTATTATTATAATTATTGTTATTATTACTATTCCTATTATTATTATTATTATTATTTTTTTTTATTGTTATTATTTTACTACAGAGTCAGCGCCATCAGTGGATTACAACGTGCAGCAGTATATAACACCTTACTTGCATGATATAACCAAAGATGGCTCCACTGTAGCAGCTATTATTATTATTATTATAATTATTGTTATTATTACTATTCCTATTATTATTATTATTATTATTATTATTATTATTATTATTGTTATTATTATTTCTATTATTATTATTGTTATTATTTTACTACAGAATCAGCACCATCCGTGGATTACAACGTGCAGTAGTATATAACACCTTACTGCATGATATAACCAAAGATAGCTTCATTGTAGCAGCTATTATTATTATTATTATTATTATTACTATTATTATTATTACTATAATTATTATTGTTATTATTACTAATATTAATTATACGATATACATTATTACGATATAAAAGTACTATATATTTTTTATTTATGACCTGATCGGGGTTTGAACCCAAGACCATTCGATTGAAAGGTTGGCGACTTAATCACTGCGCCATGAGTCAGATAAATTACAATTAAGTTATAAAATTAAGAATTAAATTAAATTTAATTAAAATTAAAATTAAGAATTAAAATTAAGTTAAAATATTTAAAAAATTAAGATTAAAGTCAAAATTAAAAATTAGTTAAAATGAAAAGTAAAATTGTACGATTTAAATAACCCGAACTTGACAACACTATAAAGTAAAACCAAAAAAAATGTTATTAATATCAATACTAATAACAATAATCATTTATATTTTGCTTTGAGCGATTGACAAATGATTATAACAAGGTTCAACAGTTTTTAACATACACTTTTAAGCGACCTTATTGAACGCAACACAACCAAAAACCCACTAAAAGCAAAATTTACCACCAGAAATTAATAAATTAAATTACGATAATAACTATGGTGGTATTTAAAATTGAGTGAATTGAGAGTCAAAGAAGAACACCATCATCCATCATACGAGTGGAATAGATATATAATAGTTTTGTTTACCACAAGTTGATATTGAGAAGAAGTAAAACAAAAAAATAAACGTAAATAATCTAAACAAAACCAACCGAGCATGTTTAATTAAAAATTATAATTTAAATTAAAAAATTATAATTTAAATATATACCTATTCCGAAAAAATCAAAAATCATATAAATTTAGTAATCGAAAAAAAATAAAAATCAAATTGCAATAGTGAAAACGAAAAATAATTTATATGTATAAAAAATAATTTATTTGTTGTATATTAAACGTAATTGATAAGAAAAAATACTTATCTTGTCGCCATTGGAGTGAAGCCATAAAACAGGAACAAATTAAAAATCAAAATTTAATTTTATCACAATACAAAAAAAAAACAATTGAAAAAATTAAAAGAAAAAATGTGAACTTGTTAAATTTAATATTTAAAAAAAAAAAAAAATTAAAAAGAAAAGAAGTTAACAAAAAAAAAATAATTTTTATTTTTTCCTTAAAAACAAGAAGTGTTGTCACTTCAAAGATCAAGCAAAAATAAAAAAAAAATTTTAATTTATTTTCTTTTGGAATTATCGTCAATGTGTCCAGTATTAGAGTATACCAATTCATTTGTAAACCACATATTATTATTGTTACCGATATTTTTAGTTTTAGTAAATTGTCTTGCAACCTTCTTCAAACTATCACTAAGAATGCTCACTTTTTATCGCATGATACAAAGAGTCGCATGGACAGATGGCTTCTAATGATATGCTAAATGCAGATTTATTATATTTTAAAAATTTTACACTTTTGACTTCATTATTAATGGTGTGGGATAATTCAATTTCGACAGTAATGCTTTCGTGATCACTAACTTTAAGGAACCATCAGTTTTAGCCGTAATTTTATTAGAATTAATTGTAATTATAAAATCTATCAGCGTGCTGCTATTCATCGTAATTCTAGTTGATTGATTTAGTACATGTTTGAACTCAGCATCATTTATTATTTTTGACATTTTTAATTTCTGAGAAAAATTATTCTTCCAATCAATATTAAAATCACCAACAATTACAACATCACAATTTAATTCAGTTAATTCATCCATTATTCCACTAAAACTATCATAAAATTCATTTAAAATGTATGAATGGTTAGGTGATTTATACAAAATTACGAGACAAATCACTGTTGATCTCTTATATACTGATAAAATTAAACACCACAAATTTCATCCAACATAGAGTTTTTTAATAACTTCATAATTCCATGACATGTTCATGTAACATAATACACCACCTGTGTGTCTAGAGTTTGAGTCAACTCTTATTAAACCATAGCCATTTATCTGAATTAACCTATCTTCATCTTCTTCGATGAGATGAGTTTCTGACAAACACATGAGTTCAAAACAATTATTTTCAATTATAACTTCTAATTCATTGAAATTATTTATGACTCCTTGAATATTTAAATATAAAAATTTTGCGTTATAAATACTTTTCTTTTCATAAATTGGTTGCTAGAATATTTTTCTTTTTTCTAACTCAACTTTTTTTCTGTACTGAACTTTGTTTAAACCTTGATAAAAACTGTATACATTACAGTTTTTATCAAGGTTTAAACAAGTTTCAATATTTACCTTAATGCAGTTACAACATTTTATATCAATTAAATTACATTTATTACCATTTACATATTCCTTTACACAATTAGCACAAATATTAATTTTACTAGTACATTTTATTGCTTCATGTTACACCCATATATTTATAACATCTTTTCACAAAAATACTATGTATTATCTTACAAATATCCCATCCAATTTTAACTTTTCCAACATTCATAATTTGGTTAAAAGAATCTATATCTAACTCTACTACTGCAACATAAGGGTTATATTTAAATTTAGTTTTATAGAATACATACTGTTATATTTAACTCATTGTTTTTTAGTACCTCATTTTGTGATTTAAGCTTATTAATTAAGTCATCTTTATTTATCATTTCTGAAATACCGAGAATTTTTATTCTTGGTTTTCTACCATTGTTAACTTTAATTTCATATGCATCTTTCAGTTTTTCTTCCGCTAAACTTCTCAATTTTTCACAGATTCTTGATTTTCAAAAGAAACTACTACAACACCATCTTTTGCATTCATTAAGCTAGACACATCTAATTCATTTTCTGCAATGTTCAAATTATTTTCAATATCGTTTTTAGTTGTTTTATTATCTTGCACGTTTTTTGTTATTTCTGCATAAGATGTTTTGTTTTTTATTTATGTTACTATTACATACCTTTTCAATGTGGTTGGCAATTTCTTTATCTTTCTCACTAATATTTTTAACATTTTGCTTTATGGCCTTTATCTCATTCCAATTATTATTTGCTCACTAATACAATTCTTAATTTCATCAATACTTTTCTCCATAACTTCAACATGTAAATACAACAATAGAATTTATTTTATTATTTCTACCTATGCACTCTTCACACATCAAAACAATATATTCGTTGGTTGTTAATAAGTTAATCTCATATGCTGTCAATGCAATACATTTAATATGAAAAGACATATTGCATCCACCACTACACTTTATTTTTTGATCGAGAGAAACTTTCTTTGCATTTAGTTTACTTGCAGACAGTTTAATTCGCAAGCCCGATACATTTTTAAGAACGATATTGTGTGTGTATTTGTCTGTATGTGTCTGTATGTGTCTGCTAATATGTGTATATTAATTTGATATAGGTAACTTAATATACACGTATATTTCAGCGACTGGTCGTTTTAAAATCGTGTGTCAACGCCTTCGAATCGGGATGTGTTTCCATTATTCGAGCGAGTAACCAACTAAATTTCTAACCTTAATTTTTTGTATTTGTTTTGTCTATTTTGGATACTGTTGTAATCTAGTTAAATATTCTGTGTTTCAAATGGCCGCTAAGAATTTTGATACAGATGTTGATATAAAAAAGTGAGCTGGTGTTAATATGGCCAAATCTTGAATATCGCGTGGTCGGCCAAATCTTGAATATCGCGTATGGCCAAATCTTGAATATCGCGAGTTACATATTTGCCAAACTCTATTCCCACGAAACTAACAGACAGTACGTCAGCACTTCCTGTTATTTCTAAATAAATTAAAATAGCTTCATATTTCAATATGAGAAAATAAAATCAATTATTTTCCCATAATAACAAAATTACGCAATTGCTCAGATTACACCAAAATTATTAACTTTAAAATAAAATTGTATAAATTGCTGAATATGCAATTTTTAATATATAAATACCTGTACATTTTCTAATTAGAATTAAGTCTCGATTAAGTCTTAACATATCAATGTTATAATAAATTTACTAAACTTAAATAAAGTGTGTTTTCTTTTTTAAAATAAAAGTTGTTTATTTTTTATCATATTGCAAAAGCAAATATAAAAGTGGCGCAGTCGGTAGGATAATTTAAAACATATAAATAAAAAAACTTTTTGTGAAACAAGACTTTCCTTCGCAAACATTAAGTGAGTCTGCTTAAGGCACAAAAGTTTTATATAAAAAAATTATCCAGTGATACGAATCGATAATATATAAAATTGTTCATAGTGTAAAATTAAAAACTCTTTAATACACACTAAACAATTAATAAAAAATAAAATAAAAAATAACAACAATAATATATAAAATTGTTCATAGTGCAAAATTTAAAAACTCTTTAATACACACTAAACAATTAATAAAATTAAATATAAAAGCGTTCATAGTGTAAAATAAAAAAATTAAACATTTTATAAACACTAAACCAAAATAAAAAGCAAAAATATAAGAAACACAACAATTTATGAAAAGTGTGAAAAGATCTATAACATTCGATAATAACAGACACATCATGGAACAACAAAATATGGAACATCAGAACGAGACCGTAAACATCGAAGTTGTACAACAACTTCAAATTCAAATTGCAAATCAAAATAGGCAGCTAGAATTGTTATCTGCCCAGCTGCAACACTATCAACAAATCGATGCTCAAAACCATTATAAAGAAAGGGTTTTGAAAGAAGTTAGACATATGTCTACTTTCAACGGAACGAATGATATAACCATAAATTCATTTGTCAACAGCGTAGAATATTATATTAATCATATCACCGATTTAAACATCAAAAAAGTTGCTATTCGGGCAATATTTAACGAAAAAATTCAGGGTGAAGCCAAAAATACCATCATTAACATCCCGCAACCTGACAACTGGGAACTCATCAAGCAAACACTGAAAAGGAGATATAAACCAGAAATTGAACCAGCTGAAATTTACAGGAAGATATCAGACCTCCGTGTAAACTCGGTAAGTGATTTAGTCATACAAATCCAAAATTTAAAATAGTAATTATATAGATTTAAGCAATATTGATAGTTTTCTATTAAATACAATAAAAGAAATGTCACAGGGAACTTTACTGGACCGAATATATAATGAAAATGATTTGTCTAAAGTAATAGAAATTATGAATATTAGAAGATATGAAGATTCTTGTATAAGGCAGGAATTTAGGAAAACTAATATAAATAATAATAATTTCAGAAATAATTATAAAAACAATCATAAAAATAATAAAAATTCAAAAAATTATTCAAATTTCGACAATAAAAAAAGCAGTAATAATCAGTCTTTTAATCGAAATAGTTACAATAAAAATTTTAGTAGTAACAAGGACAATTTTAATAGGGATAATGTTAATAATAATAATAATAATAGGGAAAATTTTAATAATAGGGATAATTCTCAACCCCATAGATTCTATACTAAGTCAGGAAACTCTAGACAGTACTCGGGCCAAAATCGCCAAGAACAGAGCTACGCTAGACAAAGACAAACAGAAGAAATGGAGGTTCAAAATATTCAAACAAAAAATTCTGAAAGTGAATGTAATAACTTAACTTTTTTTTCTAAATTAGCCTCGGAAGAACTCCCCATTATTAGTGTAACAATTGAAAATAAAAAATTTTTAGCCCTTATTGATACAGGTTCTAGTTTTAGTATTATAGATGACGATATAGAAGGTTTTAAAAAAATAAAAATAAAACCAATCCCTTTTTCAACAATAAATAGCAAAGATCAGATTAACTTTGAAATTCATACGGTAGCACCACTAGAATTTCATACTCCATCCAATGCACTAATACGATGGAAAGTAAAAAAATTACCTAATCGAAAATACCAAATTATAATAGGTGCAGATCTATTAAAAACTCTAGATAGTACCATAGATTTTGAAAGAGGAATAATTACTTTAAATGGACAAAATACAAAATTTGTTAATATGCCGTATCAATTTAATGAAATATGCACTTTAGAGACAATAGACCCCAAAATAAATTTATTAAAGTTAAATCATCTCAATTCAGAAGAACTGTTAGAAGTACAAAAATTAGTAAAAAGATTCAGTAATCTATTTTTTAAAGAAGGGGATAAGTTAACTAAAACAACCGAAGTTCAACACGAAATAGTTACGACAACAGAGCAGTCAATTAATTAGTTATATAGATATCCTCCAAAACACGAGGAAGAAGTCAGAAAACAGGTTAAAGAAATGGAAGAACAGGGAATTATTCGAAAGAGTAATTCAAGATATTCAAGCCCATTGATAGTCGTACCTAAGAAAACAGATAATTCCGGTCAAAAGAAATTTAGGATCGTGATAGACTACAGACGATTAAACGACGTAACAGTGGACGATAAATTCCCATTACCGAATATTGACTCTATTTTAGATAAACTGGGAAAAGCTCAGTACTTTACAACATTAGATTTGGCAAAGGGTTACCACCAAATCTCAATTAGGGAAGAAGACAGAAAAAAGACAGCTTTCGTGACACCACATGGACTGTATGAATTTAATAGAATGCCGTTTGGTTTAAAGAACGCACCAGCAACATTCCAACGGTTAATGAACGAAATATTAAGAGAATATATAAACAAGGTCTGTGTAGTATATCTAGACGATATACTAATATTCAGTACCTCTCTGAAAGAACATATGAAAGCAATCTATAGTATTTTCAAAGTATTAGAAGAAAAAAATTTGAAAATTCAGATAGATAAATGTAATTTCATGAAAAAAGAGACTGAGTTCTTAGGGCACAACTTTTATATTTGCTTTTGCAATATGATAAAAAAAATAAACAACTTTTATTTTAAAAAAGAAAACACACTTTATTTAAGTTTAGTAAATTTATTATAACATTGATATATTAAGACTTAATCGAGACTTTATTCTAATTAGAAAATGTACAGGTATTTATATATTAAAAATTGCATATTCAGCAATTTATACAATTTTATTTTAAAGTTAATAATTTTGGTGTAATCTGAGCAATTGCGTAATTTTGTTATTATGGGAAAATAATTGATTTTATTTTCTCATATTGAAATATGAAGCTATTTTAATTTATTTAGAAATAACAGGAAGTGCTGACGTACTGTCTGTTAGTTTCGTGGGAATAGAGTTTGGCAAATATGTAACTTCTCCCTCCTCTAGATAAGAATTCTCCTGAATTCTTTTATTAATTTTTAGATAACCAAATTTTTTTAACAATGCGATTGCTCCAATTATTCCAATTACAAAGAATATTATATCGAGTACATACGAAAATTTTTTTTTATGAAATTTTAGTTCTTTAATTTTTTCTATATTATTTTCTGTTTCTATAACAACATCATTGAAAGTAACCTTATTCTTAAAATTAAAAGTTTGATTTAATGGGTAATAAAGTCTTTGTTGGATACTTTCTTTTACATTTGAGAAATTGTGATCTAGTATTTTTAAAGTGCAATTATTGAAATGGATCAAAACATGATCTGTTAAAATAATATTTCTATTGTCACAAGATTGATTTACTTTTATCTTATTAGCATTTTTAATTACAATAGTTTCTTCATCTATTTGTATAATTTCGGTTAATTTACAATTTATTAGTTCACAATTATTTTTAAAAATACAATTTTTACTTAAAGATAATTCATTTAATGTTTTTAATTTTTCATATTTGTACGTTTTATTATTATATGTAAAAATAATTTCATTTGGATAATTGATTTTTTTATTTTCTTTATTTGGAACTGGAATGATAATTTCTAATTGAATTGTTTTAATTTTTCTTGGGATTTTGATTGCAAGTAATAATGAGTCTTTTTCGAATTGAGCTAGACCTAGTTTTATGTATTGTAATTTATAAAAATCTATTTCGTATTTCTCTATTTCCTCTTCTGTTAAAATATTTGGATGTACAATTCCATGCCTAATAGAAGCTAAGTTATCTTGAATTATTTCTATTTTTTCTTTAATCAATTGTATCTTAAAGAGTAAATCTAAATATAAATTTTGTTGAATTAGTGATTTCTGTAAATTATTTATTTGGTTTAATAGTATACTTCTATCACCTTCTATAATTGACTTAAGTTGCTTAATTGTTTTGTGAAATTGTTGGTTAATTGTAATTTGTTCATTATAATTTGTTATAAGTAAATGATTATTATGGTCTACCGTTTGTAAATGTTTTTCTATATTTTGTCGATCTTGTTCGTCCATCGTTCCGAACAACCATTTAGACATTGTTCCGACACCATTTATTATTCCTCGTCTTGGTCTTTTATTAGGAATTATAGTTTTTAATTTGTTTTTTAAATCTAAAATTTCTGTTTGTAAAATTGTCTCTTGATTTGAATTTAGTACGTCTGTTCTATTTGAAATGTCATCGAGTAGATTTAATATTTCAGTTGGATGTATAATATGAATTATAATGTCAGTTTGGGTGACGAGCTGTTCTTTGTCTAAGTTTATTTTTACAAATCCTGTATTTGAACTTATGTTGTTTATCTCTAATAGATTACCTGTCACGGTTTGTGTTGTCATCATTATTAGTATTGTCATTATTGCTAATATCTGTAAATTTTAATGGTTTTTTAATATTTTTTATATGAATATTTTCTAATTTCAATTTTTTATATTTGGGTTGCTCTTTGTGCCTGACAGCTTTGTAGTTTTTTACAAAACCTGTTGAACGAGTTTCAACATAATTTTCTCTCTTTTTGTTTAGTTTTTCAATTTTCTTTAATTTTACGGTTTCTAGATTTTCTTTTACTTTTTCAGGTTTAATTTTATGATTTTGTACTTCAATTGGAGAGTACTTAATTGTTGAATGGTATCTGTTATTATAGATTCTAACAGCTTGTTGTATTAAACGTTGTACAGAGAAATTGGTTTTATTTAACCGTAGTATTCTGAATTTTTTCGCGATAGTATTGTGAAATCTTTCTATATCTGCATTACCAGTGTGACTGTTTGGTTTTGTCAGATGTAGACTTACTTCTTCTTCTATCAGAAATTCTTTAATTTGGATTGCTTTAAATTCATTATCGGCCACGATTTTCTTTGGTTTGCCTACTTGAGAGAAATGTTGTTCTAATTTTTCAATGATAGTAACCTGATTCCTATCGTTAAGATGGTATGCTGTACCAAACTTAGAGAACTTGTCTATAATTGTTAAGAAGACATGTCTCATAATGACGTAAGTGTCAATGTGAATTATATCATTTACTTCTGATGGAGTTTCACTAATTTCAAATTTGGGTCTTATCGGTCTTCTGTCATACTTGACAGTTTGACAAACTTCACATTGATTAATTACAATCTGAATTAACTCTAGTAACTTAGGATAATATATTTTGAACTTAATTTGATTATATGTTTCCTGAATACCGGAATGGAAACTTTCTCTTATATGGTAGAGAGATATTTGTTTAACCGTTTCGATTTCAGTTTCTATTTCTTGTGCTCTGAATGAGCATTTTATGAATTTTATTGCATTATCATTTGAGTACGTTTCTATCAGCTTTTCTTGCACAATGTTATATTTTGTGTCTGAAATTTCTGAAAAGATTCCTACTTTACCTTTATTAAGATATTTTTTAAATATTTCGCCTAATCTATTAAAATCATATTCTGCTATTGTTATGATTCTTCTTCCAAAAAGAGTTTCTAATTCTACTGTTTTGTTGTTTGTTAAAATTATTTGAGTTTTATACTTATTTACTATTTCTTCTTTTATGGGAATATGGTTTAACAATTCTTCGCTTGCAGAATGAACTGTTGCCATTGTACTATTACATTCAATATTAAAATTTTTAAGAGATTGTGTAGAGCTTTTATCATCCTCTCCTTCATTTATATTATGTTCTATTCTGCTAAGAAAATCTGCGACATGATTTTCTTTTCCTTTAAGATATTCAATATGAAATTGGTATTCGCCTAATTTCAATAACCATTTTTTGATGCCTAGGTGATAGGTCTTTACCTTTATATTTGGCATGCAAATATTTTATTGGTTGGTGGTCCGTCAATATTTTAAATTTATTACCGTAAAGGTAGGGTCGAAAGTAGTTTACTGACCACATGATTGCTAAGAATTCCTTATCTGTAGCGGAATAATTACGTTCATGACTATTTAAGGTTCGTGAAGCAAAACATACAGGATGTCCTTCCTGTGACAATACAGCGCCAATCGCATAATTCGATGCGTCTGTTGTCAAAACAAATGGCTTTTCGAAATTTGGATATTTTATTACTGGATGGCTTGTTATTAAATGTTTTAATTTCTCGAACGCTTCTATGTAGTTTGGGTCGTTGGTATTAATTTTTGTATCTTTTTTTAAATATTTCGTGATAGGTTGCGCAACTTTGGCGTAATCCTTCACAAATTTCCTGTAATAGCCTGTCATTCCTAAAAAGCTTTTAATCTGTTTTTGAGTTTTTGGTAGTTCTAAATTTTCTATTGTTTTTATTTTATTGGGATTAGGTTTTAAACCGTCTTTTGTTAATATGTGCCCTAAGAACTCAGTCTCTTTTTTCATGAAATTACATTTATCTATCTGAATTTTCAAATTTTTTTCTTCTAATACTTTGAAAATACTATAGATTGCTTTCATATGTTCTTTCAGAGAGGTACTGAATATTAGTATATCGTCTAGATATACTACACAGACCTTGTTTATATATTCTCTTAATATTTCGTTCATTAACCGTTGGAATGTTGCTGGTGCGTTCTTTAAACCAAACGGCATTCTATTAAATTCATACAGTCCATGTGGTGTCACGAAAGCTGTCTTTTTTCTGTCTTCTTCCCTAATTGAGATTTGGTGGTAACCCTTTGCCAAATCTAATGTTGTAAAGTACTGAGCTTTTCCCAGTTTATCTAAAATAGAGTCAATATTCGGTAATGGGAATTTATCGTCCACTGTTACGTCGTTTAATCGTCTGTAGTCTATCACGATCCTAGATTTCTTTTGACCGGAATTATCTGTTTTCTTAGGTACGACTATCAATGGGCTTGAATATCTTGAATTACTCTTTCGAATAATTCCCTGTTCTTCCATTTCTTTAACCTGTTTTCTGACTTCTTCCTCGTGTTTTGGAGGATATCTATATAACTTTGAATTAATTGACTGCTCTGTTGTCGTAACTATTTCGTGTTGAACTTCGGTTGTTTTAGTTAACTTATCCCCTTCTTTAAAAAATAGATTACTGAATCTTTTTACTAATTTTTGTACTTCTAACAGTTCTTCTGAATTGAGATGATTTAACTTTAATAAATTTATTTTGGGGTCTATTGTCTCTAAAGTGCATATTTCATTAAATTGATACGGCATATTAACAAATTTTGTATTTTGTCCATTTAAAGTAATTATTCCTCTTTCAAAATCTATGGTACTATCTAGAGTTTTTAATAGATCTGCACCTATTATAATTTGGTATTTTCGATTAGGTAATTTTTTTACTTTCCATCGTATTAGTGCATTGGATGGAGTATGAAATTCTAGTGGTGCTACCGTATGAATTTCAAAGTTAATCTGATCTTTGCTATTTATTGTTGAAAAAGGGATTGGTTTTATTTTTATTTTTTTAAAACCTTCTATATCGTCATCTATAATACTAAAACTAGAACCTGTATCAATAAGGGCTAAAAATTTTTTATTTTCAATTGTTACACTAATAATGGGGAGTTCTTCCGAGGCTAATTTAGAAAAAAAAGTTAAGTTATTACATTCACTTTCAGAATTTTTTGTTTGAATATTTTGAACCTCCATTTCTTCTGTTTGTCTTTGTCTAGCGTAGCTCTGTTCTTGGCGATTTTGGCCCGAGTACTGTCTAGAGTTTCCTGACTTAGTATAGAATCTATGGGGTTGAGAATTATCCCTATTATTAAAATTTTCCCTATTATTATTATTATTATTAACATTATCCCTATTAAAATTGTCCTTGTTACTACTAAAATTTTTATTGTAACTATTTCGATTAAAAGACTGATTATTACTGCTTTTTTTATTGTCGAAATTTGAATAATTTTTTGAATTTTTATTATTTTTATGATTGTTTTTATAATTATTTTTGAAATTATTATTATTTATATTAGTTTTCCTAAATTCCTGCCTTATACAAGAATCTTCATATCTTCTAATATTCATAATTTCTATTACTTTAGACAAATCATTTTCATTATATATTCGGTCCAGTAAAGTTCCCTGTGACATTTCTTTTATTGTATTTAATAGAAAACTATCAATATTGCTTAAATCTATATAATTACTATCACTATAATATACTTGAAGCTCATCGGCTTTATATTTTAAATTTTGGATTTGTATGACTAAATCACTTACCGAGTTTACACGGAGGTCTGATATCTTCCTGTAAATTTCAGCTGGTTCAATTTCTGGTTTATATCTCCTTTTCAGTGTTTGCTTGATGAGTTCCCAGTTGTCAGGTTGCGGGATGTTAATGATGGTATTTTTGGCTTCACCCTGGATTTTTTCGTTAAATATTGCCCGAATAGCAACTTTTTTGATGTTTAAATCGGTGATATGATTAATATAATATTCTACGCTGTTGACAAATGAATTTATGGTTATATCATTCGTTCCGTTGAAAGTAGACATATGTCTAACTTCTTTCAAAACCTTTTCTTTATAATGGTTTTGAGCATCGATTTGTTGATAGTGTTGCAGCTGGGCAGATAACAATTCTAGCTGCCTATTTTGATTTGCAATTTGAATTTGAAGTTGTTGTACAACTTCGATGTTTACGGTCTCGTTCTGATGTTCCATATTTTGTTGTTCCATGATGTGTCTGTTATTATCGAATGTTATAGATCTTTTCACACTTTTCATAAATTGTTGTGTTTCTTATATTTTTGCTTTTTATTTTGGTTTAGTGTTTATAAAATGTTTAATTTTTTTATTTTACACTATGAACGCTTTTATATTTAATTTTATTAATTGTTTAGTGTGTATTAAAGAGTTTTTAAATTTTGCACTATGAACAATTTTATATATTATTGTTGTTATTTTTTTTTTTTTTTATTTTTTATTAATTGTTTAGTGTGTATTAAAGAGTTTTTAATTTTACACTATGAACAATTTTATATATTTTCGATTCGTATCACTGGATAATTTTTTTATATAAAACTTTTGTGCCTTAAGCAGACTCACTTAAGGTTTGCGAAGGAAAGTCTTGTTTCACAAAAAGTTTTTTATTTATATGTTTTAAATTATCCTACCGACAGCGCCACTTTTATATTTGCTTTTGCAATATGATAAAAAAAATAAACAACTTTTATTTTAAAAAAGAAAACACACTTTATTTAAGTTTAGTAAATTTATTATAACATTGATATGTTAAGACTTAATCGAGACTTTATTCTAATTAGAAAATGTACAGGTATTTATATATTAAAAATTGCATATTCAGCAATTTATACAATTTTATTTTAAAGTTAATAATTTTGGTGTAATCTGAGCAATTGCGTAATTTTGTTATTATGGGAAAATAATTGATTTTATTTTCTCATATTGAAATATGAAGCTATTTTAATTTATTTAGAAATAACAGGAAGTGCTGACGTACTGTCTGTTAGTTTCGTGGGAATAGAGTTTGGCAAATATGTAACTCACATATTAACAAAAGACGGTTTAAAACCTAATCCCAATAAAATAAAAACAATAGAAAATTTAGAACTACCAAAAACTCAAAAACAGATTAAAAGCTTTTTAGGAATGACAGGCTATTACAGGAAATTTGTGAAGGATTACGCCAAAGTTGCGCAACCTATCACGAAATATTTAAAAAAAGATACAAAAATTAATACCAACGACCCAAACTACATAGAAGCGTTCGAGAAATTAAAACATTTAATAACAAGCCATCCAGTAATAAAATATCCAAATTTCGAAAAGCCATTTGTTTTGACAACAGACGCATCGAATTATGCGATTGGCGCTGTATTGTCACAGGAAGGACATCCTGTATGTTTTGCTTCACGAACCTTAAATAGTCATGAACGTAATTATTCCGCTACAGATAAGGAATTCTTAGCAATCATGTGGTCAGTAAACTACTTTCGACCCTACCTTTACGGTAATAAATTTAAAATATTGACGGACCACCAACCAATAAAATATTTGCATGCCAAATATAAAGGTAAAGACCTATCACCTAGGCATCAAAGATGGTTATTGAAATTAGGCGAATACCAATTTCATATTGAATATCTTAAAGGAAAAGAAAATCATGTCGCAGATTTTCTTAGCAGAATAGAACATAATATAAATGAAGGAGAGGATGATAAAAGCTCTACACAATCTCTTAAAAATTTTAATATTGAATGTAATAGTACAATGGCAACAGTTCATTCTGCAAGCGAAGAATTGTTAAACCATATTCCCATAAAAGAAGAAATAGTAAATAAGTATAAAACTCAAATAATTTTAACAAACAACAAAACAGTAGAATTAGAAACTCTTTTTGGAAGAAGAATCATAACAATAGCAGAATATGATTTTAATAGATTAGGCGAAATATTTAAAAAATATCTTAATAAAGGTAAAGTAGGAATCTTTTCAGAAATTTCAGACACAAAATATAACATTGTGCAAGAAAAGCTGATAGAAACGTACTCAAATGATAATGCAATAAAATTCATAAAATGCTCATTCAGAGCACAAGAAATAGAAACTGAAATCGAAACGGTTAAACAAATATCTCTCTACCATATAAGAGAAAGTTTCCATTCCGGTATTCAGGAAACATATAATCAAATTAAGTTCAAAATATATTATCCTAAGTTACTAGAGTTAATTCAGATTGTAATTAATCAATGTGAAGTTTGTCAAACTGTCAAGTATGACAGAAGACCGATAAGACCCAAATTTGAAATTAGTGAAACTCCATCAGAAGTAAATGATATAATTCACATTGACACTTACGTCATTATGAGACATGTCTTCTTAACAATTATAGACAAGTTCTCTAAGTTTGGTACAGCATACCATCTTAACGATAGGAATCAGGTTACTATCATTGAAAAATTAGAACAACATTTCTCTCAAGTAGGCAAACCAAAGAAAATCGTGGCCGATAATGAATTTAAAGCAATCCAAATTAAAGAATTTCTGATAGAAGAAGAAGTAAGTCTACATCTGACAAAACCAAACAGTCACACTGGTAATGCAGATATAGAAAGATTTCACAATACTATCGCGAAAAAATTCAGAATACTACGGTTAAATAAAACCAATTTCTCTGTACAACGTTTAATACAACAAGCTGTTAGAATCTATAATAACAGATACCATTCAACAATTAAGTACTCTCCAATTGAAGTACAAAATCATAAAATTAAACCTGAAAAAGTAAAAGAAAATCTAGAAACCGTAAAATTAAAGAAAATTGAAAAACTAAACAAAAAGAGAGAAAATTATGTTGAAACTCGTTCAACAGGTTTTGTAAAAAACTACAAAGCTGTCAGGCACAAAGAGCAACCCAAATATAAAAAATTGAAATTAGAAAATATTCATATAAAAAATATTAAAAAACCATTAAAATTTACAGATATTAGCAATAATGACAATACTAATAATGATGACAACACAAACCGTGACAGGTAATCTATTAGAGATAAACAACATAAGTTCAAATACAGGATTTGTAAAAATAAACTTAGACAAAGAACAGCTCGTCACCCAAACTGACATTATAATTCATATTATACATCCAACTGAAATATTAAATCTACTCGATGACATTTCAAATAGAACAGACGTACTAAATTCAAATCAAGAGACAATTTTACAAACAGAAATTTTAGATTTAAAAAACAAATTAAAAACTATAATTCCTAATAAAAGACCAAGACGAGGAATAATAAATGGTGTCGGAACAATGTCTAAATGGTTGTTCGGAACGATGGACGAACAAGATCGACAAAATATAGAAAAACATTTACAAACGGTAGACCATAATAATCATTTACTTATAACAAATTATAATGAACAAATTACAATTAACCAACAATTTCACAAAACAATTAAGCAACTTAAGTCAATTATAGAAGGTGATAGAAGTATACTATTAAACCAAATAAATAATTTACAGAAATCACTAATTCAACAAAATTTATATTTAGATTTACTCTTTAAGATACAATTGATTAAAGAAAAAATAGAAATAATTCAAGATAACTTAGCTTCTATTAGGCATGGAATTGTACATCCAAATATTTTAACAGAAGAGGAAATAGAGAAATACGAAATAGATTTTTATAAATTACAATACATAAAACTAGGTCTAGCTCAATTCGAAAAAGACTCATTATTACTTGCAATCAAAATCCCAAGAAAAATTAAAACAATTCAATTAGAAATTATCATTCCAGTTCCAAATAAAGAAAATAAAAAAATCAATTATCCAAATGAAATTATTTTTACATATAATAATAAAACGTACAAATATGAAAAATTAAAAACATTAAATGAATTATCTTTAAGTAAAAATTGTATTTTTAAAAATAATTGTGAACTAATAAATTGTAAATTAACCGAAATTATACAAATAGATGAAGAAACTATTGTAATTAAAAATGCTAATAAGATAAAAGTAAATCAATCTTGTGACAATAGAAATATTATTTTAACATATCATGTTTTGATCCATTTCAATAATTGCACTTTAAAAATACTAGATCACAATTTCTCAAATGTAAAAGAAAGTATCCAACAAAGATTTTATTACCCATTAAATCAAACTTTTAATTTTAAGAATAAGGTTACTTTCAATGATGTTGTTATAGAAACAGAAAATAATATAGAAAAAATTAAAGAACTAAAATTTCATAAAAAAAAATTTTCGTATGTACTCGATATAATATTCTTTGTAATTGGAATAATTGGAGCAATCGCATTGTTAAAAAAATTTGGTTATCTAAAAATTAATAAAAGAATTCAGGAGAATTCTTATCTAGAGGAGGGAGAAGTTACATATTTGCCAAACTCTATTCCCACGAAACTAACAGACAGTACGTCAGCACTTCCTGTTATTTCTAAATAAATTAAAATAGCTTCATATTTCAATATGAGAAAATAAAATCAATTATTTTCCCATAATAACAAAATTACGCAATTGCTCAGATTACACCAAAATTATTAACTTTAAAATAAAATTGTATAAATTGCTGAATATGCAATTTTTAATATATAAATACCTGTACATTTTCTAATTAGAATTAAGTCTCGATTAAGTCTTAACATATCAATGTTATAATAAATTTACTAAACTTAAATAAAGTGTGTTTTCTTTTTTAAAATAAAAGTTGTTTATTTTTTATCATATTGCAAAAGCAAATATAAAAGTCGCGCGATATTATGGTCACGCATTTAAGCAAGCTACGATGTGATGTAATACAGTTGTAAACTCTACATAGGTCAGAATCTCATTTTTAAAAATTCTTTTTAAATGATGTTTGGTAGACACCGGTTTCCCATATTTCACCGAAATGTGATGCTGCGGGTGAATTGAAGTGCAAGTTGACACCAAAAATTTCAATAGCTTCAGCAATCTAAAAGTTTATTTGATCTAGTCCGCATCGAGAACTAAATCTCCTGAATGCCGCAATAAAACTATCTGTTGTAACATCTGTAACGAATTTCAAATGTATAGTCTTAACGGACATATATACGAACAAACATACATCAACCTTATATATTCGTTAATTATTTTCTTTATAAGTTCTTATGTCAAATGGAGAACAATAATCCATTCCAGTATGCGAAAATGTTGGACACATTTTAACTCCGATAGGTTACACATAACGTTGGTTACCCATAAGTTGATTTCTTGTTTCAGCCTTTAAACGAAAACATGAAATGCATTTATGAATGTTGTAACGAATTGTATTATATTATTATCGCTTTATTAAATATTTCATACGCTTTTAAATATTTAGTCACTTTTGTATAAATTTTTTGAGAAGCATTTATAAATCTAAAACAATAAGCAAGAACTCGGGTTAATCTTGTTAATGACGAAAAGTTTGTTTCATAATTTAAATCTAGTAAATTTGCATGAGTGACTACTAACGTTTTTGAAATTCAGAATTAGTATTAACGTTTTTTTTAGTAGGCCAAAATTCCGAAGTTTTTATAAGCCACCATCATAACTTCTGTAAATGGATACATACAGCGAGATGCACAATCTGTAGGGTTTTGTTTTGATTGCACATTATCCCATATATTTCTACCGAGTAATTAGTGAATATGTGAAACCCGATTAGCTACAAATATTGTCCAAATTGATGGATGATTTTGTAACTAGGCCAAAACAATTTCAGAGTCTGTTCAAGCATATAAATTGATTTCTTAGTTGAACTGCAATGCATTCAACACATGTTCAGTAAGTTTTGCTACCAATGTAGCTGCGCAAAGTTTTAATTCGTAGCTGCGCAAATTTTGTTTTTGAAGCTACAATATGAATTGTTCTAATACCAGACCTGTCAGTTGTGCAAATATAAACTACTCCTGCATGAGCCTTGACGGATGCATCAGCAAGACCACGAATTTCAATTCGAGAATTGTCTTTTAAATAATGAATCCACCTGTTTATCAAAATGTTTTATTTTTCCGTAAGATGTTGTAAATATTTTTTTCCAATCATTTTCAATTTCGGTCCAACTTCATCATCCCAATCGGAACCGCAAAGCCAAAATTGTTGCATAAGCATTTTCGCCAAAATAATTACAGGTGATAGCCAACCGAGAAGATCAAATAGTTTTGCTAATTGCGGCAATATTTTTCGTTTAGTGCATTTAGTAGGCTTTTCATCTAAATTTAAAAAATAAATACATGTATCATTAGATCGATTCCATGAAATTGCAAGTTTACGAACTGTTTCATTATTATCTGACGAAGATAATAAATTTACTTAATTTTGTAATGGAAAGAGTTTGCGTAACTGTTCGCAATTTGATGCCCACTTTCTGAGAGGTGATTTAGCAGAATTGGTGAATTCCTTTGTATTTATCTATAGCTTCAGTAATATAATCCTTTTATGAAGTTTGGTTGCTCTAGTCCAGCAGGTTCAGGCTTCTTGCCCATTTTGGAACATAATAAACATATGCGTCTGAAGTATTAAAAAGATGATCAAGTTTTGTGATAATAATTTCGGTAAAATTTGGTTGTGCTGGTGAAACAGGATCGGGTAACTGCCATACAACTTCTTTTTTTAAATAAAAATAAATTCGAGTCTATTGAAGCTAGGTATTTGAAATTATTAAAAGGTATTGAAAAAGATGTCGAATTGCGTCCTAACAACTTCTGTAAAATTTCGATGTGCTAGAGCAGCACAACAGGTTCAGTTAGCTTGATATCTTGAAAGTTAATAAAGTTAGGCGATCTTGGAAGTTAAAGTTATATGAAATTCATATAAGATTGCTTTAAGATTCCAAGGCAATCTTGGAAGTTAAAGTTATAAATCTTATAAATGATGATGAAGTTTTAGAGCAATAACTTCTGTATTTCAAATGTTCATACGGGTATAAAAAGGAGATTACAAAAAACGAGGATTCGTACGCCTTCATAATTATTTTTATTTTAAATTAATTCAAGTAAATTGCAAATTTTGGAATTGTAGTATGTCTTTACTTAGATATTGTTATATGTATTGTATATTTTTTAAATTAATTTGTCTATTTTAAAGAAAAATAATGTATAAATTCGTCTTAAATAATCAGTATATAAATATAATATAGGAATGTTATTTAAATTTTATTTCAATATACAGTTAAATAATGCCGATATTTTTCCAATATAAACTTTTAAGCGTTAAAAGAATTTTAAATTGTGTCTTATTTATCTTAATTCTTTTATTCCGCAGCAAAAAAATTTTCAATTATTAATTTTTTACATTAAAAATAAATGGTAATATTTTATCCTTCGAAAGCAAAAGAATCATTACAATAGAATGGAATGATTAAAAATATTCCAATCAAAATTAACATATATCTGACGTAACCATTATTTTATTTTTAATACCTTCACTGAACTTTTATTAGGTTCAAAGCTATTATAATATTTATATTTCGTTAATGATAAATGAAAGGTTTTTACCACCCGTTTTTGCAAATTTTTCTACTTTCTTAACATATTTTTTTTGGGTTGGTCAATATTTCTTTTCATACAGTAAACAGGTATGTATTTATATTCTGTCTTTTAATTTTGGTGATAATTTTTTATGTTACAGCAGATCTATGTTAAATTTTCCAGTTAAATTTGAGCATTTAATCATTTATATGCTATTATGGTGAACGTCATCAACTACTCTGCCAGTATGTATGTATACTGTGCCATATGTATTAACTAACTCGAACTTTTTAAATGATTTGACTAGAAGTCAAAGATAGTGTTTTTCGGCCCATTGTTCTCATATTTTTTAAACTCCTTTTACATAAATGTATAAGGAATATATTATTCTTTTATTCCTTTATTTATGTATAATATATATTATGTAATATTTATTTTTATATTAGTCCTGAGTCCTAACTCAAATTGTTTATTCTCGAGAATATAATGTTTCATACTTTTGTCTTTCATAGCTTTCTTATAAAACCTCAGATGTTTTCTATAATTAAAAATTGGTAATGTAATATGTCTACAATTAATCTTTATATTGATCAGGAGAAGAGTAAAAGAATAATAGGGTTTTTCTGTAGTAGTATGACAAAACTTATTATATAGAGGATTGTTAAAAAAAATGCCCTTTTCTCTCTTGAATTTAAATTTTTTTAATTAATTTTTTTTTCTTTTATAATTATTGCGCTTTTGTAGTTGATTTTTAATTATTATAAAATTTTTCAATATTGTCATATTATTCGACGAATTCCATTTTATACTTTAATTGAAACGTAAAATATTTTAATTAATGTACATTACTATTTACATATATTTGCTCATTTAAGGATACATATTATTTGTATTATAAGTTTATTATTTATGCAATACATAGTTTACCTGGATATAAATTTTTTAAAAATATATATACATACATATACGATAAATATATTAATGTATATGTTTATGTACGGCTAGCAAAAAGTCACCAAGTATTAATTTTCTCAATCAAGTTAATAATTTTAACATTTTTCTATTATTTAAAAATTTTGTATGTAAGGAAGCTGTAAATATACATCTTATACATATTAAACAAACACATAAACATATGTTTATTATATGAGTGTCATGTATCTTCTTCGACATATTTGCAACTAAAAAAGATGTTCAATAAGGTTTTAAACATCTTTAATAAATTGTTTGTAGGTATTAATTAAAATTATAGTGCGTATTGAATTATATTGCTTATTTGCAAATTAAGGTACACATAGTAGATAACAACATGTCATCGTAATGATACGATGATGAATAAATTCAATTTTGAAATGCTTGATCAATAAAATAACACTCCAAAATAAAAAGTGATTAAAACAATAACTAAATCGTACAAAGCCTGAAACAGAAATGAATTAACACGCCAATGTTTTGTTAATTTGGGGTTTTATTTCATTTTAAAATTACACTAAAAACTTTTACTTTTGGTCTTCTTTCCACTGCTATGAGGAGCATATTGCATCCACTAAGTAATTTATTATGCACATATTTTTATTTCTGTGCAATCTATTATCTTATGTAAGAATTATTTTATTTTTATTTTATTATATAGCAGGCATTCCAGCGTTTGCCGGAGTATTTTGTTGGTTGTTTTTATCTGGTGCATGAAACTTTACTGAAAAAAATATTCAGAATGAAAAAATCCCGGAAGAAATAATCTCGAATTTAATTTTGGTGGAAAAAATTCCGATCCTGAAAACCAAAAATACCGAAATCAAGAAATTTTTGTTCAAATAAGTACATATGTAAAAAAAATATAAAAAAGGATTTTAGAGTATGGGATACAAAACCAGATTATACGCTTTTCCCAAAATATCTATATTATATAATATGTGATATTCTGAATTAGGAGGGATTTTAAAGTTAGACTCAAAATCAGAGTTATACGCTTTTTGCAGAATATTTATATACATATGTGACATTCTGATTAGGGGATTTTAGAGTTGAATTCGAAATCAAGGTATTCCATTTTTCCAAAATATTTTTATATATACGTATTTAAATAACAGATTCTGAGCTAGAAGTGTTTTGACAATTTCAGAGAGAGAGAGTTTCCTCTTTTGATCCAAATAATATTCAAGTTCATAAATATATTACAAATATGTAAACAATAGTTTAATATTATTTGTATTAATTATAATTTCTTTTATTTCCATTTTATTTTACAACAATTAATTTGTAGCACACTTGAAAAAACAATCATAAATATTCATATTATATTGCGATATGATAACAATTCTGTTCGTATTATTTGCAATAAACGTCATTAAAATTATTTTTACGTAAAAAATAGTGACCAAATGATTAAAATAAAAATAATATTTCAAGCTAAAATCTTGTATTAAAATTATTAGTTTTTGGAATCACCATAATTCATCCACCGAATTTTGATGATTTCAAAAACAAATAATTTTAATTAAAGATTTTTTTTTCCGTTTTTTTTTTTTTTTTGAGATTTTTTAATTATTTGGCATTTTGGTATTTTTTTTGGATTTATCTTAAAAGATTTTAAATCATTGGGGATTTTTTTTTCAGTAAAGTGTCCTAGACCGTTTTTATATTAATTTAATTTAATTTATATATATTTAAAATATTAATATGTGTTAACAGATGTGATTAGTCAATTTTTTTACATTCGATTAATATCAGTTGACTATATTTAATTCAGTATGAATTACATATTTTTGCTTATTTTTTTTTTTTTTACAAGGGTTGGTGGAAATCTCGAAAGTCACCAAGAGGAACTGCACGTGGTTCCTCAGAGTAGTGTTGGACTTTAACCAACCAAAACCACTCCCCTTTAAAACCAAACTTTAGGATATAACCTTTAATACAAATGTACAGCTTGGTTTTGGGGATAGGGATGTGGAAAGGATAATTGGGAAAATTGGAATTGGGAAATTTGGGATTATGGGGGATAGGTAGGAAAATTTGGAGGGATATTTTGAAGAAAGATTTTAATGTTGTTCTTAAACTTAAGTAAATCGTACATATATGAATTACCAACTTTAGGGAACACATGTGATGGTATATGATTCTTGATAACTCTACATGATAGGGATGAGCTTCTGTTGCACTCCTTGTTTCTCGTTGCAAAATTTTGAGTGGAGACATTAACTGTTTTATTTCTTTGGAACAGGTGTTAATCCTTACGAGATATTTATAAAACAAAGTCATTGACCCAACTGTACGGTGATGGCTGAGTGGTTTGAGCATTAAAGTTACACTGGGATCGTTGATAAGACGAATAGCTCTGTTTTGCACATTATCTAGATAACCTAGCGCTGTTTGAGGGCCTGCAGACCAAATGCGTGGATTATACTTCATTTTCGGCCTAATGTACGCTTTATAGATATTTAGAAGATTAGATGCAGAAAAGAATGTTTTGCAGCGGTACAAAAATCCTAAACATTTAACTGCATCTTTCGCTATACCAAAAAAGGGATTTGACCAATTTTAGGTTTAACTCGATACCCAGCATGTTTAAATCTATTGAATGCTGCAAAACTTGTCCCTGAAATAGTAGTTTAGGAATAGTGGTGGCAATTTTTCGCGAGATCAGACAGCATTGAGTTTTTGGTGTTAAAATCAACTCTGTTGACTTCATCCCATTTTTGAATTTTCGCTAAATCATTATTTAGCTCACTAATAGTGAAATTTTTTGCTGTTTTATTAATTTGGTTATTAATGTTACGGAGGCTATGAAACTCATAGGTAGCTACAAGGGTGCTGTCGTCTGACAAGCTATAGATTGGATTGGAGGGTAATGAAAATAGGTCACTGCAAAATATTAGGAAGAGAGTGGGTGATAAAACCAGTACACGAATCGTACGATTCGAAAGGAAATCTCCAATCCATTTTAAAAAGACTCTATCTACACCTAATGCTTTGCATTTTGCCAATAGAGCATCGTGCCAAACTCTATCGAAAGTCTTAGAAATATCAAGAGCCCCAAAATCGGACTCACCAGAATGATGGAGGCCGATGTTTAGCTTCTCACAAAGGTAAGTCATGAGATCACCGGTTGAACGACGGGCTTTGCATCCGTATTGTCTGTTATGAAGCAAACCTTTGTGATCCAGGTATTTCAGATGCTTTTCATTCACAATTTTTTCCATTACTTTGGAAAGGACCGAAGTTATAGTAATAGGGCGATAGTTAGAGGGATCGCTTTTGATACCCTTTTTGGGAATTGGGAAAACATGTGCAAACTTCATTTGGGTAGGATGGATACCCGAAATGAAGGAAAGGTAGAAAAGGTTGCGCAGAGGTTTTGAAATACTGAAGTAGGTATTTTTAAGGACCACGGTATTTATACCATCTGGATCGTCTGACTTATTTGTGTCAAGATTTTTCAAGATTTTCATCACCGCCCGCGCCCTAAAGTAAATTTTACCGAAGGAGCAGCCAACTTCTGGAACGGAGGGTGGCATATGAACTGACTGTGACAGTGTCGAGGTTGGAGCGAACTGCTCGCCAGATAAGTTCGCCTTCTCTTTAGAATCTGATAAGGTTCTGCCATTGTTATCAACAAGTGGTGGAAAAAGAGACCCTCTAACGTCTTCTTTTAGAGTTTTGGCAAATGTCCAAAAAGATTTATTATTCTTCGGCATGTTGATGATTTTACGCTTCAACTTTTGGTTGAATAAGAATTTTTGCTTGTTGATAACTCTCTTGCATCTGTTTCTAATCACTATATATAATTGGCCCTGTGAGTCTCCTACCTGTTGTTTTGGAACAGTGTAAAAGTCTCCTCTTTTCTAGAAATGGCTTCCTTGAGTAACCTCATTCCAAATAAAATAGTTTCACTAATTGCATTTGCAGCAAAGTTGACATTTCTATTACGGAAGCAGAATGACCAATCAAAAGTTCTAAAAAAATTGTTAAGGCCCCCAGTTAGCATGACTGTAATGCCAAACTAACTTTTTGCAAGGAGAGCTCTAGTTTTGGGAGGAGAGCTTTCCGGCTTACCCGGAAACTTATGTTAACCAAACAATGGTCGGAATTACCCAGGGGGCAACCAACTGAAACCACATATTTTTCAAGGTATGTGGTGTGAAACAGATCCAAGAGGTGACCTCTTGATCAGCACGTTCCGGGATCCTAGTGGGATTTTTAACAAGTTGAGAAAGATGGAACAGTGAGGAGAATAGTTCAACTTGTTGTCCAATTGAGTTTTGACTCGGAGAAGTGTTACTAGAGAAATGAAGCCAGTCTTTGTTATGAATGTTGAAATCTCCGGCCAAAACAATTTCAGTTTCTGGAGATGAGTCCAAAATTTCATTGATCTGGTTTGATAGCAGTCCAGATCAATGAAATTCGATTTCCATAGCAGTTTCTTGTTCATTTGAGTTGGGCGATCTATATAGGAAACAGAAATGTATGACTTGCTTTTAACGAGAATTTTGACCCAAATATAGTGGAAGGTTGGGTTAGAACATTTATATTTTTGAAATGTGTTGAAAGCGATGTCAGTTTTTATATAGATTGCGATACCTCTTTTGGGTACGAAGTGTGAAATGAGTGAGCAGACGGTAACACTAGTGTTATCATTATGGCTGCTGACTTCTGTTTCACATAGGGCTAAGATTGCTGGTTTAATTGAACTAACATGACAATCGACGGCATGAAAATTCGCTTGCAACCCGCGAATGTTACAGAAATTATCAAAATTTGAATTAAAATTAAGTTAAAATATCTAAAAAATTAAGATTAAAGTCGAAATTAAAATTTAATTAAAATTAAAATGAAAAGTAAAATTGTACGATTTAAATAACTCGAACTTGACGATACTATAAAGTAAAAACAAAAAAATAAAAATTATTAATATTAATATCAATATTAATAACAATAATAAAATTTTGCTTTGAGCGAGCAAATGATTTATAACAACGTTCAACAGTTTTTAACATAAACATTAATAATGTTAAAATTAAATATAATTAAGAATAACAAAAGATCATTTTAGTAAAATTTAAGTTATTTTGATCTCTGAAAACGCAGTGTGCTAATATTAATTATTCTGCGTTTGCGATTGTTATTTTTTGTATGCAACATTGTTGCTTGTATAGTAAACTGTTTTTACCGTGGCATAATTATATCCTTATATAATCAGGGTATAATTTTGGATATTATTTTTTTTTAATTATTAAAAAGCAATGTGTCATTGTTATTCTGTATTTAATACTTAGCTTCCAGGAATTTTCCTTCTACTAGTGAATAATATAATTTCCGTTTTGGTCGAGTTAATACTTAGACCGTAAGATCCGACTTAAAACTCCTTAAACGTCAACAATGAATTCGGTTAAAGTTTATGGACAAATATCACTACACAGGAGGACAACTTCATCCGCATAAACCATGGTTTTGCAGCCCAAAGTGAAGCTTAAGGTGTCAAATATCTCATTTAAAGCAAACACCTAGAGAAGTGGAGAGAACACACCACAAGAGGGGTTCCAGTTATTTTGATCATATATTATAGCAGCATTATCCACATTATTAAATGCGCTTTCTTTGTCTGGGAACGCTGCTAACATTTATTCCTTGCACTGAAGTATGTAATGATTCAATTGAGCCAACAGTGGCATAATTATGGCCGGTGTTTTGGTTTAGTGTTCTGGGCTAAGTAAGTCATGTAATCCTTCACCTTCAAAAGGCTTTTAACACAGTACAAAGAATAGTATGCCTCGGCATCATATGTGCTCTTTGCACGACGCCTGCGGCAGGCAGGAAAGCCGTTTTGTACTTACAGGCTTTGGACATATTTGTAGCCTCAAACTGTGCACTTCACCTTCAGGCTTCAGAGATTCTCAAAGAAGATATATAAAAAATTGGTGGAACACAGACCGACTTTTCTACTCCTAAAATTGATCTGAATCAACCCTGTAAGGATTCCTTGCAGAGAGGATATGTCTAGTATATTCACACTGTATGTGATGTGGATATGTACCGTATGTAAAGGAAAGCGAGATATCTATTTTCACAGAATGTTCTAGAATAGGTGGCAAATCGGTTTTGAAGTCTTCTCTGTGGAATCATATTGTCGTCTTTCGATGAGAGTGCTTGACTTTTTCAAGCAGAAGTTCTGAAAATCCACATAGCTTCTGAAAATCCACATAACCTTGCATTGGTTAAAACACTTTCAGATAGTAGAATTACGTTGTACTCTGATAGTCAAGCGGCAAAAAAATCCTTAGAAATAAGAGTTACCAAATCAAAGGATGTAAAGGGTTGTAAAGGAGGAAGAAGTATTGAAAATAATTTCAACATAGAACACTATCAACTTCATTTGGATCCCAGTGCATGAGATCATTACAGGAAATGAATTGGCGGATGAGCTAACAAAGCACGGATAAGAGCTTGAGCTAAACTTTGGAAATATTTTATCTGTCCACGTACATGCATATATCCTCAGATTCTGATTGCTGTGCGCAGAACTTTATTAGCTAAAACTTGTATCTTTTTGATGTTTCTTTGGGTGGTAAAGCTATATATTGTTATGGCATTATCTAATTTGCCGAGGATGAAGTGTTTCATAATAGTCATTGACATGTATATGGTTGGACCGTATTTTGTCCTGGAAATAAATTTAAGCAGGTTAGTTATTTTGTTAATTTGTTTGCTATGTTATTTAAGTGTGTGTTAAAATTAAGTTTTTTGATAGGGTTAAACCAAGTATTTGTTTTTTGTAGCTTTTTGCTTTATTCTGTATTTACAGCTGAGTGTTGAAACAAAGCAGGGCTCGACAAAAGTGAATAATTTCAATTTTATCTTCCGGAATGAAGGCAACGTTCTGTTTTGTCCAATTCTCAATCATTTCTATTGAGTTATTAATATTCTTTTCTCTGCACCTAGGAGCGCTTGTAGAAAAAATGAGTATGTTGTCTGCATATATGAAGTTATTTGTATGTTCCGCTTCTTCCAGAATTCATCACAGAGTTAATTGAATTATGTGTTGAATAGTACACCTGACAAGGAAATTTCTTGTGGTATGATAGGTAGGTAAGGGGTTGATTTTCACAATACTGCGAGAAGGTCTGGGGTGGACATCTGCAAAAAAAAGTGCTCAAGGTTCCCACTTTCGTTCTTTACAACTTCTACAACACTAAAAAATTGAAAAATATTTCGAAAATTGGAAATCTGGGAAAATAGCAAAGTATTTATAAAATATGGTAGCATAATTTTCGAATTTTTCAATAAAGAAAGGATTTTGAAATATCTGGAGTTAAAAATATCGGTATTTTGAATGTCAAAATTTTGAACGACATCGGATATTTTTAAGTTCATTCATAAGTCATTCTTTTATTTGTCTGAGTAATAAAAATTATGTTAAATACATAATAAAATAATTATAAAAATAAAATAAAATATAATAGTACTTAATCAGAATCTATTATTTAAAAAAAAGTTATTAATTAAAATAATTAAACACAATTGTTTATATAAATATATCTTAACAGTAACTTTGTCACCAGTTAATCGGATCTATACTACGGATCTATAAGGTTAATCGGATCTATAAGATAAAAAAATCATTAGCAATCAAATAACGAATAATATCTCTCATGACAAATTTTAAACATTTAGAAGTTTCAAACACTATAGTCAATATTGCGTGTTAGACATACAATGTCACTATACATTTTCAACATAGTTAATTACAGTAAATAGCGAATAATTGGCGATAATCCCCTAAAAAAATTTGGGTTTTTTGTCTCATTTGAAATGGAACATAATCCCCTAAAACTGTTTAGGCCTTATGTCTCACCAGCATTGAGACATAAAGCCCTAAAATCGGTGGGTCATAAGTCCCTAATTAATTAAGTGATTATGACCCACTGCTAATTAGACATAATGCCCTAATTGTATTTAGACTTTGTGACCCACTGTTTGTGAGACATAATGCCCTAATTGTATTAGGGGTTTATGTCCCACTTCTAGTGAGTCAAAAAGCTCAATTTTTTTGGGGGGATTATGACACTTCGTTATAATTAATTAATACTACCTGCTCTTAAATTATTACGGCATTATTATGAAGTGATGAGTCAAAACACCCTAAAATTGAATATTGAAAATTTGAAATTATCTAAATTAAAACCTGTTTTTAAAAATAAAATTTTAAATTTTAAATTTGGTATCTAAATTAAAACCTGTTTTTAAAAATAAAAATTGGATATCATACAATAAACGCACAAGACTAGTGAGTATCTTAGGCGGATGAATTTTGAAGTTGGATGTTGCCGTTTTCCAGAATATGTTTATATAATATGTATAATTATACAGTATATGTGAGAAATGCGTACGTATTATGCAGAGGTTTGAAGGTTTTACACAGATTTGGTACGAAATTTCTCCTTTTAAGAAAATAAGAAGAGAACAATGAAATATTTTCAAAATCTGAAATCAACCTCACCACTGCCGCGCCGCGAACGATAGTGTCGTAGCCGCGCCGCGTGCGCGTTCCCCCCTTCCCCACCTTTGTCATAAATTATGCAGTTTTGAATCAAATGTGGAAGTCCTGATGATGGTAATTGTATTTTTAAAAATTTTTTTGAAGGTTTAACACAAATTTGGAACGGTGTTCTAAAATTTCTGGAAAAGCTAATATATCCGCTTTTTGCAGAAGGTTTTACACAAATTTGGAATGAATTTTTAAAGTTTCTGAAAACAGGAATATATCTCTAAAACCGCTCCTAATATCCACTTTTGTCTTGTTCATTTTACAAAAAATTAGTGTTTGTTTAGTTTAAAAAAAAAAAATTAGTTTTTTAAAAGAAATTGGAATTAAGTTTTAATTGCATTTATTATTGTGTGCGTGGCATTGAGTGCGTTTAAATGAAAATTAGAAAAAAAAATAATAGTTAAAAATGAATTCAAACGAAAGTGAAGAAGAAATTGTTAATAATAGTTCTTCTAGTTCTTTTATAGAATTTAATTATGTTACTGGCTTTAGATCGAATAGCGTTTTAATTCATATTCCTTCTCAAAGCCAATATTAATTTAATAATAATCCGAATTATTATGTCCGTTTTGTAGGACTTTTGTTACAGATGCTAAAAAAGTTTTTGTTTAATTTTTCATAAAAATATAATAATAAAAATTTTATATATAGTAATGTATTATATGTAAATAAAATACAAAAAATTAATTAAAATTGAAATTGTTTATTTATTTATTTATATATATTAATATTACATACATAAATGCAATGCAATATTACTGAACCATCAGCTACTAAGGCCATTATAGGTTTTTATACTATTATTAAATTATATACTAATATTATTTATTTTGTTTATATTATACATATACTATATATTTACATTATATTTGGTCGTAAGGGGGATATGTAATGAAATTGTTTATTTAAAAAAAATTTATTAATAAGTATATCTTTTTTCTTTAGTTTTATTCCTTCTTAATGAATTTGGGGATTATGACCCATTGATTTTGGGGCCTTATGACTCACTGCTGGTGGGACATAAGGCCCTAACAGTTTTAGAGCATTATGCCCCATTTCTAATGAGTCAAAAGGCCCTAATTTTTTTTGGGCATTATGACTTCGGGGATTATACCACGTGGCTATTATTTTGAAAAAAACTTCAATATTTGGTGGATCATAATTTTTTTGGGGGTTGTGTCCCACTGCTTGTGAGACATAGTGCCCGAACGTTTTCGGTGATCATGTCCCACTTTTAGTGAGTCAAAAGCCCCAAATTTTTTTTGGGAGATTATGTTCGGGGATTATGACACGTCGCCAATAGTTTTATTTTTTTAACTTATTGATTAAGTTAGCATACACATATAAACTCAAATTTAATAACCTTACTATAATTATTATAATCTAATATGTATGTGAATTAAAATGAATGGTATGTACCCACATGTACGTGTCTTTCAGAGATAGATGTTTTTTTAATGTCCTTTTTTATTAAAAGTTTATAAATTTTAAATTTAACATGATTATTACATTATTTTGTTCCACATTTTATTTATTATACGTTACAAAGATTGTAAAATTTTAATTTATTAATAAAAAAAACAATTTAACAAACTTTTTTGTTGCAACATTTTTTGTCTTAAAATATGTATTTATGTTTTTTTTTAAATTAACGACAGTGGACAATCTTAAATCTACAATTAAAAGAAAAGGGATTTGCTTACCATTTTTTCTGTTTTTTTTATGTTGACCCATAAGAAAGTGTAAAAGGGGATTTCACTCTTTTTTTTATTTATACGTAGTTTAATTTGGTAGTTCAATAATACATTTTGGAAACAAAATGTTTTATTGTCATTTTCATTTCATTATTAATTTTAAAACAATGTTTACAAAAAAGAAAAAATAAATTAAATTAAAATAATACTTGCTATAACCTTGAGTTCATCTAAAAACCACTCCAAGTTTAGAATATTTCATAAACAAGTTTAGGATATTTCATAAACATAAGCATGCAAATATTCTGTAAAAGGCGTAAAACTCTGATTTTGCAACTGACTATAAGGCCCTCCTAATTACATATTTGTTTATATATTTAAACATGGCGGCAGCCGCTACCAAAACCCTCGCTAAACAAATGATTGAAACCCTGATTTTGAATCCACCTTTTAAGTCCCTGCTAATTCAGAATCTCGCATATGCGTATATACAATATATAAATGTTTTGGAAAAAGCATATAACTTTGATTTTAAATTTAATTTTAAATTCTAACCTCTATAATATATGTATGAGATTCCTCCTCTAATTCAGAATCTCATACATATATTATATATAAATATTGGGGAAAAAGCGTATAACGTTAAAAGTAATTTCATAACTAACAAAATTAATTGAAAAATCTATAAAATTTCGCATTATGCTTTTCATGTAATAGCGATCGGTTCAGTGATGGGCGGATCTGATTTTTTACTTTTAAATCATATTTCATTAGATGCTAGTTTACAGAACTATTAAAAAGTTGTTTTAAAAGAAAATTAATAAAAAATATTTCTTTTTTTTCAATAAAATTTTTTTTTTAATTTGCTTAAACATTTTTACAAAATTTAATGCAAAGTTCACTAAAATCTTGTTAGAGTATTTTAGTTGATTAATTTGTACAAGAAATTTTGATAATTTCAATTTTCATCAATTTTATAATATAAAATAGAAATTCTATTTTATTTATTATTGGGATTTGTACAATTTTAATCAAATCAATTGTATGTATGTACCTTATAATATAATATAAATTTAACATAAATTAAAGAACTTAACTAACATAATTTAAGAACTTCTTAAAGCTGTATTTATTTCTTAAAGCTGTAGAAAAATAAAAAAAAATAGTACTAATAAAAATAAATTAAAAATATATAATAATAAAATATAGTAAAAGTTTTTTGATTAAAAAAATTAAAATTCGTATTTTTATCCTTTTTTGATTAATTATGATTTAATTGATTTTATAAATTTATGAATTTTTATTTTTTTTCGTATGAATTTTTTTTTAATTCAAAATTTCTTGTTATTAAAAGATATTCATTAATTTTTAAACAAAAAGATTTTTATAAAATAGCAATGGATGTTATAACGCATACTTAAGTAGGATATTATTCATTTTACTAGGATAATTTTTTTATTTATTTCCTTAAATATAAAAATAAATTACAATTCTAAAAAGTTTTAAAAATTTTTTTTTTAAACGAAATCCCCTTTTTAAACTTTATTATGCCTTTTTTTTCTAAACAAAGTTTTAAATGAGAATGGCGCAAATATGTTACTTTTTATCTGTTCGTTTATTAGTACGTTTATATGTACGTTTACAGAACTTTGGAATTCAAACTGGCAATGAGAATGGCAAAGAGTTGCAAGTTTTTAAATTTTAACAAAATGTTTTCTTATCCATTTTTTAATGTTTTGAAAGGATTGGTACATATCTTATACATTGTTGTATAATTATCTTAAGTTGCCAAATTGATTCTACTTTATATATAATAAAATAATATTTTTGTGTAAATTTACTGCTTTTATTATATATGAGTAATGAATTATTACATTACATTTTTCATCCGCCGGTACATAAACATATGTAACACCAAAAATTTAAACATTGCTAAAACTCATAAAACATTTAAATTGATTTTTATTTAAACTACTTTATTACAATTTCGCTTTCGTCTACAATTTGATTCTTACTTTGTAATCTGAAAGCCGGGTTGAAAGGGTTAAATTATTGTAATATATATATAAAAAATATTCATTATGTATACTCTGGAGACCTGCTAACTGCTAACAGGAGACATAAGAATAAGACTCAAAGCCACTCAGAATAACACAATCAAAAGAAAGCACCAAATCAATACTGTAAAACTAAAAGGCAATAATACAAAAAGAGAATTTGTAACAAAGCTGCAGAATCAGCAAATTAATACAGATAATTTACAGTCAACCTTACTTCAAGTTGGTGAAGAAGTCTTAGGTAAAACAATACCTAATAACAAAGAGTGGATATCCGATGAAACCTGGACCCTAATTCAGCAAAGAAGGAAACTTAGAGAAAAACTATTACTAACCCAATCGGATGAAGTCAAAAACCAATATAACCTGAAAGCGAAAGAAGTAAATAAAAGTGCCAGAAGAGACAAAAAGAAATTCTTCAACAATATTGCAGCTGATGCACAAAGAGCAGCAAACCAAAATAATATGCACTCCCTCTACAACAAAGTAAGAATTCTCACAAAACAGAACTTAATGAAAAATCGTCCAATTAGAAATAAGAATGGACAAATGCTCACTTCAACCCAAGAGCAAATCCAGAGATGGAAAGAACATGTCAAAGAAACAAACAACGAAGATAGTGGAGATAGTAATGAAAGCGATGAAGAAGAAAGTTCCCCTACTGCAGACCCAAGAATCCGAATTACTGTAAATGCCCCATCAAACAGAGAAATTGTAGCTGCGCTTTCAAGGCTGAAGAGCAATAAAGCGCCGGGTATAGATGGAATACCTTCAGAACTTCTCCAAGCAAACACAGGATATATAGCAGAAGTTCTTCAGCCTATCTTGGAAAAAATTTGGAACAATGAAGCCATACGGGAAAGCTGGAAAACAGGAATCATAATAAAACTTCCAAAAAAGAGAAATCTCTAAGAATGCAAAAATTGGCGTGGTATTACAGTCCTAAACACACTAAATAAATTACTGGCTCTCATAATACACTCCAAAATTGAAGCACGAATAGAGGACACCCTTCGTGAGCAACAAGTAGGTTTTACAAAGCAGCGCAGCTGTACAGATCACTCAAATACTCTGCATCTGATAATCAAACAATCAGCAGAATGGAAATCACCACTCTACATAACATTCGTGGACTTTGAAAGAGCATTCGATAAAATAAAACACAGGGCCATCTGGAAGGCTCTCAGAAGAAGGAATATACCACCTAAAATCAGAAATATCATCCAAAATATGTACACCAACGCCGAGTCCAGGGTTCTCCACAATGGAAACAATGGATAGCTAACCGATAAGCCTCAAGGCTGGAGTTAAACAGGGATGTCCACTTTCTCCAATCCTGTTCAACATCGTTCTCGACGACGTATTGGAAGAATCACTAATACACCAAACAGGAATCAATTGGACCCTTACATCTCGCCTAGAGGACCTCGAATATGCTGATGATATTGCTCTACTTGCCCATACACACAGGAATATGCAACAAAAACTAGATTTCCTAAACACAAAAGCACATAAAGTAGTACTCAATATAAATATTGCAAAAACAAAGTCCCTAAGATTGAATGCAAACAATTCTAATCCATTAGCAATAAACAACACATACATAGAGGATGTGACAAGTTTCAACTACTACCTTGGCAGTATTCTTACCGCAAACGGAGGAGCAGAAGAAGACATTGAGAATCGAATAAAATTAGCAAAGATGGCATTCGGGAGACTTTGGCCAATCTGGAGATCACCACAGTTAACCAAAGGCACGAAAATAAGGATATATGAAGCCTGTGTGAAATCGATTCTACTGTACGGCAGTGAAACCTGGTTAATCAAAAACTCTTCAACAAATAAATTACAAGTATTTGAAAATAAATGCCTCCGAACAATTCAAAATATAAGATGGCCTAGAAGAATATCAAATGAGGACCTACTAACTATCTCTAGACAAGAAACCATACTCTGCCAAATCAAGAAAAAGAAAAGGAGATGGATAGGTCACACACTTCGGAAAGCACCAGAGAACATTGCACGCCAGGCACTCGACTGGAATCCACAGGGAAAAAGAAGTGTGGGTAGACCTAAAATAACATGGAGAAGGTCTGTGGCTAAGGAAATTGATAATAGCGGTAAAACATGGGCAGAAATCAAACATTTGGCCCACAATCTTATATTATATACTTTTACTTGCATATGCAATGCAATGCAAGTAAAAGTATAATAACTGAATATGTTATTATATATATAAGTATGGAAAGAACACATTACTCACTCGATATGCCAATTAATTGCTGAGAAATTTGCATATAGTTTAAATGGGTTAAAGTAGTGTTTATATAAATTGTAAAAATGTAATGTAAACGAGACTCACATTAATTTAAATAATAAATTTCTCATGGATGTTATGTTATGAAGTTAAATCATATTATTTTTTTATATTAAAAATTAAATAAATTAATATTTATAAATTATAATATTACTATAATAAATTATTCTTTTGTTTCAAATATTAATATGTAGAAAAAAACTAACAGTGAAATGACAATAAACAATTTTCAAAAATCAATAAAAAACAGTGATTGAAATCACTATGATTTCATAGTGATAATGATATCTATGATGTCATAGTGATTCAAAAGTAGCAATCGCCGTCGGTAATAGTGATTCGAAAATCACTCTTTTTTCCATCCCTAACCATAGTATCCCCCAAAAGCAAAATTCATTAGCAAATAATTTACGATCTATAATAACTTACTATACATAAAACGTACTTTTTACATTTAAAAGCATAAATAACGTTTATGGAATAATATAAAAGAATATATTAAAATATATTACAATTATGTATGTATAATATCTATAACATATTTTTATTATATTTTTTACATTATCTCGTGTACACATATATGTATTACGTTAATATCCTGTTATTCTGTTAAATAATAAAGTTTCTTCTTTTTATTTCTATTTTAATTTTATACATAATTTTTACAAGTTAATTTAAAAGAAAATTTTTTTTATAGATAAAAACACACAATAAAAAAAAATTTAATCTAAACTAACTTTCTTACAACAGTTTTGATAATAGATAACTATAATAAAATATCTTAAAGCAATGTTATAATCTCAACGTTTAAATAAAAATTTCAGTAAAATAATCATAATAACCTTTGGAGAAGCAATTTTTAACAGTAAATGCAAAAGACTAAGAAAGGAGAACCTTTTAATGTACAGTGGAAATAAATAAAATAAATTTTAGAGTTTCGAATAAAATACCATAAAAAAAAATAGTTTAAAATAAAAAAGCTTATTTCAGTAAACAAAAATAAGAGATGTCCTCTTTTAATATAAGATATTATATTAAAGGCAAGAGTTTCAATAGAGAGAACCCATATGGGCTACTAGGGGATAAGGCAAACTCCAAAACTTGGTTCCCAGGGAGCGAAAACCGGTTCAGCGGACAGAGCACTGTAGAAATTTCACAAATCAAAAAAAAAATAACAGTTACAAATAAAAATGATAGATATGAATTATTTGCCAGACTCGATGCAATCTTTTAATACTTAAATCTAAAGGCAACACTAAGTCAATAAAGACATCTTTGGGATAAATAAAGCCCTGCAAGGACTAAATACAAACTTGAGTGCAAAGTACAATATAGAAGGGAATATTGTAATAGACGTACCAAGCAAAAAAAAGCAGAGACCTTTGTGAAACAAGAAACCTATATGAAGATATCTGTCAAAATCGAGTACATGAAATCCCTCAATCAATCTAAGGAAGTTTTTTCTGTTTCGCACTCTTTAATGAAGGTAAATCCGATGCAGAAATCCTTAAAGAACTCAAAGTAGATAATCCAACACCAGAAATAGAAGAGATTAATCGATTTCCGGGTAAGAAACCAAACAACATTATAAATAAATTTTCAGGATTGTTAATGTTGGTAAAGATTTCTCCACATCCTTAAAGCTTATGAAATTAGCTGGATTTATTTCAACTTCACTACGTAACGCTGCTAATTCTCTAAGTTGTTTGATCTCTTCTGGTTTTTTATTTTTTCATTCAGTCTATAAATTTCCTGCATTTCGTTAAGTTCTTCTATATTCAATTCAGATGATGAAGAATCTCTTTCTTCTTCTTCTTCTGCTATATTGTTTAAAGTCTCTTTACCGGGAAACAATTAATTTAACTCGTCATTTTTCCCATAATCGTAATTTTAATTCAGCTTTATTTCCACAATTGTTGAGACATAATAATTAATTTTTCTTTAAAAAGTTCAGCTGTAGCTTTCTCAAAAAAAATGTTAGCACGTTCTTTAGCCATGAGTTCGTTTTTTTTTTTTTAATTTTATTAAAATGGCATGCCTTTAATGCAAGCCAAAACAAATTTAATTTTTTTTTTTTACAGTAACAGCGGTAGAAACTTATTTATAGCCGCCCATAAAATAATCAGCGTGTTCAAAATTAAACTGCTTCACCGAAATCATACAAAACAAAATATCCATAAAATTTCCAATTAGCGTTCACAAATCACAATTCCAAATTAAAATATTTCACTAAAGCTCCCAAATCACATAAAAAATAAATCCATCAAGTTCGTTTTCCTCATTAACCATTAAAATTGTCACAAATTAATTTATTAATCACATACAACAATAAATTTTAAATTGCAGATCCCACTTCTGAAGTTATTATCATTTTTTTCTTAATTTATTTTATTTATTATAAGATCAATAATCTAATAATCTTAACAAAAATGTATAAAACACTTAAACAATAAAGGTTGTACCAGCTTGAAACTTTTAGTTTCAACTGAACTCGTCTTTTATGTAATATTAGGTATTGCCATATATATAAAAATAAAAGCCTACATCATAAAATTTCTAATGATAAAATAAATATAATAAACATTTTTGAATTTATTTGTTAGAACGATTTTTAAATGTTGTTACATTCCATCATTTACTCGATCAAAAATATATACAAAACTTTTGGAATTTATGATGAAGTAAAAAGAATCCACATAATTCAAAAACTCTCCTCTTTCTTGTGATTTGTTTTATAAAAAGGATATAAATATATAAAAAATGTTTAATTACATTATACTTTTTTTTTTTTTTGAATAGTTTTTGTAGGCAATATCAAAATTAATTATCTGATTACTCAAAATATTAATAAAAGTTTTAAATACTTAAGTAGTTTAAGTAATTTAATAGTTTTTCTTGTAACTAACTATACTATAAAAGGAAAGTAAGGTTTTTTAATATTTACCTTAATTTAATAACACTTAAAAAACTACTCCATAATTATTTTTATATTATGACTTTTTAATTGTCATAAAATATCAGAAAAAGGATAAAGTTCCGCTAAGGGGTGATCATAGATTTAAATGACGTCATCACATTACGGTACTTTATGTCTCCAAGTTTCCGAAAATATGGAATTAATATCGCCATTAATACCGAAGCCTCCACTAAGTGGCCAAAATATGCATTACAAAATTTTCTTAACATTTGGTACTATTTTAATTAAACCGTTCTATTTTTCACGTAAGACAATAAACTGGAACCATTTCCTACAATATTGTAGAGCATGCAATTTTTATTTTCTATCAAAATAAAACCAACTATAAAATCCTTCCTGATTCAGAATCTGGTATATTCATATATACATAACTATACTGAAAAAAGTGGCAATCCTGGTTTTGAACCCAACTAGAAAATCGCACCGTAAACTATAAAATCGCATCGCAAGTTAGAATTTTTCTTTTAATTCCCTGCAATATCTCAGAAACGGTAGTACTGATTAAGATGAAACAAGATGTATATTAACGGCAATATTATGCTCTACAATATCACAGGGAATGCTTCCAGTTTATTGCATAACGGTAAAAATATAACGGTCAAATTAAAATTGTAGAAAATGTTACGACAATTTTGTAATGCACTTTTCGGCCACTAGATGACGCCTACGGTACTAATGGCATATATATTCGGAAACTTAGAGATATAAAGTACCGTTCTGTGATGATGTCATTTAAATCTATAATCACCCCTTGCCGGAACTTTATCCAAATAAATAAATATTGACCATTTTAATGTATTATAGTTATACAAAAAACTTTGTTTGTATTTGGTATAGCTATAACAATAATTATAAGAAAATTTCATTTTTATTTCTAATTTAAGCGATCAAATAAAATGTTAATTAACAAGTAGTTATGCAATGTGAATACAGAGAGATGTAAAAGAAAATTTTTAATAATTAAAAATTAAAAACACATAAAATGGAATATTTTATAAATTTATTTTTAAGATCTTAAAATTCTGTTAAATGTAATGTTCTGGTTCTGCATACTTGTTTTTGTTATCCTAGCAATTGTGTTTACAAGATTTAAAACGACACATCTTGTTAAATATGTACTTATCAAGTTTGATGTAAAAAATAGTTTACAGTTGTTTTTTTTTTGTTTTCCTAAGGGAGGTACGAATCTACCAAAAACATCAAGAATTATTCCTCGGTATAGTGTCACATTCTTATTGACTAAACCCACCTCCTGCTTTAGCCAATATAATGGGATGAATCCCTGCCAACGCAGTATATTGGATAGGGAGTAGGGATAGGAAAGAGTAAGACAATAGGATGCGGAAACATTGAATTGTGAGTGGAACTGTAAAGAAACAGTGGATCCGCCTATTATTATTACTATTTCGTTAACAGTGACAATATCCTTTAAAACAGTTACTACATGCAATAGTTTATAACACCCACTGTCACGGTAGCAACTATTATTATTGGTATTAGTAATACTTATTAATATTATTATTTACTATAGAGTCAGGGCCAACAGTGGATTACAACCTGTAGTAGCACATAACTCTTTCCTGCATGATATAACCAAAGACAGGTTCACTGTAGCAGATATTATTACTATTGCTATTATTATTATTATTATGATTAATTATACGATATACTTTATTACGATATAAAATTACTATACATATTTTCCTTTTATTTATATGACCTGGCCGGGGTTTGAACCCAAGATCCTCCGATTGAAAGGTAGGTGACTTAACCACTCCGACATCTTAAATTAAATATTTATAATATTTTTTAGAACTGGGAAATTTTATACACGTATATTCTATAATAGGGAGAAAATATTTTAAAACTTAATAATGGAGGTCGAAAAATAAAAAAGTCAGAATTTAACTCAACTGTGTAAGAACTTCTTATTTCTATAATCACAATACGATTGTATAACTTATATTTTAAAATCTTTATTTCAAATTCGTAAAATAAGCTTTGCATTTGAAAACTATTATGAGAGAATTGCAGTAAAAAAATTGTAGCAAAAAATAAAACAAGGTTTTACTAACTTTCAATTTTATTTTAAACTTATTGTTAAATAATGGTAATTGTTTTAAAACAACACTGTATTAAGGTATAGTTTTTATCATATTATGTAATATCTTTTAATTCTCAGCCTAAATGTATGTTATTTACTTATTTATGATTTTTGCAGGACAATTTCTGTTAAAATTTCTGCAGTGACACCCGCGGAATTACTTTTGGAATTAACAGCTTTTCAAAAAAGAAATAAAATCCACGGGTCTTAATGCCACTAGATCCTGGGCTTTAAATCCATTTTGAAAAAAAATTAAACCCCACTGAGTAGCACAAAGGTTATTATTGTGAGTTTCTATTCCACTTGACTGGATTTTATTTTACTGTATTATGAAATCTCTTAATTCAGAATCTCACATATACTAACATATATATAAATATTAGAGAAAAAGGCGAAAAAACCTGATTTTGTAACTAATTGTAAAATCTCCCCTAATTTAAGAATTTGTCATATTCGTATATAAATATATTTCTTGTTTTGTTAAATATTTTTACAATTTTCTAATAAAACTTTAATATAAATTTACAAAAAACTAATAATAATATTTTTGTAAAATATCCATCATTTAAAAAATTATTTAAAAATTGATGTGAATTTAATTGAGTTTTGAATAGAATGAAATAATAAAAAGATGCAAGAGAGTTATCAAACAAGTAAGAAGAATACCACACCCTTTTTGGACAGAAAGTTGAAGAAAATATGAAAGTGGGTTTTATTTTTCATCAATTGTTAATCAAAGCAACAGTTGTGTATCCAAAGTGAAGGCGAACTAGATTGTCAAACAGTTCTCTTTTAACTCAACACGCCCCAGTCAATTTTAAAGCCACAATTCGTTTCAGAATTTTGCCACTTTTTTGGTAGAATTTATACGTTAAGACGCGATTAAACGATGAAAATCTTGAAAAATCTTAATGCAAAAAAATTAGTCGGTTTTTAATCTGGTATCACTGTCATGATTCTTAAAAATGCCTATTTCAAAATAAATGGATAGTTCTCCTAAAAGATTTAATGTTATAGAACAATTTTTTATATACTTCTACTCATAATGGGGCTACAGTGCCTAAAAGTTTAAGCTTTATTTTCAAATGTGTATATCTCAGGTTCTGCCTAACGTTTCTCCAATCTATAACCGTCAAAGGGCAAGACATGTTTTTTAATTTTTGTAACTTTATAAATCAATATCAAATGATTACTTTTGCAATACAGTATTGTAAGCCTTTATAATTTATTGAAAACCAAAGTTTGTTCATTCACGATCGGAATTTATTTTAGAACAATAAATGACTTTACAATAATTTTAATTTTATAAAAAAATTTAATTGATATGTCTTAATTTGACGTATTTGTTACATAATTTCAATGTACCTTTATGTGAAAAGAAAAATTTTGCTACATTTTGTTACCTTGATATCTCCAGGATGGTTTTATATAGAACAGAAACTTGAAATTTTCACAGATTAAAGATTTTGCTAAGAGATCTTGGTAAGAAAGAAAGTAAAAGATTGGCATAAGTATTTATTAATGATGAAGTTAAATTTTATAGAAGTTTTAATAAGCTTTCAAATCTAATATATATTTTATTACAAAAATTGTTTTTCTTGCAGTTTTCATCTCTTAATTATTTTTATTTATTTTTTTTTTATATTATATCGTCCAGATATAAATATCTGCCGATATTTGTAGGACCCTTTTGCCTTTAGCAATGGCCAACATGCTCGGTACAAATATTCAATTATAATTATATTTAATATTTTGTTTACATTATTTTATTATATTTTATATATTATTTTTGACCTGTCCGGGATTTTAACCCTAGATCTTTTCGACTGAAAAACAGATGACTTACGCACTGTACCATTGATCAGATGATTTTTATTTGAATAGTTAAAAATATAATTTATATTATTATATAGAGTATATTAATTTTCCCTTTCAAGCGAAATCATTTTTAATTTTTCAACAAATATTTGATGGGTTTATATATATACTAGCAGAGCACCCGGCGTTGCCCAGAGTATTTGATCGGCTTTATGAAATAAAAATTATTAACTTTTGCTTTTGAGTTAATATAATTTAATTAATATAGTTCACGTATTACTATGCATTTTCAGATACTGATAGTTAATATTCTATTTTTTCTTACATTTAGTTAAATTGAATAAACAGAGCGAAGATTTAGAGATAATTTGTCTACAAAAAATCTTTAAAGGAATCAATAATCTATTGAGTACACAATTACGGCGAAGTGAGTTTTCACAATATATTCGTTAATACCGAAACATAAAATCGTATTTATATTATAAAAGGCCATAATGTAATCAACTTTTTTTTGTAAATAATGTCACTTCATGTTTTGGTGAATTATTAGGTTCGCTCTGTCCCTCCGTCTGTTAAAACTTATACACTGTTTATAAAGAGCAATGAAATATTAACTATGCATAGGTCTCTTAAAAGAGTAATGTTGTAGAACAACTTTTTTATGTACCCTCATCGATGGAGATCCTACAGCACCGACAGCTTTTCAAATTTTGAAAAAACTTCAAAATGCGTACTTTTCAGGTTCTGTTTAACATATTTTCATTATAAAAAATACATGATTGTTTTTTACCTTTATAAATCAACCAGAATTTTTTTACGTTTAGTTTTGCTAATTATGTTTCCAAATTGATTGGCTAAAAATATGTGTAAAAATTGTATATGGATAAGAATGTAAGATTTTCTGTTCTTTAAATATGTATGTACTCATTTCTGATTAAATGCTGTACAGAAATGTGAATATGTTTTCTAATTTAATTGATTAAGTTTATAGTATTTTTAAATATACGCATATTATACATACAATATGTACATATTTCAATGATATTTTATGGGAAATATGTTATACACATGCATCTTATATAGGTAGACCACATGTAAAGACCACATGTAAGTAATGCATTTCTGAATGATGACATGATGATTGTCTAATGTAGGAGATTGTTTCTGTTTTTTAACAACGGCCGAAAATGTTATGTTGTTAAGACTTAAACACAGTATTCTTAAGATACTGAATAAGGTTACTTTAATTACTGTTATATATTAGAAATTTGTATTGAAAGGTTTTTATGGAATATTAGAAACAGTATATAGATAAAAGTAAAGAGTGTTGGAAATATCTTTTTAATAATAATAACAATACACAAAATTAGGCAAAATATTATTAATAAGTGCTACACTTTTGTAAATTTTCAAATCAATTGGAAAAACCGTTTAAGCGCGACAACAAAGAAATTCAACAACTTCATTAAGTCTTGGTGCCGAAACGGGTTGATGGATCATAACCAAATCAACTCAATGAGCTCCTGTGGTAAAGACCTACACTTTGATAAATTTTTAACTCAATTGGCCAAACAGTTTAAGTGCGACAACTAAGTAAATTACAAAACTTCACTGAGCCCTGGTGCCGAAACGGGTTAATGGATCAAAACCAAATCAACTCAGTGAGCTCCTGTGGTAAAGAGCTATACTATTGTAAATTTTCAACTCAATTAGTCAAACCGTTTAAGCAGGACAACAGAAAAATTTAATGAACTTCGTTCGGCTCTCCTGCCCAAACGGGTTAACGGAACTTCATAAAAATTTGTCACAGGCTTTTTTTCGAACCATAAAAAATTGGACATAAATCGGAAACAAAAAATTGTTTGGAAGCCCGCCGGGCCGAATTCGGGTAACATATTGTAATCAAACTTCTTCGGCACCCGTCCAAAGATAAGAAGAACATTTGTACAAATTTGCAATTCAATCGATCAAACCGTTTCGGCAGGACAACGAAAAAACGAAACGGCTTTAAATGGCTCTCGGGCCGCAATGGGTTAATGAACCAAAACACCATATAGCCTATAACACTTTCCGGGGTCGTTGGAACGTTCCTGCAAAATTTGGTTGCAATCGGACTGGTGGTTTTCACGTGAAAAGGGCACAAACAAACAAACAAACAGAATTTCTTCCTTATTTATTAGATAGAATAATTAAATTTATGTATTCTAAAATAATTTTATTATTTTAATTTAATAATTGATTTGTATTTTATAAAGAAATGATATTTAAAATTGAATTGATTAATAATATTTAAAAATAAAATTCATTTTATATTGAATTTCATTTGGTCATGTAATTTGAAAATAATTACTATTTTAAATTGATATTTCTATTTCATTTAGAAAATATTGTAATTGTCAAGAGAAAATAAAATAACAATGTTTCGATATATTTTAGAGTTATTATTTTAGTTAATCAATTTTGTTTTAATTAAATAATTTGATTTTTAAACAGTAATACATAATTTTACTAAATAAATTGTTATCATGTTCTATAAAAACTTTTTTTTAAATTTGGGATATATTTATATAGTTAGTTATTTGAATCATATATTAAAAGAATTTTAGATTAATATAAAATTGTATACAGAATTATATTTAATCAAATCTGTTTCCAAAAGTTTATTTAATTAAATAGTTAATCAATTTTAAACATATAATGAATAAACATATAAGAAATTTACGTTTTTAAAGATATATTAATTATTTGTATAGAGTTTCAATAGATGTTTCTTTTTAAAAATCTATTTTAAAGGCGCAATTTTTGATACCAGTAATTGGAGTTAAACATTTATTAGGGGGTTTTAGAAAATTAATAACTAATATTATTAAACTTGTAATTAATTATTAAAATCTTTAAAATATTTATTAAAAAAATCATGCAGAATGTGTTAAAGATTCTTAAAATAATTTTATTTTTCAAGACAAATATTCGTTAACAGTTTAACACTATACAATTAATATTTGTTGCTACGAACCATTTTGTACTAAAGAAAAACAACAATCTACAATTTAATTCTAAAATATTATTCAAGCACAATCTACAATTATATAATTGTGGCGAAAATGCAATTTTTTTTAAAGAGATTTTCATTTGTAATTTTTTTTTCTTTTTTCACCCCATAGTTAATCAGTATTATGTTTTAAATCTCTTAGTAAATTTAAAAAAAAACCTTCAAATTAAAAGCATGAAGTATAATCAAAAAAATAAATTACTTTAAATCCGCATACGTTAAGTAATTCCGAAATAAATAGAAAATTTTTTAGGATTAAAATAGGATATAAAACAAAAAGGATTTTATAAATAGAAATATTATATATATATGATATTGTAGGAAGGACAGAACAAAAAAAAAATCGTAATATAAGACAAAGTGAATCATTTTTTCTTGAAGTACTTACAAATTTTATTATTCGTATGTGCATATTTGGATTGAAATGAAAATTATTTATGTATATCTAGTATAGTAGTATGAATAATTTATTTATTTTAAAAGAATTACATTGGAACAGAACATATTATTCAAAATTAAAGATATTCTGTGTTACATTAATAGATTATTGGGTTTGAATTTTAAAATTTGTTTATATCTTTATTAGTATAATGTTTCGATTTACTCAAAGATCTTAAAATAATTTAAGGATGTGTAAAAATGATATTCCTAATCCAGCACACACGAGACCCTTACTTCTCTTTATTTTAAAAATTTTCGTTCTCATAATTTTATAGATTTTTCACAATTTTACTGTATATGTATACTTTTTTTTATTGCAACAAAATGTAAATATTGCTGTATAAAAATTATTCTCCTAATTTTCAATATATTAAAAAGCAAATTACGGAAATTTAATAATTCTTTTAACCTTAAAACAACAATTAGGTACTCTATACGAAATCAATTATATCAAATGCTAATTGGTCAAAAAGTATAAATAGGGAAAAAAACCATATTTTTTATAACAACGTTGAAAAGCATAATATTAATAATAAAGAACATTCTACATCATTTTTTATGGCATTTCAGATAAAAATTCTATATTGTATAAGATCTTGTCCAGGAACATAATTAGAATAATAACATCTGGCGTTGAACAATAACAGTAGAACTATTGAACAATGTACACATTTCGAAGAAAAATTAGATTATTGCGAGCTACAAAAATCAATAAAGAAGTTACGTTGATGTTGATGATGAGTAAGAAGAACCAAAATAAACGTCTTGTTTATAAGCTCATTTTAAAAGTTTACTCTAAAAATATACGAAAATTGTAAGCAATTTATACGATGTGGTTTTTTTTATATCCGACTTCCATTTCATTATATAAACTTGATTAAAGCTTGTTTTTCACTTTATTAAACTTATACATTTATTTCTAAAAGTCCTTTCTAAAATGTGTAAGAGATTCTATTTCATTAAGTTCCATAAAATTGGTTCCATTTCAAAACTTCCATAAAATTGATTCATTTGATTTTTTGAGGGTATTTGTAACTAAAATGTTAAGACATTAACTGGAGACGTTGTAGATTTTATTTAGAAAGATTTTGTACGAACAAAAAATCAATTATAACTTAAATCTATTTGACGTGCCTTAAAAAATAAAACAAAAGTTAAGGTTAGTTTTGAATGAAATCTATTACAGGAATGCTTTTTTTCTAGTTTAATCCATTCAATCGTAATTTGAAACACCTTAAGAGTAAAATGTAAAATTTGACTTTGCTTTTTTTTAATTTTGTTTTTAGAAAGAAAAAAACATAAAAATCTATTTCAAAATAAAAGAGACTATGGTTTTTTCTAAAATACAAATACCTTCTCTGAACAGAATTTTAATAAAGTTTTATATGCAAAATATTTATATAAAAAAATAATTTAAATAATTTCAGTATAAACAAAATACCTGGTTTTGATTTGACAAAAATGGTACCTACAAGAAATAAAAAATAAAGAAAGTAAATATAGTTGAAATATTTATTGCAAGTATAAGTACTTTTATTGTATGTAAATATCAAATTTATTGAAAAGTTGCAGGAAAAAAATTTTAATAGAAATTTTTACTTATATATACCTTCTCTATACCTGTTTTTACTTTAGCTTAGGAATGACATTTTTAAAAAATATGTCAAACTATTTGTATGTACATATATATATTTTTAAAATACAGTTGAATAAATGAATCATGTATAATTAAGTTAACAGTAAAGATTAGTTGCAGTAAAAGGGTATATAAACAAGATCCTATATAAATTTAAATAAATAGTTATCAGGTACACTAATATTTATGGTAACGCAACATAATCTGCATTTTAAAACATTTAACTTTTTTTCTAATGCATGGCTTTGTTCAGTTTGTAAATAGGATAATTATATTGTAATGATTCCATACATTTTCATTTGTGCAATTTAAAACATTCTTCGCCATCTGCCTTGTCTAGCTACCTAATTTCACAGTTTCATACAAGATCACATTTCCAACTAAATTTTTTACATGATGTGTTTGTTGTAGTTGCAAATTTTTTTATTTTATTTCTATAGATAGGCGTGCGTTATTTGCGAATTTCTTTAGTTCTTTTACTTTAGATTACATACAGCTTGTTCAATTGCATACCTCGAGTATTATGTCGTGGAGAAGATTCAGGATAATGGTGGAGAAAGCTAGTGAAACTAATGTTTATAAGTTTGTATTATGTTATAACTTTCATTTCTTAGTTTATTCTTGAAGTTTAAGTTTCATCATAACTTAATTTTTTATTTATTTTAAATTGTATTTATAAATATATTATTATATAATATATGTACATTATAAATTAAAGTTTTATATCACAGAAAATAAACTTAATATTTCACTATTTTCAATTACAAACATTGTGTTTAGATAATCAAATTGAAATACTTATACTAAAAACATAAAAAAATTTTTAATAGCAGACAAAATCTAATACATTAAGTTTACGATATAATACATTATTTTATACATTAAGTTTACGATATAATACATATGTTGTTCAAATATTTATATATATGCCAGTGATGGAGTGAAAACTTTCTATTCGGAAGCAGCTTTTTTTGTTGGATATAGACTGGTATGTATTTGGATATTTTTTTGTTAGATATAGAGTGTTGGATGTGGATGCACAATTTATGTATAATCTAAAATATAATAATATAAAAAATAAAATACAATTATCAGAATATAAACAGTATCTGGTCGATATTGAAATATGTAAATTGAAGCACTAAGTACAGTGTCTGATAGCACTGAAGCGTCATTATCATGAATGGAATGCAAAAAAAGCGCGACAAGAACATCAGACTGCAAGAATAAAACAATGTCATGTGTCGCTATCTACAGGGCGAAAGTAAAATAGCTACAGAAAACTAATCACCTTTTCAAGTTGGTCCAATCATATTTTTGCTATAGCTAAAGATGCAGCTAGGTGTATGGGTTTCCTTTATCGTTGTAAAGTCTTTTTTTCATCTTCTGATCTCCTTAATATCTATTAAACATACATAAGACCAAAGATGGAGTACAATCTACATATTTGGGTGGAAGCCTCCAAAACGGTATTGAGATTCCTCGATAAATTGCAGAATAGAGCAATTCGTTTAATAAACAATCCCCATGTCACCTATACGCTCTCTCCACTCGGTCTCTGTCGACTGACAGGAACACTTACCCTGTTTTATAGATACCATTATAGGGTTGGATTCTTGTTCTAACGAGATTAAAAGTTTGATGCCCTCAAAGCATTCCAAAGAGAAACAAGGAAAGCTTCTGATGCTCAATCCTATGTAGTTCAAATTCCCAGATGGCATAATTTGGCTTATGGAAATTCGTTTGTAGTACCAACATCGCGAATGTGGAACTATCTTCCACTTCTTGTGTTCCCCAGAATTGATGATGATTGCATTTACAACGTGTAAAGATTCAAGATGAATATAAATAAAAAAAAAAAAAAAACCTATACTTAAGCGAAAAGGGCGATACTAGTTACTGAAACGGAACATCTTTTTCAACCCTATGCTCCCAAAAGAAGTAAGAAAAAAAAAATTACTTCGCAGGATATTGTAAATTTAAAACATTAAATTCTATAATAGTTGAAAGTTGAATAATTGTTTTAATTTAGAAAAGTTAATTTAATTCATGTTTATACTTTTTCAATTAAATAATTGTAAAAAATATCTACTTTTTTTCAATTTAATCTTAAGTGAATAAATTGAACTTAATTCAAAAATTTTTCATTTTATTATTATATATTATAATTCAAATTGTTTTAAAAATTTAAGACAGCTACAAAATCAAATGATGTCGATCAATAAAAATCAAAACAAATATCAACTTACGAGGTGAAATTTTTCATAAATACTTTTAAAAACTAAAAAATAATTTTTTACTTTTCTTTTTTATTTCTTAGCTGCTTATAATTTCAACGTATAAAAATCAAAATAAAATTTTTACTTTTCAATTTCCTACTTTCAATATACATTTCTGTTTTAAATGTAATATAAATACATTATTTTTAAATTTAAGTAATTTCTGATTAATAACATTAAATTAAATAATTCTTATGCTATATATTGAACATGCGACTTTTCCCCACTGGAAACTCTTACGCCTCATCACTGATACATATATACGGGGGTATTAAATTTCAAAATAAAAATTTGCTAGTTTTATTTTTCTTTATTGATTAAATCGTAATTTAGTACAAAAAGTAATTAATTATTTCTTGTCCAGTTTACAAAATAAAATCAAACTGTGCATTACTAGTAAACTTGTCCAGAAATAAGCTTATTTTAATAGAAGTAAAACACGCAAAGAAATTAATGTAAAAACAAAATTAATTATTATAAATAAAAAACAGAATGCCTGCCTAAATTAGAAATACAAAAAAATAAATAAAATTGTAGAAATAGAAAAATATCTGACAAGGACAAATATTCAACAATTATTTAAACGTTGGTTTAACCAAAGCAACCACTAATAAATGTCAGTCTTATAATATTATCACATTTGTGTCTCATCCATATTTCATTGTCATTCTTTTGATCCTGATTTCATAGTATATATATATATGTATGTATATGTATGTATATGTATGTATACAAATATATATAATATTCTTAGGTAAACAAATATAAACAATAAAATTTATTTATGTATCAACAATAATACAGATATTATATTTTGCATACAGTTGACATTAATTTTATCCTTGAAATAAACCAAAAATCTTAACTCACTTTTGAATCTAAATAGTAATAAACAAATCCCTAAACAATCTTATGTTTCTTTCCATAAGTTTCTTTTTTCCTTTTTTCTTTTGCTATACAAGTAGTGGTTTTGTAATATCTTGTATATTCTAAAATCCTTTAAATCCTTTTTATAAGTCTAGGTGAATTAAAATAATATGTCATTGTAGGAAATAAAATAATTTGTACTTATAATTACATAATTATATTCATATGTATGTATTTCGCCGTTAAAAATTGTGTTCTTGTTGAAATTCCAACATTTTAATTCAATTAAATTCGTTTTCCCATTATTTGTCACACGCAATATATCATGTTGAGGTAGATATTGATTTAAATTACACAGTCGTATTTCAAATAATAAAGAAAATATGTGGTATGCATAAAAGTAGTAGGTAATACAAGTGTAAGTATGTATAGGTGGGGTATCATATGGCGTTGAAATGAGTCATAAAGCCATATTCCCAATAAAGCCATAATTAAATTATACTCTGATTCAAATATAATTTTTTTTGTATAATTGTTGTTTGATTGATATTGCAAAATGTTTGCAAAAGCTTTGGTGCTGAAATATGCATCAAAGAAAATACTTAGGAAAGATTTTAGAGTTAGTTGTGAAATCAGGATATTCGCTTTTTCCAGAATAATGTAACGATTCTGGAAAAAGGGGCACCCCTGGCTTTGTAACCAACTATAAAATTGCTCCAAATAAATAAATATATGGGCAGAACCCGGAAAAGGGCAACCTTTATTTTGTAATAATTTAGTATCTCATTTTTACAGAATAAAGAATTTGAAATCATGGAGCTAAAAAAAAGACTTCCGATTTTCATACGAAAAATATTAAATTCTGACTGTTAAAAATAATAATAAATTTTGTGAAAATGTAGACATTTTTATGAATACCAAAATAAAAGAAGAAATGAGGACTGCTGTCTCCCGCGCCCGCTTTCAGAGACAGCAGGTCCCAATCCTTTAAAAGAAGCGCGAATGCAGTTGTGAAGAGAAGAGCTGAGGGAGGGGTGAAGAGTGGCTAGAAAATAGCTTGAAATCTTTTGAAAATATTAAATAATTGATATGATATTTAGGAGGGTTTTTATAGTTGGTTACAAAATCAGGGTATTTCCCCTTTTCCAAAATATTTATATATATATATGTATATGCGAGATTTTGACTTAAAGGGATTTTAGAGTTGGTTAAAAAATCAGGATATTTTTTTCCCCCTTTTTCCTGAATATTTACATTTATTATGTATAAAAGAGATTGCCAATTAGGAGGAATTTTAGAGTTGGTTACAAAATCAAGATATTTCCCCTTTTTCAGAATATTTACATATATGTATATGCAAGATTCTGAATTAGGAGTGATATTAAAGTTGGATTGTAGAGTTTAAAAATTTTTCTTTTAAAGTATTTTTAATCGAGACATAACACCTTATGGCCCATTTGAATTGAGAATATGGCTTTATGACGCATTTGAATGGGTCATAAAGTCATATTTTTAAAATATGACTTTATGACATATGGCTTTATGACACCCCACCGTATGTATATACTATGATAATATAAAATTCTACTTATTTCATTTTTATCGAATTTAAAAAAAAATTAAATGTTAAATGCAAGACCTCTAACGACGATAATGTTTTAGCACAAAAAATTAGAATTAAGAGTTGATTATTAAGGGATTTTATTACTTTATAAAACATACTTTCGATTTTAAAAACATATGAAACTGTAGTTTTTCAAAATTAGTATTAATTATTTGCAAGAAAACTAAGAAAGTATACATTACCTTTAACAACCTGTAAACTTGTTCAATGCAAAACTCTGCTAAATAGTTAATTTACACCTTACTCTTACTGTTAAATGTAGAAAATTCTAATTTCTCTGATGTAATGTGTTGTAATATTAGACTTCTATTCTCCGTCTAAGTCATAAGATAGGTGGTTGTCAATAAAATTGTGTTATTAAAGTCCGTTCTAATTAAAGTATTTGTAATATATAAATTAATTTAACATTTTTAATCAAAGCTGAATTAACAATAACAATACATATATCTATATTCTTATAAAAAAAAGTTAAGATTTTAATTTTGTTATCGAGTTTATTTCTTTTCTAAAACGATATGGAAAACATATATAATCCATATCAAATAAGTAATAATAGTAACTATTTAAACCTAAGATTGTTAAATTTCTCACTTAAAATTACTGTTGAATAGAGGTTCTTTTAACGTTTATTACACAAGTAAAAATATTTATGGTATATTACATAATGTATAGAAAAAAATTGGCAACCTTTTATTTCCTAACTTTAAGGACAGTTTGTGTGGTTCAAAAAATAATCCTTCGAGCACCTTTCAAAACAATTTAAATACCATTTGACTAATAATAAACTTAAAAATCAATTAAGTTAGTAGACAATCAAATAAACATGGCTGAAAGGTATATCTACTATATTTTTTATAAACATATATTATAAATATGATTTTAAAATATATAGGATATGTGATTTTGAAAATTTCAAATTTAATTATATATACATAATTAAATCTTTATATCTATGATTTTATATAAGGTTACTTTCAAATTATTTATTTACTGTCACGTAAACAATATATACATATTTTAAAAAGCTAAGCTGTAACCCACTAACCAATTTGTACATAAAATTAATAATAAAAATTAAAAAATATAGAAATATTTGTCTAATAAATATTTCGCATAAAGCAATTGGGTAGAACCGTGAAAATTCATATACTTAGTATATATTATAGACATTTCTTCACTTTTAAATTTTTCGTCGCTGTAAAAATGTTACTATACATGTATGATGTAATAGTTTGATTCCATTAAAAATATTGAAAATAAAGTTTTTTATTAACGTTAGGAAATATTTTGAAATACTATTATTTTTTTTTTAACATACGGAATTATTTAAAAAAAACTGAAAAATAAATATGTTTATTTTATATAACTAGGAATAACACTAGGAATAACACTAAAGATACAAGGTCTTGGTTTTATTTTATGTACATATGTACATATTTGTTATTAATATTATTAATCAATAACATTATATAAGTATAAGTATTTACATATAAACAAATAAAAATAACTGTAATCTTTTTTAAAATATACCAGCAAATATTTAATATATATATATATATCTATCTGTACCTATATATTATATAAATCATAAGCCCTTTTGTTTCTGCCATTAAATCTAACCACTTTTACCTATACACATCGTATATTAATACAGATCATGGTAAAGATATACTATTATATATTCTTCTTCTATTACTATTAAAAAAGTATAAAAATATACTATTACATATTTTTATTTCGCGATTTTGTTAAATATTCAAAAAAAAAAAAATTTAAGATAAGAAAGATTTCTACCTACATACATATATAATACATACATATTATGTATGCAATATAAAACATGCAGATATCTTATGTATTCTATTTAATGTATCAAAATCTATGTAAGGATATCTTAAGTTTTATATCTACTGTTAATTTATGTTGTAATATAATTATACACCTATGTAAAAAAATAATAAATAAAAAGTTGAAAATCAACAAAGAATAAAAGCATCATTACCATCATCATAGTCATCATTATCATGTCTCCAATTATTCTTATGTTATATTTACATACGTTTTTCTATGAATATAATTGTAGTCACAATCATCACAAACAGTAGCATAGTCATTACCTATAGTACGAATGAATGTTAATTGTATAATATGAAAAGTAATAAAGCTCATATCATTTTAAAAAAAACACTTTTTTCTTCATTAAGTATGTGTGCGTTTTCTTTTTGTTAAATTTCACTTTTTTTTTTACTTAAATTCTAATAACAATCTTGGATTCATAATTTTATCAACTTGATTTAATTGAAATCAAGAAATTTTCATATATTTTCTTTTAATGAAAACATGTATCTTTTTAATTTTATAAAAAAGAATGAAAATTTTCTTAGAATTAACGATTTGTTGTATACTACAGTGTTTGAAACTTTGTCTGAAGAATTTTTAATTTCAAAAATTTTCTTAAATACACAACATAGGTTTTTCAATAGAAGCATCCAAAATTAAATTAAAGACGATTGTACAACTTTTTTAGTATTATAGCATAGTAATTTTTTAAATATTTTATATCTATATTCTAAAATTATTGAATCAGTTGGAACGCAAGAAGAAAATAGTCTTAACCGATCAAAGATCATGTTTTACATATAAGGCTTTTCAAAGGTTTATATTTTTAAGGAATATTATTAGAACTAATTTATAAGAATAAGTATATAATGTTTAGTAATTATTTTAAAATATTTGACACTGTTTCTTGTGAGTGATATGTTTGATCATAAGTTTTTGCCATAATTAATTGAAAATTAACAAATTAAAAATTCTATATCTCAATTTACATCCTTTTAATAATTTTTATAGTTTCAAAAGTCTGGTATTGTTATTGAAAATTACACTACCTAATTTAAATAATAAAGTCCAAAAGCGAGAAAATCTAGTTCATGACCGACCTTAAATTGCTTCAATAAATATTTTTTAAGAAAAGGTGATGCATGTATATTTTCAGCAATTTTTGAATAACATTTTAAAAATATGACCATTGATTATAATATTTTCTTGAGTGTAATGGATTTTCGTATATTGTTTTCATTTTTACCGACCGTATACATTAATGTATAGGATACGTATTGTTTTCAGGCACGTGTACAGCCTAAACGACCGAGGAGAATTTTTCGATATTTAAGGTTTTGATGTTTTTTTATATGTTATTTTAGATATTATATAATAATTATTAGGAAAAGAAGATTGTTCAACAACGATAAAATTATCGTACACAAAAACACAATATTTACACAATATATTTTTATTTAATATGTTTATCATTAAATTTTAGTTAATAAAATTTTTTATGGTTTTTATTTGCTCTAGACTTTGGCAATTGTAAATTAATATAATAATTATATATTATAGAAACTAAGAAACAATACATATTTCTGTTTGTTTGTGTTTTTCTTTCTTCAGTTTTAATTAATACATTTGCTATTAATAAAATTATCCAATGAGTTAAAATAAATCAAAAGATTAAAACAAGGCAGTATATAATAAACAAAAGGTTTTGGTTTATTATATACTGTCTTGGTTATTAAAAACAAAGCAGAATGTAAAAGCAAAAGATTTTAAAGGCGGATATTTTTTAAAAGACAACAAAAACAGTTTGAAATTGTGAGTTGTATCAAAATTTGTAATTTTTTTTTTTTAATGCATTTCTCTGAGAGAAAATTACACAGCCTCTCCTGTTCAGGCGTGGTTGTAAATGTAGCAAGGGGGAATAACTCTTACGACGTGTGTGGGATTGGAACCCACATTCCCTCGGTGTTCTACAGCGTATTTTATACGCTTTTACCCACTAGGCCACCGAGGTCCCCTATTTGAATTTTATATACCTAAGTATAAGAAAAAATTATGAAAAATCAAGAGGCGTTTTCTTCAATTTTAAGAAAATATATAATTGAAAAAAGATGTTAATATGTACATGTAAGAATAAGGAGAGGTACAAATTGCAAAAATTCTATAAATTTATTATTGATTTATGATTAAAAAAAAATTACCTTCAAAAATTTCTAGGTTCGAACTATAAACATTCCGGAATACAAAGCAACCAAAATTTTACCAAATTATATAAAATGATAAATTTAAATTTATTTAAAATTGGAAAAATTTTTTAAATATTTTTAGAGAATAAAAACTTTTTTGCCGTTTGACTTTTTTAGGTTGGAAAAATAGTCTGCAGAACATTATACACATTTAAAAATAAAAAATTTTCGAACTTTGTAGATCTGTAGCTTTGTAATGGGTGGAGTTATATAATAAAAATCTTTTACAGCTGCTATTTTTTTAAAAGGTTTGGAAAAATTATAAACAAATAGACGGTGACGGAATGCACAGAGATAGACAAACGGACAGAGTGAAACTAATTAATACGTTTTTCGAAAATGTACGTTCGAAAATGTTTTAAAAGATTAATAAAGATTTTTTGAAATTTAAAAATATGATGCGCTTATTGGAAAACACCTTATGTATAAAATATATTCTCTAACAATTAACGAATAATATGTATTAAAGGATGTATAAAGGTACATTATAGGTTATATGTTTTTATTTTTATGCTATTTCTTATGTACTTGTAACAGTTATGTAATACTATATATATTGTATATTATATATATAGTATATTATACCTATATGTAAAATAATTTTAATCCATTTTGCAAATGATGGTTAAGTACGGATTCAAATAGAAACGAATATATTATGGTTTTATTAGTGGCAGTCAGAATGTTAGTACATGATAATGAATGAAAAAAAACTTTTTATTTTTTATTCGGTTTGGAATGAGTTATTATTAAGATAAATTTAAATACATTTATATATACGCACATAATATATAAGATTTCTATGTGTAAGTAGTTACATATTATTAGTTATAGGAATAACTCACTTTAATATATAACGATTACTGTTCGGTATAAATGTGTTCATTTTATTTAAATAAACATTTTTATATATTGTAAATATACATTGTTATTATTTTAGAATTGTTAAATAGTAAAGTGTAGATATTTATTTGGATATGAAGAGGAACAATTTTTTTTTTGAGATTAACTTTTAATGTTTGCAATAATGAAGGAGTTTTAAAATTAAATAAATAGTAATATTTTCAAAATAATAATAAACAAGTAACGAAAAAACCATGGGTTTTCAAAAACGCAATTTTTCAAAATTAAAAAATGTTCGGTAATAAGTGTTGGGTAAAGAGTACATATGTAGGTTACCTTATACCTATATTGAAAAATAAATTAAAATAATATAAAAATTAGAAAAAATCGTTAGAAAAATTAAGAAAAAAAAGGAAAAAAGTAAGTCACACTTTCGCCAATTTTAAAGTAACCCTATGTTGGTATATCTATTACTTCAAAAAAATTTGGACAGATGTTCATTTGTCACAGATGTTTAAAAGTAGAAAATTTTCAATTTTTGACTCCTTACAGTTTCTAAACGGAAGGCGACACAAAAATAATTTCTTAAATGATTAAAACTTATTTCCAAAGATCTAACTCCCTTGATAATTTTAAGTTTTTTTTAAATCGTTTGGAAGATAGAAGGGGCTTAATTGAGTTTTACATAACGTTAAATTTAAATATACATAAAAGTATATAATTATTGATTTTGTAACCAACTCTAATAACTGAACTAAGTTCGGTTGAACTGAAATAAGTTAAAATAAATAAATAGGGCAACATTTTTAATCTATTTTATTATGAAAAATAATAATACATTTTGTAAAAATTTAGACAATTTAATAAAAAAAATTAGTTTTGAAGAAATAGGGGCTGCTGCCAACGCCTAGATTTTTTTTCCAGAATAATAGTTTTGTAATTGGAATTAAAGGCTATAGACTTTATTTTCAATTAGAATGAGAAATAAAATCTAACCTTAAAGCCTTATTGCTATAGACTTTATTGTACTCTGCCATAATTATTATATCCATATTTGTAAAAAGATTGTATATAAAAGTATGTAAGAATATAATAAAAGCAGCTATAGGGTTTGATGTTTTCAAATTGAAGATACACCTTATAATTTGTGTTAAACAATTTAAATACAGGGATTTTTTGAACTTTGGGGTGCTGTAGCTCCATAACGGGTGCGAATTAATTAACATAAAAAAATTGTTAAAAAACTTACACCCGGACAGATAGACAGACAACAGATGGACAGAATGAAACGACTGGACACATTTTTTCTTAAATATATTTTTTTGAAAATGTGCTAAAAATAAGGTAGAGTATTTTTTATTCAAATAAATAGTATATTTAAAAATTTATTAAATATTGTGGTTTTATTAGCATTATAGTTATAGGATTAATAAATTAAAAAATACCATATTTTCATTTTGTTCATCTGAGACAACTTTATAATTTAAAAAAAATTAACCAATCTATAACTATTTACATTATAATAGTAAATAAGAATAACAGAGCAGTAATAAGTAAGTATGTTGACAGTTCAATGCATTATTTGTTTAGTGTGAATTTTTAAAAGGCACAGACCAAATAATTAATTAAAATATAGCAGGTTCGGCGATTTCTGATACATTTAGTTTTTAAAGTAATTTTGTTTGTTTAAAATTAATTATTATCTTGAACTTGTTTGAAGAAAAATTTAGTATAAAAAATTCATTTGTGAATATCTTTTAACAATATTATAATATTAATTTTGATTCCCTTTTAGTTTTTAAAATGAATAATTTCAAAATGAATACAATAAAATTAATGAATAGAAAAAAATTTAAGTTAATAAAAGTTAGTGTTTGAAGTTTAGTATCTTATTAATTATGAATTTGATGTATAATACGAGAATTAATTCTGAACAGGTCGTAAGTATTTTTAAAAAGTACACATAATTGGTGACAAAAATTAATTTCTAATTCTTTCAATACATTAAATATAATAATATATACGTAGTATAAATATATAGTTGGCTGAAAAAGGAAAATGTTCTAAATATAGGTCTTTTACATTAGTTTTTAAAATAGTTATTACCCTATATACTTTTTCGCATTATATATTTGAAAATTCGTTTATTGTCGAATTTAATATCAATTTATTAAATTTAAAATTTTCTTTGTTTGTTTTTCTTATTACGTTTTTCGTTTAAAATCTTGTGGTGGGTGTTAAATAAAATATACCAATATTTCCTACGTTTCAGAACTGATTTGTTCTATTCTCAGTAATTATTTATCTTGATATAATAGATCTCCGGGAACTAGCTTTGGTGGCAAATCTTTTTTTTTTTGCTTTATCATGTTAATTAACAAATTGTTTTTTATTAAGAAAGTTTTTAAAAAGGAACAAACTTTGACTAACATTAGATTTAATATTTTTAATTTAATATAAATGTTTGGAGTTTTAAAAATTCATTTTTAATTTTTTTAGTTTTAAACTATAATTTAATAATATAATATATAATTTAATAATAAAAAAAAAGAATAAAATTTTACTTTATTTAAAAATTTATTTTTGAGATAATTTATAGTATCTTAATTGCTTAGATTAATCGTTGTGGTTAGTTTAATTCATTATATTAAATTTTTGTTTGGATTTTTTCGAATTAATTTTAACACTCCAGATGATTTCATTAATTTTTAATATGAAGGTTTTAAGACAGTTGTCTAGATAAAGTTCAGTTTGTCACTACTGTGAAATTCCATAAACTGAAATAAGACGAAACAACTTCGTTTTTAGTTTAATTTTTCGAATTTATGTGTAAATTACTTTTAATCTGGCTGCAAAAACCGTGAATTGTAATGAATTCCGGGTATGCAATACAAGGAATGCATTTGGAATATTCGTGTTAAAAAATACTGCAGAAAACAAAGTACGGAATACACCAAATGAATGAAAAAAACATTTTTTGATATATTTAAAATATTATAAAGAATTTGAACCATGGGTTCGTATTTTGGAAACTTCCGGACGAGCATATCTCCAAAACTAACAAAAGTATAACCTTTAAATTTAGTACAATGATGTTCTGGTATGCTTTCTTTATGTCCCTGAGATAGATTTGATGAATTGGACTGGCAATTCGGGTACCTGACATACGCCTCCCAAGGACTAACAAGCATATCTTCGAAATTAATAAAGATAGAAACTTGAAATTGCTTACAAGGATGTCAAGCATATCCCAAGAGGATGCCTCTTTTACGTTCCTGAAATTCGAGTTGAATAAGACAGAAAAGGGTGAACTTCTTCCCTGCCAAAAAACTTATGAATTTTTAATTTAATTCTAAATTTTAATGTAGGGTATTAATAAGTCGGTTTCATCGACATACTGTTACATTTACTTGTTTTTATTTATAATGGGTTAACAAAATTGTTTATAGATAAAATTTAAATGGTTTATTCATGACCTTAGCACAAAGCTGTGTGATCTTATAATTTAGTTATGTATACAGACGTAATTATAACAACTTAATTAAAAATAATACAAAAATGAATTAAAAGATTTGCTATTGCAAGTTAGTTGAAAGAAAAAACAAAACAAAACAAATAATAAAACAAAAAATAAAAAGTTTTCAAAATGTGTTGTTTTACAAAAATTTCAGAAGTATACAATGAAAACAAAATCATAAGTTAGTATAATGTTAGCAATAATTTTATTACTTGTATTCGTAATGTTAGTAATGTTAAGTAAATGGTTAAGTAAAGTACAGTTAAGTAAATGGTTATTAATTTTAGTTCTTCCGGTAAGACGTTGTAGCTTTTCAAACAATTGTATAGGCAGTTATTACTTGGGTTGCTAATTCTAAAAAGTGAAAGATAGAAATTGGCTTTGAAAAAATGTGTGCAGGTGCCTAAGTTGTAGGTATATAAAAATAGTAAAATTTTAATTTTTGAGCTCTAATAACCTTTAATGAAAGGGTGGCACAAAAAAATTTTCTTAGATAACTTACAATAATTCTAAAAGATCTTTCTTTTTCAATTTTAAGGTCCTAACTAAAAGCATGCCGGAGTTATGAAGGAACAAAAATCTGGCAAAATATTGTCTTCCCCTTCCCGCAAATTTAAATTGTAAAACATTGCATTGCATGTTTTATAAAGGATTTTTTGCAAATTTGAAAGGCTATATTTTTGTAACCCTATATAACTAAGAAAAGCCGTTAACGCACGTAAAAATGTGTTACTGGAGCTTTAATTATTAGGTTTTACCGATGAAAAGTTTTTACAGATTTTCTTAAGATATAGTAAATTTCAAATTTTCTTAAGTTATATATTATGCTTAAGTTATAAGTGTCTGGAAATAACAAATTTTCCATTTTTGAGCCCTAATAGCTCTTAAACATGTACAAAAAGTGGTACAAAAAATTTTTCTGAGGAAACTTATACTAATTTTAAAAGTGCTCTTCTCTCAAAATTTCAAGTTCATATCTAAAAGTGTGCCGAAGTTCCACATAACGGTAATTTGCTAAATTTAAAAAAAAAAGTTAATTTTAATATTGATTTATAAAGGTAAAAAAAATCATGTCGAATTGAAAAAATGTTAACATTTTTGTTATTTTAAAAATGTTAATATCAAGCAGAACTTGAGATATACACTTTTAAAAATAGAGCTCTTTCAAAATTTGGGGGGCTGTAGCTCCATAATGGACGGGGTTAGATCAAAGGGTTGTTCTGCAAAATTAATTTTTTTATGAAACCTACTCATGGTTAAAATTTTATTGCTTTAGTGGTGTAAGAGTTTTGTAAACAGAAGGACCGATTGACAAAGAGACAGGCAGAGTGAAACTAATAGGCACATTTTTCCAAAAATTTTTTGGAAACGTACTAAAAATAGAAAGATATTTTCAAAAATAATTTGAAGTGCACTTCTGTTTTGGAAGATTTATAAATGTATCTAAATATATTTAATTTTGAAAAAAAAAAACAAAAAATTTAATTTATGTTCTTATAAAACGAAAAATGTTGAATAAACTTAAAAAAAAAAGTAAAATAAAATTTTAATTTAAAAACGCGGTTAGAGAAATGTTTCAAGGTGAGATAAAATTTGCGAATTTAATTTACAAATAAATCTTTTTGTTATTAAAATCAATAACATCAATAAGTTGTTGACAGAAACTTAATTAGAATTTGCTAAAAAAAAATATTTTGCAAAGAATCCTAAGTAAACAGGGTTTTCAGAATTAAGTGGGGTGGAAAGTAATGCAGAAGTTGATAGAAAAGATCAAAATAAACAAAAAATTTATAGAAATTGAAGATAGATAATAATATAAGAACATAATAAAATTTAATTTATAAAAAATATTTGGGCACAATTGCAGCAAAAATGGTTCGAAATCAGCCACTCAAAATTTGATTTTTCGTTTACAAAAGAATAATGAGTACATTTTTCTGTCACTTTTTCCAGCTATCCGTCTTCAAACTTTTGATTTTTATGTTTTTGGCATAATAAAAGTGAGAACAAAAATAACGAATAAATGTTTTTCAGTATGCAACAAACAATGAACCACAATAAACACTACTTTAAAATTTTTATTATTTATACACATTTTATTCCAAATATTTTTTTAAAAATTTTAAATATTCTTTTTTTTAAAATATTGGGAACAAAGCATTTTTTTTACCAATTTAATAGAATTTGTAAAATATAACATAATGTTCTTTAGTTTTGCTTTTGATTTTTATGTTTAAAATAATTAAACAAATCCACTTTTTTATTTCAAAATTTCAAAAAAATTTATTTCAAAAAATATTAGATCTGATGTTTCGTATTTTTGAAAATTTTTTACGTTTACTTATTAAAGTTTTATTTTGGCCGAATTATCACTCGTAAAACTAACTTCCGTTCGTTAAATAGTAATCGTTTCGTTTCGATTATTTTGGTTCCTAGTATTATATTAGTAGGATTATAAGAAGTACGTTTACTGTTTATGTTATTTTTGAGTTCAAATTTCAAAAATATTTTTAATTCGGTTAGCTAATATTTTTTTAGTAAAACTAAAAAGAAAATGTTTCAGAAATAATTATAATCCGTTAGATTTATGAACATGAAATGAAAAGTAAAAATTAAACAAAGCAGAATAATAAACCAACGGTTTTTAAAGGCTCACATTTTCCAAAAAATTATACAAACTGTTTGGAATTGTGACTTGCACCAAAAATTTTAAATTTTTTGAAAATTTCATATAAGAAAAAATGTTAAAAATAAAGAGTAATAAACTATTAAATGTATTTAATGTGTAGCTTAGCTGTACTAAGTGCAATCACATTCCATTTTATATCGTTAACTGATGCAATAATATTTACATTTACCTTTGTGTATGTGTTACGTTAATTGTCAAGAACTACTTAAATCTACATTTGAAGAAAAATTTCACTAAAACCAATTATTGCAATAAAATACTTATCAATAATATTAAATTTGAAAAACTAGTATAGAATATTTTATAACTTTTATAATTTTTATTATTATTAATATGTTATAAACCTTATAGTAAATTTATAATACCTTAAAATATCAATATAAAAAATTGAGTGGATAAAAGATGAGAATAATTTTTAAACTGTGGAAATTATACAATATTCTTGGGTTTAGGGGGTTATTTGTATATTATATGTATATTACAAAAATATACAAAAAATATTAAAGAGGAAGAAAATTATTGTTACTTGGAATCATCATTATTTACAAAGATAGAAAACATCAAAGAATTTTAATATCTGCTATGAAGAATAATTTATTACCTAGGCAGATGAGTAGACTTAGAAGTAAAAAAAAATTTTTTTTTGTATAAGGTTTTGTACAAAAGCGAAAGCAAATGGAGGTCTATATATTATACTTTATTGTAACTTTTAAAAGTATTTTTAATACCTTATCTTAGATTTTAATTCAGTTAAAAAGAAAATTGATGCGGTGAAAAAAAACGGTATATATTATATGTAGAAATATTTATATAATATAGTATTATTATTATTATGTATAGATATGTATTTTTAAGATTTGTAAGTGTAAATATTTTAAAATGAGAATGAATTTTTATAAAAATATTTTCTTTAGTTTCAGGGTCGAACTCAACTTAGTGATAATAAGTATATATTTATTTATAAAAATTCAAAGAAGATTTTCATATTACCTTGCATACCGTGTATAATACTTTTTCGTAAATTTGTTTATATGAAAATAAGAAAAGTTTATATGAAGTCGGAAAATTTCTTATTTTGGCCATATAAAAAGGCAAAAAATATGAGCTCTTTCAATTAATCATGCAAGGAAAAATAGAAGGGAAAAGATGTATTGGAAGGAAAGAAGAAATTGGACAGGCATTACGAATATTGGAGGTTTAATACATTTAGCAACAGAAAGGAGTGAATTTCAAAACATATAATTGCCAGAATCATATGACCGCAAACATCCGATCGGATAAACCTCTAAAGAAGACGAATAAAGTACGATAGAATCGTTTACAGAAGAGAAGAGTTGTCTGCCAGATCTTGGAAGAAATTTGTAATATAAACGTAACTATAACTATTAATTAGTTATATTCTTTTGTTTTTCAAAATGTTATTTATATTATTAAATAATACAGATAGAAGGTACATTCATTTTTAAAATCAATATTGTATAAAGATATAAAAAAATAATATTCTTGTGTTATAATATAATATAATCAAGAGAATTTTTGTATTATAACGATTTCTGCCCTGACACATTATTCATTTTTCTCTTTTGCTTATTAAAATATCATGAAAAATTAAAAAATAAAAAAAAGGAAAGGTAAGGAAACCAATTCACAAGTTTAATATTGGCAGTTTTGTTCATTATTTCAATAATAAAAAATAAAAAAAAAATGAAGTCAGATTTGTCTTCAATCCTTGATTTTTCATATAGCGTGAAAAGGATAAGCAGAGCATAAAGTATAAAGAAAAGTTTTATATAAATACGAGTACTTCATTATATTTCATTTATTACAGTTGTTTATTGTTATGCTGTTGATGTTTTTATACCCGTACAATAAGGATTGGGTATATTAAAATTGCTCCTCCGTTTGTAACACCTCAAAATAAGCTAGATATACCTTCAAAGGTATGGATCGGATCAGAATCAAATTCTAACTCGATTAAGCTTTGTTCGTCCGTCTATCCATCCATCCATCCGTCCGTCCGTCAGCAAGATAACTTAAAAACTAAGAAAGCTAGAGTATTGAAATTAACAGAAAATATTCTTACATCAATTTGTAGGTTCCCTATTCTTTTTGGTTGAGATCCAACCAAAACTTCGTGTAGCTCTCTAACAACTAGCTTTTAGATCTCCACATTTTTTTTGAAATAGAGCCATGGGTTTTTAACTGCTGATAGATATCATAAAAATATTAATTTTATGGAACCACTTTTTTCTGTAGCCCCACTCGCTACGGAGCTACATCCCCCAAAGTTCGAAAAAGCTCCATATTTAAATTCTTATAACACAAGTTGCATAAGGTATATCTTCAATTTGAAAACGCCAAACGGTTACTGCTTTTATTAGCTTTAAAAATATATATGCAATAAATATATACTTGTGGCATACGGTGTCTTAATTTACCGTTATGCGAAGTTCAAAATTTTGAAAAATTTTGCAATTATAATTATCTGCTTTATTATTATTATTTGGTTCTTTAAGAAATAATTTTATACTGGCTTAATTTTTAATTATCGAAAGATTTGTTTAATAAATCAAAAAATTTATTTCATGTAAGAGCAATTGGTTAGCTTTATTTCTATATATCTTTAAACGTTTCTATACATTTTTTTATTTTGTTATTATACTAAAATGTAAAATTTAGTTAAGATTATAGAATCACAACCTTGTTTCTATATATTTAACTTACCATAATAATTTACTGCAAGATAAAGTTAGAACAAAAAGAGAACATCATAAGTTATGTTTTTAATCATAAAATTTAATTATTTTTTACAAAATATAAGTTATTGTCATAAAACTTAGCTTCTTTTGACAAAAATTTAAATACTCAGCTTATAGATACTGAGTTACGCCCATATAAAAGTTATAAAGAGTTATAAAAAGTGAAGTTGTATAAATCAACAAAATTTTGAAGAAGTTGTCGGCATGAAACTTCAATTCTTTTCACTAAATTTCAGATATCTAACACTGAGTTATTTTTAAATAAATAAAGAAGATGTATGGCAGCTGCTCGAACCCACCGTTCGAAATTGCTAAATTTCTATACCGATTCGAAACTAACAGTTTTACAAAGATGAAGTTGTAAAAATTTCAGAATTTTAATTTTATTATGTTTTAACATATCACGCGGATGACTGGCCGGATGCGCATATGCGAAATCAGCTCAGAATTAGATTATTCTATAAGAATATATATACTTTGCCATATCTGTATCTCGTCTTCTTTAAAGTGTCACAATCGGAATGGAAAATTTATAATACACTGAAAACTATTTTCTTATAGGAATATAAAATACCAAAGCTTTAAAATAAAACAAATACAACACAGGATGGTTCTGCTAGTAAGTATAGTAATATATAAAAAGTAAATTATCTTATCAAAGTATTTTAAATTTTAATGTAGATGTATTGTTTAATATTGATTGTAACAGAAATAATTATTCATTATTAATTCAGAGTATAAAGTTTCTAATTGCAAATTTTGAGTACCCTTCAATTATTTTTTCATTTAATCTAAATTATTTCTTTGATAATTGCAATTGCAATTCTTCACAAAAAAATTTTTCTCTTTATGTCTTAAAAAAGTTTTTTTTTATTTCGTTAAATTAAAAAAAAAAATTGTTTCTGTATAAATGCATTAAAAGCGTAAATCAATAAAGGTATGTTAATAATTATTTTGATAAAGATGATAATATACGACATCCATCTTGTATTTGGAATTTTATGCATTAAATTAGATATTTTTTACTGTTCCTGAAGGAAAAAGTGTTAAAAAATTTTAAATTGAACATTGCACAATTTATATTTTCGTAGTTGGTTAAAAATTTTCATTGGTAATATAGAAATAATTTATAACAAAAAGAACATGAAATTTATAAAAAAAAACTACTTTTTTATTATTATACGCCGTTTTACACATTATAAGTTTACTATATTTGAAATAGTTGACTAAAAATATATCTTTTAAATTTGGAAGTTAAAAAATGTTGGAACAGGATTTTCCAACTGACACCGGAATACGTTTAAAAAAACGAAAGGGTTTTTTTTTATTATAATATAAATTCGGATAAATATTTGATGTCAGTTTAAGAAATTTTTTTTTATCTTATTTATTTACCACATATTTTTTTTAATATTTAGGTATATAGTTTTCTTTGCAAATATACATTTGTTCATAAGTAAAAATAAAATTAAGATGCAAAATGAAACTATAAATTAAATGATATGGCAAATGGATATTAATTGTGTTTTATTTTTCTTTTTTTATATAAATTTGGAAAATAATTAAAATTTATTTTTATAGTTAAATAAATCTGAATAATATTACTATAACTATAAAGCCTTACGTTGTATTGAATTAAAAGTTCTTATATCCTTAAGCAAGAATCTTATTTGAATAAATTCAATTGTGGGATCTAAATTAGTTCATATGTACGAGTATTAACTTTGTTTTTGTTTTGTAAAATACCAATAAAATAATCTAATAAAATAATACTACAAAAAATACAAATAAAGTAAGAAAGGAATATCAAAATTTAGCTAAATCCTAATTTCAAAGCGATTATTCAAATTAGAAAATAAAGATCCAAAAACAAAAGTTAGCTTCAAATTTGTTTCTAATACTAAAATTTAAAAAAAAAAAAATTAATATAAACTGAAATTCTTCTAAACTATATTATACATTCATTTTAACTAAATCTTTACAAAATGTATGAAGATATATAGATTTTAATGGCTTAGAAATTCAATTGTAATAGTTGAATGGTATAAAAATCTTAACCCTTTAAATTGCAAAGGATGGAAACTTATTTTTTGGGATTTGTTTTTAATTTTTTTTTTTTGTCTTTATTTTCCTATTACTCGAATAATATTTTATTTTATATAAATTTTCTTCTCAGTTTATTTCATATATTACTTACATACATATTATTTTTCATGTTAAGTCTATTATCCTTTTTGTATAACTTTAAATTCGCTTTACAGAAAAAAAAAAATAAATAAATTAAGGACTAAAAATACTGTATTAGGATAACAATAAAAAAAAAAAGAAAATTTTTGTCATATCATTAAGCTGTTTAAATGTCTATAACAGTTTTAAATTTACAATTTAAGATATTTTCACATATGCATGAAAAGAAAGTTGGTACGTTGTATATTGAGGTTTTATTAAAAGTAAATTAAAATTTTTAATGTATAATATTACATATTTACAACTATTCTTAAACAAAACATTTTAACTTTTTGCTTTCGATCATTTTAGGCTTTCAAATAAAAGTATTAAAAAGACTAAATATAAAGAAATAAAAACTATGTGGCACAATAAATAGTGATAGTGATAAACATTTAAAAAAAATATTGCTATAGTTGTTCCTTTTTAACTATATGTACTATATAGTAATTGAATAAAAAAAATTTAAACAGCTTTTAAACTAAATGTTTTAAATCTGCTGTATACGAAACATATTTTCAGCATATTTTTAGACAAAAATCTATGATATTTAAATAATCGTAAAAAGAAAGAATATATAAGTTATACGTACGAACGATAGTTTTATCTATAGGTATGATAGATATAGAATCAAGTGTCGTTTCAAGTGAATATCGACTCAAAGTAAGGACCAGTATCAAAAACTAAATCGATTTAGTTGTTTGTGTATGTGCATCAGTCTGTTAGCACGATGAGCTTAGAGAGTCATGATAATTATATTCGTCAAAATATTTTTGAAATAATTTGTAGTCATGAAATTTACACTTTTGTTTTTAATTGAGATTGAACAATGAAGTTATCTCTCATACGTTCAATAAATTAATTAACCGCATTTATATTATATATTCTGATTTTTTGACTCTTTTGCTTTGAAATGTTAACTTTTTGGTGTATTGTAAAATTTAGAAGAATTAAATGGTAAAATTTAAATTTAATCTTTGTTTAATTTAATATATTCATACGCATATATGTATACAAAAAGGATTTTAATAATACCATTCTGATTCCCACCACATAAGGCATCAAAAATATAATAAAATCTTTATATGGGAGTTAGATAAAAATAAAAAAATTCTGTTGTTACAACACAAATTCATAGTTAGATAATGATAGTAAAATCGGTCACCCAAGGAATGTCAACTTAAAGTTTAGTGTCTAAATAATATTATGCATGTACAGTAATATTTTATATGTATAAGTATATTGATATAACTTTTTTTTTTTTTCAATAATAACGTAGAATATCGTAAATTTATACGGTATGTATTAAAAGTTTATCTGTATTGTATGATCATAATATAATAATGATATGAAAAAAATTTTTAACAAAACATTTAACTTTTATTTAAATTGTTGTTCTTTAACTATCAATTTTTAAGGATGTTCTAAAATGTATATACATAAGGAAATTCTTTATATATTTTTCTGACAATTTAACTGTATATCTATTTTTTTTAAATAAGTCATACATTTCTGTATTTCAGTACTATACATAATACATATATTAATAAAAATATGTAAATATGTATATATATATAGTGTGAATAGTGTGTAGTATTCTCATATATAAACAAAAAGTTTTATTATATTTTTAAACTGTTGCTTTGTCTTACCAAATTAAGAGTAAAATTTTTGAATATTTATTATTGTATTTTATATAAAACAAAGTTTATTTTATATTTATATATACATATATTAATATATATAATAAATATTAATACTGTTGAACAGTTTATATATAAAATATAAAAAATAGTTGTATAACAAATTATTCTAACATTAAAAAATTGTTTATTTCTATTGATATTATAAGTTTAAATATTTTTTTTTATACAAAATATTATATTGTCTTATTTAGTGCAAAATAATCTTCTATTTTATATTTTTATAAGGAAATTGTATTATTATTTTATATTTAATAAAAGAAAATGATTGAATTTTGAATTGAATGATTACATAAAAAATGACATAATTATATGGAAATGGCTTAGAAATAATTGTGTTAGTTGTATATTAAATTAAATTAAAGTTTTTATAATGTCCTTTTTAGGAGGACTGTGTCCTCGTTCCTTTTCTTCTTGTACTTTATCTTATACCGATGTTAGCCATTCTAAACAATTGCTTGCTGTCCTGTTTTATTATTCAATGAGAAAACTGATACAAAAAACAAAATAATATTCCTTTAGTTTTTGGCAATAGCTCAAGGCAATGAATCATTAACTAATAAATGTGGTTAAGAAGATATTGAATTTATTAGAAAATTTAGTTGAATTAAATTAAATGTTTAGAATATGTTAACATTTTTTTTTTACTTTCCTTTTTTCAGTTTTAAACTATGTAGATATAAATTTTATTTTAGATAGTAATCTTTAAAAAACAGAAAATGATTTTAATCAAAAAAGTGACACTATATTTTTCTAACAGAAGTAATTAAAGGAAATATCATATCACCCACCATTTCTACAAATATTAATATTAACTCTAATTCGCGTCTAAGATCGACTAACTTATTTATTACATCCCACCACAGAACTAACTATGGTAAAAATGAACCAATTCACAGGATGTTAATGGGTAATAAACACAAATCACACATTGATTTCACTCAAACAAAAACCACACTAAAGCAAAACATTTTTAAACATCTATAAATGTTTAATTTATGAAATGCTATATTTAAAGAATGGTATAATTATATTTCCTTTTTTTAGTTGAATGTCTGATGTATCATAATGTAGGTATATGAATCTCGTTTTTGTAAAAATACTTTGTACCTTTTGTAATAAATTGTAATTTTACCTTTGTAATAATACCTTTTGTAATTTTAAGAAAACAAATTGTAAAACTGTTTAAAAAAAAAAAATTGTAAATTGTTTGAACTAAACAAATAAATAAATGAATTAGTTTTTAAAATGTTTTAAAAAAGTGAATTTTTCTAAAATTTTCCATAATACTTTTTAAACACTTAAAAAAAGTTTGACTCTTGTAATTTTTTCATTTAAATGAAGTCTAACCGACCGTATGTATTTTTATAAAAAGTCTAATAGAAGACGAGAATAAAAGGGTTAAAAAGGAAATAGAAAACATTGACGGTGTAACCATCACTTAAGTTAAAAGCGCTTTTCATTAAAATAATGTAAATATATAAAATAATGTAATGAAGTCTAACCGACCGTATGTATTTTTATAAAAAGTCTAATAGAAGATGAGAATAAAAGGGTTAAAAAGGAAATAGAAAACATTGACGGTGTAACCATCACTTTAAGTTAAAAGTGCTTTTCATTAAAATAATGTAAATATTTTGAATAAAAAAAATAAAATAAATAACTAAATAACATCATTGATATGTTGAAAATAACAATTTTTCTCATTCTTGGTTTAAAATTTCTTTATCAACAACAAATTACAAAATATCCTGGTTTGTTTTTAAGTAAATCTGCCTTATTACTGAATATATAATAACAAGTTTATTTATTATCAATTAAATTTTTTTAATTTTTCTTCAAAGTGATTTTCGAGACGTAAAGTGATTCTAATTGACATTATAATAATATGACGGTGTACTATATTAGCATTAAATCATCAAAATAAAATGTTCTTATTTTAAATAAGAAAACTTTTGCAAATAAGTATATATTTATTAAATTTTATTGATAATTTATTTTATAGAATTTTAATCAGAGTTATTTTGTAAATTTTTCAAGGTAATTAATTTAAGTACATATTATTAAAAATAAAAATACATAATAAATTTTAAGCCACTAAAACGAGCCAATTAGAGTGAAAAAATGTATCATTTTGTTTATGTAACAAACGTTAAAAAGTAATATTAAGAGGAATTATATTAATTTTTATTAAAATTTCAAATATATTCAATTATAATATTTCTATAGCAAGTAATATTAATTTTGATGAAAATAAATTATTATAATAATGCGTCCCAAAGGTACATAGTAATTTATTGATAAATCTTTTAGTAAACTTGTTACCTTCCAATTAATATAATTTATGATTTAATCTTATGAGTGTTTAATGTTTTTGTTTTCAACAATTACTTACTTTGAATCCATTTATAACAAAAAAAAAAGTAAAATACTTTTAGTTACATATACGTAATCAAAAATCATGATTAATACATTCATATTGCCACGATTATATATTCAAAATCAGTGTCAGCATTTTTCCAGAGTATATTCGTATTCGGATACTGAATTAGGAGGGATTGGATTCTGGAAAAGTGTATAATCCTGATTTTGCAATCATCTCTAAAATCCTTCCTAATTCAGAATTTCACATATGCATAAGTATATATATTTATATTCTCGAAAAAAGAGCAATCCTTGTAATATTCGGAATTTTTTCCTGCAAAATTTAAGTCTTGTTTTTTTTTGCGGTAAAGTTTCATACACCTACATACATACGATATAATATATATATACCTATAGTCGTTTTTTTGTTAAGTTAAAATTTTGATTTGTAAAATGAATGATATGACAAAAAATAAAACCAAATTTTATTTTATTATCAAATTCGACATATTTGGGTAAATATTTCATAACGAAATTACTAAAATTTTAAATTGTTATTAAAATTACTAACTTACTACTAAAATTGATAGAAATGGATATTTTTGGAAAAATTAATATTTTAATACTTGTCATATTCTTTTCAATTTCTTAGCATGTGTGAATTCCCTCACGAGAAAGATGAAATTGGTTTCGCAGCGAACAAAAAAAGTAGCGACGGTTAAAAAACTGTCAAAAACGACCAAGACGAAAAAACTATCCATGAAGAATCCAGTATAAGTAAAATGATGGCAATTATGGCAACGATGATGATCGATGATATAAATAAAATGAATAAATTTGAGAAAAGCGGTACCCAGTTTTTAGCACATTTCTACAAACATTTTGAAAAAATGTGCTTATTAGTTTCACTCTGTCCGTCCGTCTGTTTACAAAACTTCTACACTGTTAAAGCTCTCCAAAATTGCGAAAAAGCCCCATTTTCAGATGTATATATCTCACGCTCTGCGTAATAGTTTTGCAATCTAAAACCGCCAGAAGATCGAAAATTTTATTATCTATATAAAACAATATCAAAATTTTGTAATATTTTCTAATTTACTATTTAAATTTACCGTTATGTGAAAACCACATTTTGCATGAAATTTCTTTTTCCATAATCCGCCACGCCTTAAGATAGAAACCTGAAATTTTGAGGCAAGAAAGAACTTTTTTTCTTGAAAGAATTAGTATAAGTTTTCTCAGAAAATTTTTTGGTAGCACCCCCTCTTAAGAGTTATTACGCCTCAAAAATTGAAAATTTGCTATGAGTTATTCCCCCCTACGACACTTACAGCCACGCCTGAACAGGAAAGGCTGTGTAATTTCCTGTCCACATTTATGTGGCAGAGAAATGCATTTAAAAAAAAAAAAAAAATTTATGAATCAATATTAGTAAATTATATTAGTAATTAAATATTAGTAATTAAAATCAATATTAGTTAAAAAAATTAAAAAACACAAAAATTGGTTTAAATTGGTCAAAAGTAATAAAAAACTAATATAAATTCATAGAAGCTTTCTAACGATATGTTTAACTAAACTATCCTATCTTATAAACGTATTATTTACGAACTGTATTGCTCAGTGTAAAATTTAAAAAAAACAAAAAATTATTTGAAATGTATAATATTAATTTTTAATAAGGTTCTTAAGATTAGTACCATTAAGTTCAGATTATATGAAAACGAGAAAGAGTGTCTATTTGACTGTGTCAACTCTAGGATACCCGCACGAACATAAGTTATGCTTTTACCAGTCATCTTCTGGAATATATACATATCGTCTTCTTTAAGGTGTCAAAAACGTAATGTTCAAATTTATTATAAATACATACGTTTGTAGAGGTAAAAATATATTTAATTATGCACTGTAAAATAATTTTAGTTTTTGTTATAGTTAACCACAAAATAAGTTTTATTTGTAAGCTAACGTATTATACAGAAAATTCTTAATATTTGGCTATTTTTTTTTTTGTCATTAAAGTTAACTTTTATGCTATTGAGAAACCTTAAATTTTTTTATAAAAGTTAGAAATATTTTTTTTTAATGCATAAAATGTACCGTTCAAAAAATCTATTAAAAACTATTACATTACTAACAGTAATAAAAACAAATTCTATGCAAACATACAATCTCTTAGTAATAAAATAGAATCAATTATACAAAGCAGAAAGTGTATTTGTTTATTTATTTGTTATGTACGCATTCTCCTGTGAGACCGTTTCGGCACTAGAGCCTGTTTAATGATTTTTTTGTTGTGCTATCTACACCGTTCCACCGATTGTGTTCAAACTTTGTAGAAACATAGTTCTTTACTGGAAGAGTTCGCTGGTTTGATAAGGTTCGGATCCATTAACCCGTTCCGGAACGTGAATCAAAAAAAATTCTATCCGAATTGTGTCCAAGTTTTTAGGGTGTTTTAATGACTTTAAAGAACAAGTTGGAGAAAATTTTGGATATTTCCGATTTTCTGTTCTTGCGCTACCATATTTTAAAGAAATCTGCATTGTTTCGTATGTATTAATGATTATCTCTATATTGTTCGTTATTATTTAGATGATTGAGTTGTTAAAACGTAGTCCTTTACCAAAGGCGACTGCTATGTACTGTTTAAAAACTAAAACCAAAAAAATTTTATCCACGAGGACAACACTACAAAAGCAACAATAAAATCTTTACAACACCACTATTCGATCTTTAATAATTAATGTTAATGCAACACGTTTTTAGAGAACAAAATAACTTAAATTTTACTGACATAATATTTTATTTTTCTAAATTATATTTAATACACTTTCAAATCAAAAACAAAAAAATGTTATTCATACCTACTTAATGAAATCGAATTGACTGATATTAACATATTAATTAAATCCAAAAAAAAGAATAACTATAGTAACGTAGTAATAATTTATATACAAGTATAATAATTATAATAATTAAATTAAATTAACATATAGCATAAGCAAATAACTTTTATTTCATAAAATCAATTAAATTCTCCGACTTCCGAGCAACGCCGGGAACTTTATCCAGTAATTAATATAATGAAAAACGAGGAAGAATACAGTTGACTTTGTCAACTCTTAGATACCCGTACGAACCGTCAGTATGTTCACAGCCTGTCACTCTGCTTACAATATTATTTTTTTAATATTTTAGTATTTTAAAAGAATTTGGGTAAATTTTATAATTTCTAGAACTATGGCTTGTACATATATTCAACCTATAGGTTTATACATTCTTCAAAAGCAGATTTTAACCTTCCACATAACGATTATCAATCCAAAACTTTTTCAAATATTCTATAGTACCATTTAATACTAAGCGGTAAATGTATATTAAATTTACTTAGTACAAAATAATAAATATAATTTTAAATATTATATTATATTATATTTAAATATTCCATTGACAGAATAATTTCTTATAAGTACACCAAAATACATATATGTATGTAAATACGGCGCTATATAATATACATCTATACTCTTATCATTCATTCACTAGTGACATATACGATATATTGTAAATAAACATGATATTATATAAGTATGTATATATACCAATATCATATAAATAAAAATTCTTCAAGCAACCGTTATGTTGTTTATTTATTAACATTTTTTTGTACTACGCATTATATCCTCAACAATTTCAAATTATCGAGTAAAACAAAATGCAAAAAATTAGTTAAAGAAATTTGTTAAAAAATTTGAAAAAATCAAGTAACTCTTTCGTCAATTATAAAGTAACCATATATTATTAAATAAAGTTGTTAACAGAAATAAGAGTATAATGTTGAACCTTTAATGTTTGTGTATTACTTCAAAAAAATTTTAACAGGTGTTCAAGTTACAGGTGTTCAAGTTACAGGTGTTTAAAAATTGGAAATTTTCAGTTTTTGACCCCTTACAGCTCCTAAACGGAAAAAAATTTCTGAAATGACTCATACTTATTTTCAAAGATCTAACTTCTGTCAAAATTTCAAGTTTCTAAATTAAACCGTTTAGAAGATAGAAGGGTTAAAGGATTTTGCAAAATTTTAGTTTCGCATAACGGTAAATTAAGACACCGTATGCCACAAAAATATATTTATTGTATATATACTTTTAAAGCTAATAAAAGTAGTAATCGTTTGGCGTTTTCAAAATGAAGATATACCTTGTGCAATAACAATTTAAATATAGAGCTTTTTTGAACCTTTGGGGAGCTCTAGCTCCGTAACGGGTGGGGGTACAAAAAAAAGTTATTAAAAATAAAATTAATATTTTTGTGAAATCTATCAGCAGTTAAAATTTCATAGCTCTATTTCAAAAAAAATGTGGGGATCTAAAAGTTAGGTGTTCGAGAGCTACCCTAAGGTTTGGTCCAAACTCAACCAAAAAAAATAGGGAACCTACAAATTACTCCCAGAATATTTTGTGTAAGTTTCAAGATTCTAGCTTTCTTAGTTTTTGAGTTAGCGTGCTGACGGACGGACATGGCTCAAAAGTCTTAGAATTTTTTTCTGATCCGATCCATACCTTTGAAGGTATATCTAGCTCGCTTATTTCGAGGTGTTACAAACGGAGGAGTAATTTTATTATACCCGATCCTATCGTACGGGTATAAATATTGTAACAAGGGACCATGTAAAACCTTGATAATAAACCTTTAAATAAAGAAATTAGAAGAATAACAATGTAAATTATATAATACTGTTAAAATTATTAAATTATTTCATTTATAAACATAATAGCAGATGATATAAAAAAGTTATAGAATTTATATTTCACATCATTAAAAGTGAATTGGGTATAAAACCAAAAAAGAAAACAAAAAGAAAATAGGAACATGATTAAATAGATAAAACTACTTTTTAACTTTTAAAACTATAAAGGATTCGTTTTGTATTAATTTTTTTTTTTGAGAAAATTTTTTTAAAAAAAATATTGTAATAAAAAATTTAAATTCACATACATAAAAATAAAATAATCACATATTATCGCATACATATGTAAATTTCAAATGTCTTCACATACATAACAAAACAAGTCAAAATGTCAAACATAAACAATAACGCGCCTTGTAATATGTAAGTGTAACAAAAAAATTAATTTAAGGTATAATATTGGGCTCATCTGTGAAGGTGAGTGTAAAAAACTGTTCTGTAATCAGTGTGCAGGAGTGGAGATTGAAGATGCCCGAAATCTCGCTGCGGACGGTGAAAGTAAACGACAGTATGGGTTTAAACAAAAATCCAGCAATCAATCAGCTCTTTTTGATGTAGTGTCCGATATACAATCTTGAATCCCGGGGGATCCCCTTTTTTATTTTATCAACAATCATATACCATATGAATAAACACTAAATTTTTGTAAATCTTGTTATAATATAGAGTAAGCTCAGGATGAGGGAAATTATAGAACATTATAAAAAGAAATAAAAAGTAAAATTCATTTATTTTATAGAAATAATAAAGTTCATTTATTTTACTTTAAGAAAATCAAAATGTACATTTTAAATTGTTTTAAAACTTTGAATTTGTTTATTAAGGTCAAATTTTCATTTTTGAAAATATGACCTTAAGAAACATAAATTATCCACAGTAACATCGTTAACCCGACTCCGGATTTACATATTAATTGACTTATCAATACAAAATAATAAGATAATGATAATGAAAGAAGATAATGAAATTATTTTGTTGGCGAAATATATGAGCCTTTGTTTTCCTCCTTTTTTCTTTTTTTTTTCCGAATTTATTATTATTCAAATGTATTTATATAGCTACGTAGTTTATAGTTTATAGTATCTATAATAGCTATACGTATTTTTTGTTTTATTTTCTTTTTTATGTTTCTATATACGGTATTGCTATACATTTAGTTTGATATGAATAGTATAGATATGGTTTTATATACATATGTAGCTATGTAATGTTAAGTATATATTATCTACATATTTTTTGTTTTATGTTTCGTTTTTGTTTTTTTCTGTTTTGTGTAAAGAATGAATGTGAATATAATATGTATAATGTGAATATGTAAGTGTGTGTATAATATGATGAATGAATGTGTATAATATGTAAGGTTTTTTGAGTTACAGACAAATTGTGTATGAAAGTACATTTTGTAAAAATAAAAGCTAAAAAATGTGTGGATTGTATATAAAAATTTGCTATTATTGAAATGAGAATGTATTATTGGTATTATTCTAATAAAAATTCGTCGCTTCCATTGAGGTATGTAATATAATATGAAAAAAAATGATTTGTATTTTTTTATTTTAAAAATTGAATTGAATTGTAAACCAGTAAAAAACAAAAACATACATATGTACATATGTATTTTTGAAATTTTTTTAAGAATAAAATTTAAGAGTAGATTTTTTAAATTTATAGGTAATAAATGTACAAAATAATTTTCATGCAATTCACGAAATTATTTGTTGAAGTTTGCATCAAAATTAATATTATGATACAAACATATGTACATATATTATTTATGCATCAAAAATTCAATAATATTGCACTTTTTTCATTCAAATCAAATTTTTTTTTTTCTTAAAAATTTGTTAAGAATTAGAAATCTGATTGCGGAAAATAGAAGTACCTATTCGAAAATAACCGTTCAATAAGAGGTCTATTTATGTATTAATTAAAATATGTGACAAAGTTCAAATCATACTAGAAAATATTTCGCCAGTCCTTAAATTTTATTTTTAATAAAATTTCAAACTTACTTGTTTTAAATACGCACATACATATATAAAAAATTATAAAATGAATCTATTTTTTGAAGACAAATGTAAATGTGAGTGGGCTTCGGGAAAGCATGAAAAGTGCACACTTAGCCATTGGGGGTCAGTTTTTTTGTTAAAAAAAAATTGTGGAATAAAACGAGAAAGAATACAGTTGCCTTTGTCAACTCTTAGATACCGTTTATACAATCTTCTAAAACTGAATCTAACCTTCAACTTAAGGATTATCAATCTAAAACTTAGCGGCAAATGTATATAATAATAATGCTAAGCGGCAAATTTATGTATGTATATTCATTTTTTTTATAGGTACATACTAAACTTACTACAAAATACTAAATATATATTAATATACATGTCGCCATATACATTGCATTAGGTATTGCTTTAAAAATATTTCATTCATAAAATAATTTCTTATACCTAAATATAACAAAATCCATATATACGCCGCTATATATATATATTATGTATATGTAATATTGATATATATATATATATATATATATCAATATTCTTATTATAGATCATTCATTCATCAGTGATATATAAGATATGTATAAACATCTATAATTATAATTTAGTAGTTTTCAGCCACACACTACGTATTATGAATTCCGTTTCAAGCTTTGAATATCAGTAACTACAAATTTTTCACGATTTTTCTACTCTAAAACCTATACATAATATTAATAATAAAAAATCAGCTGTTGTCTCCACCACAGGACCGACCGCCCCTACCCGAAAAGTACAATGCCAAAATTTATAGATTTTTTTTATAATAATAATTTTATATCAAAGCAAAATAACTTCTAATAATTTAACAACATTTTGTTTTATTCAATAACAATAATAAGCAATGAAATCGTAAAAATATATGTATTTACATATGTATGTATGTGCATTCATTCATACATCCATTTCCATTATTATGTAATGTAGGTACATGATTTTTTTTTCATTCAAAAATATTAAAAGTAAAAAATAATAAAAACTGTAAACAACAAAACAAACATAAGATTAATATTGAATCTGCTAACAAATATTATACCGTTTTAATTTTAGGTCATCAACAAAAGAATAATATGCATAGATACAAGTACATATTATGTACATAAATTTTTAGAAATATAAAAAAAAACAAAAAAAAATTGTTCATATAAATTCATATGGAGTGTATATAATATGAACTTTTGGACTTAGAAAAAAAATTAAAAAAAACTTTAAAGTTGGTCAGATCAAAAAATGTTCTATGGCAAAGTTGTTGCTCTTTACTTGTGTAACAACTTTTTCTTAATAATTTTTCTCATAAAATTTTTCTGTTACGAAATATTCGTAAAAAACTTAAAAAGTACACTAGTAAACTACCATTTGCGGTTGTCCGATTTGCTCCAAAAGCTTATCAATCCGAGATATTTACGTTATAACCTTAAATATGAAATTTAAAAAAATTCCGCTTAGTCGTTTAAGCTGTACACGTGCCCACAGACATACCCACACACGCCCACACGCCCACACGCACCCACACACACACACACAGACGGACATCATGTTAAAAATTTTGTTACAGCCTTCTCCACACCGGAGTAGTGCATTTTTGCGAAAATCTCGGGTACAAATTTTTAGTATGAAAACAATACCTACCTTATTATACATTAATGTATGCGGTCGGTAAAAACATAAACAACACATTTCATATTTACATTACAGTAGTATATGGTACCTACGATAGTCGGCAGTAGTAAAACGTACACAACAGAACAGAATAATAAAAAAAAAAATTATAAGAGACATTCTCACTTACTCTCTTTAAAATTGTGTATTCTTTTTTTCCTCTCGAGTCACGAGCCTCAACTTGACTCGACTCGACCTCAACGGCTCAACTATTCTTTGGCTATTTTCTGTATGTAATGTGCTTAAAACTTTTGCATTTATAAAGAAAAAAATTTAAAAATTGATAAAAATTGTCATTTATCACAATATTTATTGAAATTTTAAATAATGATGAATGATATTGATCTGATATTAATAATCAATATGTATCTAAGTATGTACTTATGTACAAACAGCGGGCGAGTCTCTTTAAAATTCAAATATATAATTGTTTTGGTTTTTTACTTTTCTATTAAATTGTTGCATTTATGTATGAATGTTTGTATATTATTTGAAGCGATTAGAAAACTTTTCTAATTATATTCTTTTTTGAATTCAATTTCTTCTCATATACTTAAATTTGAGTATACAGCAGTTCTTACAATACAAACAAAATTAAATTTCAATAATTTTTTATTTTTAAATATTTTGTATGTCAATTTTATGCAGGGCTACCATTTGTGCAATTGTGGTAATATTTGTACGGTTTTCTCGCCCTCTGTACCATGTTACATGTACAATTTTAATCAAGGATTGTACGCCAAGTATAGGGTCTTTTTAGATTTTAAATTTTTTACATTAGGGCAAGGTAAAACGAATAACGGCAATATTGTTACAGATAACTTTGCTCATTAAAAAAATTTAACTGTATTTTGCTCCAAACTTTGTTTGCATTTTACGAATGTTTTACCTATTCTGTTTTCCCCACGCACCTTTAAAACATTTATTTGAAACTCGATAAATAACTAGACATAATAGTCCTCACTTACAATACCAAATAATCTAAATATAGGTACACCAACTACAGGCTCTTTATACAATTTAATTCTGTTTTGGCGTTATTTTAAAAATAATTAGTGTTTTGACGAATTTGGTTTTGCTTTCTGAATTTTTACGGATGGTACTTTTTCCATATATTCTATTTTTCTAAACTCCAACTGTCTATTATATGAATTGGGATTCAACATAGAATTTAACTACACATTAACAGGGGCCCCTAGTTATATATATATATATGTATATATATATATATAACTATAATATATATATATATATATATATATGTATGTATACTAATATCATATAAATATAAATTCTTCAAGGAACCGTTTATTTTTTATTTAAATTATCGAGTAAAAAAAAAAAATTCAAAAAAATCGTTAAAGGAATTTGTTAGAAAAATTAAAAAAATCAAGTCACACTTTCATCAATTTTAAGGTAACCAAATATTATTAAGAAAAGTTGCTAACAGAAATAAAAGTATAATATTGGATCTTTAATTTCTATGTATTACTTCAAAAAAATTTTAACAGATGTTCAGGTGTTTAAAAATAGAGAATTTTCAGTTTTTGACCCCTTATAGCTTCTAAACAGGGGGCGATACTAAAATATTTTCTGAAATGACTCATATTTATTTTCAAAGATCTAACTCCTCTCAATTTCAAGTTTCTAACTTAAACCGTTTGGAAGATAGAAGGAGTCAAGAATTTTGCAAAATTTGAGTTTCGCATAACGGTAAATTAAGGCACCATATGGCACAAGTATATATTTATTATTTATTACATATATATGTATATTTATTATTATAGCATTTTCAGATTGACGATATACCTTATACAACTTATGTTATAACAATTTAAATATAGAGCTGTTTCAAACTTTCTGTGCTGTAGCTCCGTAACGAGTGGGTCTACAGAAAAAAGTTGTTCCATAAAATTATCTTTTAGCAGTTAAAATTTCATAGCTCAAACTATGTAGAACTTTTGAAAAATGTATATTAGAAATGTAGAGATCAAAAAGTTAGTTGTTTGAGAGCTAGCCGAAGTTTTGGTCGGATCTCAACCAAAAAATAAGGAACCTACAAATTGATCCAATAATATTTTATGTTAATTTCAAGACCCTAGCTTTCTTAGTTTTTGAGTTATCTTGCTGACAGACGGACAAAGCTAAATCGACTCAGAATTTGATTCTGATACGACCCATACCTTTGAAGGTACATATATCTAGCTTGCTTATTTCGAGGTGTTACAAACGGAGGAGTAATTTTAATATTCCCGATCCTTATCGTACGGTTATAATTACAAACGGATGAGCAATTTTAATATACTCGATCCTTATCGTAGGGGTATAAAAATGTCAAATAGTTTTTTCAAGTAGGTATATTTTAGTGCTAGTGACAAAATCAGCTTTTATCAATCATATTTATGTAGGTGAAAATATAATTAGGAAGGATTTTCGAATTGCTTACAAAATCAGGGTTTCAATAATTTATTTGTTTAGCGGGGGTTTAGTAGAGGCAGGTATATTAAATGCCTTGTTGTGCAAATATGTATTTAAAAAAATGTTTACAAGAGATTTTAGAGTTGGTTACAAAATCAGAGTTTTAATAATTTGTTTAGTTGGTTTAAAGCCGAAAGCCCCCATCTTATTAAATTTCTTGTTGTTGAAATGCATATATAAAAAATAATTAGGAGCTATTTTAGAGTTGGTTACAAAATCAAGTTTTCAATAATTTGTTAAGCGGAGGGGGGGTAATATATGTATGTATGTATGTAAAATAAATAATTATCCAAAATCTGTAGTTTGTAATAAATGCTGTTAAAATTTGGGTGTCACAAATTATTTTGAAAATAAAGAACCTACTTAATAAAAAACAAAAAGAAATAGGGTACTACAAACTACAAAACTACTGGCAATACTATAAAAATTTATTAAATTTAAAAATTCCTACATTTTTTGTATAATATTAACTTTTCTGTAAATTTACTTTCCTTTCCTGTTAGTTCACTTTTCAAAAAAATTTAAAAAAATTTTGTTATTAGTTTCAATCTGTTCATCCGTTCCTTTGTTTACATAACTTTTACACTGTTTAAGATTGAAAAATGAAATTTAAAACATGGATAATTCTCTTTAAAAATTGTTGTTATGGAACAACTTTTTTAGATAATATGTTTTTATGTTTTATGAAAAAACACCAAACGTCAAATTTTTTAGATTTATAAATTAATGTCAAATTACACTTTTGTTTGCTAAAAATACTAAATTAGTATTTAATTCTTCTTAAATATATGTAACTATATGTAGGTTATAATAATTAGAAAGTGTCTCTTCATTTTTAATATTTTTTTAAATATTTAAATTCTAAGAAAAATACAAAACACAATTTAAGACTAATTTTATTGTGCTTTGCAAAATGTGGGCCTTTAAAAACCTTTCGGTTGACATTCTGCCTTCTTAATATTTTATTTTAAATGACTTGTCACACATTGTTTCTACTGTACGGCATCCTGTTATAAATGTAATTTTATATGGATTGGTAAGCTGTATGTTGTGGAAAATCAAATACATATCATACATCATACATACATATTTATATTTGGAAAATCATACATATTTATATTTGTTTAATATATTTACAATTTAAGAATGCGTAACTGATTTCTCTTCTAATTAAATTTTATTTTTATAAATTTGCTTGTTGTTTCTTTTTTTCAAAGTCACTGTTGCAATAACGTATTTCTTTGTTATATTTTATAAGTGCTGAAAGTACATACCTAAATGGTTATAATATTTTAATATTTTGAGAAAGAGTGAATTGAAATCAAATTAAATTGAAATCAATCTAATTAAAAAGTTTTACCTTAGGAATTTCGCATTTAATTTGATTTTGTAAGACCACCTTTATTACCCTTTTTTGAAAAATAAATAATATTATACCATATAAACTACAAATTAATATACATAAGGTATATTTCAAAGTGTATATAGTTTATTAGGATAAAGTAATGTATAAGTTTTCTGTTATTATGTATCCAGTAGTTTCATGCCTATTGGGCATTAATTAGACCAAAGTTAACTTTTATAAAACAATATTTTACCATTTTGAATTCAATATAATTTTGAAAAATGATATGAAAGTTAATTAAAAACATAAAATTTCTTTCTTTTTTTTATTAAATGATAATTTAATTAATTTTCTGTAGTATATACGAATTATGCATATATGTATGCATGAGTGTATATATCTACTTATGATTACGTACATGTGTATGTCAAATTTTATAATTAAAATAAATTCTTTAACAAATTATTTAAAAATGAAAAAAAAAATTTAATTAAAACAAATTTTAATTAAATTTAAAGTTTTAACAAATTATTATTTCGATTAATGGGTAATTCTATACATGATACTTAAAAATTTTGGTTCAATTGATTTCTAAATTTATTTTTGTTTTTAATTTCTAAGACTAGTTATGATGGGAAATGTGTACTTTAATGTTTTCAGTTGCCTTAATGAAACCATAAATGTTTTAGAATAATTGAAATGTTTTCTTATTCCCTCAAAGTAAAGAAAAATAAGGAAATAATAAAAAGGAAAAAATTTTTGAAAAAATTACTTAAAAAATTATATAATTAAATCTATAGAGAGCAAATTTTGGTAGTTTTGTTTATTGAATTATTAGGAATAAAAGGTTAATTTTTTTAGAAAATATAAGTATGTAATATAATTTTCTATTAAAAAATTGGGAAAAACTAAAAGACTAGAATAGGGGGTTTCTAGTCTTTTAGTTTTTCCTCAAGTTTTTCGCAATTTTTTGAAATTATAGGTAATGGTTCGGAATAGTGAAATTTAAGTTATATAAATCTAATTTTATTGCTATTTAAAAGTTTTAGATTAATAACAAAAATTGGCCTTTTACTAAGACGTTTAATACTAATGTACGGTTTAAGCAACGGAAGTTAGATTTTGTAAAAATTTTTTTTTTGTGTGCAAGCTTTAAATATTATATCATGAAGTTAAAAAAAATGTTCATACTAAAGGACCATTTTTTATTAAAAATTTAAACACTTAGAAAAAATTCCAATAACTTTTAATCAATTTATAATTAAAATTAACCGTTATAATATTGATTTTTCATTTATGATACCTATTATTCATTGTTTTCATTTTTATTGTTTCTTTTAGTTTAAGAAATTTAAACTTATTTTATATCTCAGTCATAAACATTAGTAATTTATTTTATAACTTTTTGTTTTGATTATATATTATTAAAATGCAATAAAAGTAAATCCATAATTTTTCAAATTATTCGTCTTTCTATTTTCTATAATAAACAAAAAACGCACGCAGAAAAAGAACATCATATAAATTAATAAAACTGAAATGCGAAAAACGTTTTGTTTTATTGCACAATAAAAAAGAAAAAGAAGCAATTCAATATAAATAATTAAGTACTTGTAGGAAAGGTGAAAATTACAGTTTTAAAGTAGTATAACACCTGAAAGATAAAAAATGGATATGACATTTTCTTACTCGATTGTTTTTTTTTTATTATTTTAGAACGAAAAACACTTATCCTATTCAGAAATTCAGAGAAGCATACATATATCAAGGACTCGACTTGACACTTGATGTAAACATGTTAAAAGAAGAGAGGCGTTAACGAATTTTTCCTGTTTTTTATTTCCTTTTATTTTTATATTACTCTGTACTTTTGTTTATCATATAATACATATATTTTTATTTTTTTTTTGTTTTGCTTAATATTTTATTTGCTTAATTTTGTAACAGCACATCACAAAATCTTTCATAAAATACTTCAGATCTTCATCACCAGGATTACACTTGAAAATACATATACTTTTTATGCACACGTATATTTCTTGTACATGTATTTATATGTAAATAAGTTCTTTAATTGCTATATAAATTTGTACTGAGTGTGGAAACGGTTGTGTATTTGAAACATCTAAGAGAAGAGGGTGAAGGATAGAGGCTAAAATCAAGAAAGAATGAAATAAAAAATAAACAAAAAATAGAATTTACAAAAAAAAAAAACATCATAGAATGTGCCTTTAAATATCCTATTCCATTTAAGGATATCTAATTTTAAGGATATTTTATTTAACATGTCTCTTTTAGCAGTTTTATCATACAGGTTTTCTTTTTTGTTAGTCTCTTATGTTTATTTTTTTTACTTCTTTTTACTTAGCTTCTTTGATTTTGAGAGCATTGTAAATTTTTGATTAAGGCATCGTTTTTACATATTATGTATAAATATATACTTTTCATTTTTTATAATATGTGAAATGCTACTTTTGTCATATGTGACGTAGTTTCTATAACGTTCTTGTCTTTCTTTACTAATATGATTATTTGCTTTTGCTTGTTTTTTTTTTTGTCTTTTAACGTAGTGCTCATTATCGCACCCATCACTGTTAAAAATGAAAATTGAAAGAAAAAAAACAAATTTGAATTTTTGCTTAAAATGTCACAAAGTTTAGATGATGGCGCTTGAGTGATCTGTAATATTAAGTTTTTTTTTTTTTTCTTTGGTATTTATATTATAAAACGATGTCCTGAATCATATTAAGGGGATTAACAACAAAATGACATAATTAAGAATTATGATGAAAAATTATATCATGATAGGTAAGAAATAAATACAAATAAGTCACAAATACATATGGGTATAAATGAATGAAATTTTTGTTAAAGTTGAATTATTTTATGATGATGACATTTGTATTGTATATATATTATGTAATAGAGTAACAGATGTAAATAATTATGTATTTGGAAGTTAAATATTTTTTTTAGGTGTAGATTCTTAAAAAACTTTTTTTTGTATACCTATAAGAATTTTTTTAATTCAAAATTTAATTTTTAGAAATTTCCTCCAATATAAATCAATGTAAATAAGGTAGAAAAGTTTCAACGCCAAATACTGAAATATATTAAATATTAAGAATTATTTAATAATACAAAATCAAAATGAATTATTTTAAATTAAGGCAAATGCTTTTTTTTTTTTAATTTAAAAAGTTTATTTCCAATATTATGTCCATTTGTGAACACACTGTTGTTTAATATAAAAACCATGAACATGAAGAAATAGTTTCTTCACAGAACCTAAAATGATACTTAAATCTTGATGTTTTGCTATTTATAAACACTATGCAATTTGAGAAACGTTTTATTTTGTATTCTATATTAATTTAAGATTTATTAATAACATTTTTTAAGTTAAAAGACGAATTTATTGTTAGAATTAATGTTAGAATTAATAAATGATGTTCTTATGCAAATACCTTACAAATGTACCTTACAAATTTATTTTATTTTTTATTTTGTTTTAAGTTTTAGTTACTTGTACTATCTTTTTAACATTAATTGGCTATAATAGTTTATAATATATAGTAAAATAAATAAGAAAAGAATTAAATATTATCTATATAGCTATCATATATATATATATGAGAAACGATTGATATTGTATATAACATAAAAGATTTATTTATATTTTTTCTGAAAACTTTGAACATATAAAAATTTAGTGAAAGCATCCTTTATATTTTCATTTTTTAGAATAAGTATATACATAATATATATATATATATGTATATATATATATACATAATATATATATATGTATACATATATGTACATTATACATTTTGTTATATTCAATTAAATATTTAATATATTATATCTATCTTAAAATTATTTCTACATTGTATATTATATATTATACATACGTGAAACTAAATGAATTTTTTATTGGAATATATTTCTCTTTTAATTTTTTTTATTCCTATGTATGAATTTTTACTCTTTTGCCATCCTTTTTCAAAATCCTAACATTTAGTTGAAGTCATTGTTATAATCTTATGTATATAGGATCATGAAAAATGAATTTCTTTATTGAATGGGTAAAAAACTTTACCGACAAAAATAAATATCCCTAATTTATATGATAAGCAGAAGAAGAGAAGCTAGTAATAAATTTTTAATAGAGGTAAGGCCAAAGGTCAAGATAAAAGATTTTATCTAAAAAAAATGTTGTTTTTTTTTTTTTTTTTTTATATACGAGTATAATATAGAAAATAAAATTTATGTTTATTAAATGAAAAAATTAGGTCAAAAAATATTTATATATAATGTTAAATTTTTAAAATTTCAATGAAACTTTAATGAAAAAATATAACTTTTTAAACTAAATTAATATGCTTATCAAATAATATTGTAGCTATAACATAATATAATATAATTTAGGTATAATATCTAATATATCTGTCTTTCTAGTTTCTAACTTAATGTAAAGTAAAGTTAAAATGTATTTAAATTATATAAAAGTATTTACAATAAACACAGTAATTTCGCAGTCGTGGAAAAAGTTGATTAATTTTTAGCTTTTATTCGCTCTCTATATATATTTAAGTATCAAATGAATAGTATCAAAATAAAAGAAGTAATTTTTTTAGTAGTACTTTTAATTCCCATATTAACGTATGTTTAAGAATATAAAAAATTTGTCATTACGTTTGTGATGTCTTAAAGGAGCTGAGCTAGATATGACAATGTATATAAATTTTCTCCGAATTAAATTCTGAATTGATTTAGCGATTTATGTTAGTCCGTCCGTCCGTGCGATGACTGAAAAAATAAAGAGGCTAAAGGGAAATTTCTACCGTCTCAGTTTTGTAAAATTGTTAGTTTCGCTATTTAAAAGTGGCGAGTTCGGCCGGTGAGTTCGAGTAGTTACCATACAGCTTCCAGGTTTAAAATAACTCACTATCTATTGCACAACTTTTATAAAATTTTGTTGGCCTAGAGTAGCAGGTTAGGATAGCTGCATACATTTCTTTTTATATAAAAGCATAAATTATATACTTATATTTTGGTACTTCGTAAAACTAAACAAATGAAATTTCCTAAAAAAATTATCCAGTGTTCTAGTAACAGTATAGTAACTTTTCATCTATGAAGTTGGATTGCTCTAGGACAATAAGTTTAGGTTCCAGCACATCATGAAACTTCATTAAACTAGGCATATGAAATCTTGAAAAAGATTATCAAGTTTTATGACAATAACTTCTGTAAAATTTGGTTGTGTTGTGCAACAGGATCGGGTAACTGCCATACAATTTATTTTTGTTATATGAAAATAACTCAAAGTCTATTAAAGCTATACGTATCTGAAATTTTGTGAAAAGATCTCAAGTTGCATGTCAATAACTTCTGTTAAATTTGGTTGTTTCGGGGCAACATGTTTAAGAAGCGGTCATTTAACTCCAAAATTTACACAAATATATCTCCGTACTAAATAAAGTCAAGCATCTGCAATTTTGTAAAGAATCTTTGAGTTTTATGAAAACAGCATATATCATGTTAATGAAAGTATTCAGAGTGAGGTCTACTTTACATTCTTTATCGTTTTTAGTATATTTATTTTTTTGCAATATCTTTATACATTTTTTATTTTAATCAATTTTCTTTTTTCTATACATTCATCATATTTCATCTATTCCTAATTTCTGACAATGTCTTCCTACACCTAAAAATTACTTTTTTGTGAAGATACAAACCAATCTTAAATAATGTATACATAATTTCACTCCCCATGGTATATAGTGAAATTCTAAACCATTCATGAAAAACTTTATGAATTCTTTTATGATTTTTTAATTGTTTTATAATTTATATTATTGAAGAAGCACTTCCTTCAGCTTGTAGAAATTAAAATTTAATCAATACTGTATATGATTGTATGTTATAGCTAATAAAAACTAAACTGTTTGAAATAGAAAACATGAATTTATAGTAAAACCAGGTAAAACTAAAATTAGAAAACTTGTAAAATTTACAAGTAGTCCTATGAAAAAATACAGTAGTCTTCTTACAAATATTGAAATACATATTACAACTAATGGAAATAATACAAAAAAAAAATACCAATTTTTTTCATATTGACACGGATAAAGAGATGGGTAAAATTTTTTTTACATCATTTTATTTTTTGAAAAAATGTACTTATTAGTTTCACTCGTCTGTCTGTCCTCCGTCTGGGTATTTACAAAACTTCTACACCGTTTAAAATAAAGTAATGAAATTTTAACTATGGATAGGAATCGCTATAAAACTAATTTTGTGGAACAACTTTTTTCTGTAACCCCACCCGTTACGGAGCTGTAGGCCTGCAAAGTTCGAAAAAGCCCTATTTTTAAATTGTTATAACACAGGTTATAAGGTATATTATCAATCTGGAAACGCCAAATAATAGTTCGTTTTATCAAATTTATAAATATATATAAAATAAATATGTGGCTTTGCCATACGGTATATTAATACACAGTTATATGAAACTCAATTTTTGAAAAATTAGGCCCCCTTTCATTTTACAAACGGTTTAACTTAGAAGCTTGAAATTTTGAGAGGAGTTAGATTCTGGAAATTAATATGAGTCATTTCAGGAAATATTTTTGTGTCCCCCCTTTTATAAGTTGTAAGGAGTCAAAAACTGAAAATTCTTTATTTTCAAACGCCTGTAACTTGGACACCTGTCCAAATTTTTTGGAAATTACATACAAAAATTAAAGCTCCAACATTATATTTTTGTTTGTGTTAATAACTTCTCTTAATAATTAAAGTTACTTTATATTTGACGGAAGTGTCATTTGATTTTTCTCAATTCTTTGTTACTAAAAAAAAATCAATCAAATTCATTTTCCAGTATATCTAGTCTTTACTGTAGGCTTATTATGGAATATTTTTTAATTTTGGAAATGTGCTTTTTTAAAAACCCTTGATTTTTTCCATTACTTGTTATAAATTAATTTTTTTTAGTCATAAATATGAAAAAATTAAAAATATATAGAATTTGCATATGTTGTAGGAAAAAATGAAATCTTATATGATAAAATAGAAAGTCCTACTGCTGCGTGGCACTTTTATTAAACTCGAAGATATGGTTGTTAGGTCTTGGGAAGTGTGTGAAGGCACCCGGACTACCACCCCAATTCATCTCAAATTTTAGAAACATCATCAGAACAGGGTAGAAGACTCTTATATGAAATTTCAAGTTTTCATATTTATTAATTTCGAAGATATGCTTGTTCGGTCTTGGGAGTTGTGTGGGAGATACCCGAACAACCATTTCAATTTATCTGAAATTTTAGGCAAATCAGGGATTCAGGAAACAACACCCTCGTATGAAATTTGCAGTTTCTATCTTTATTAATTTCGAAGATATGCTTGATCGGTTTTGGGAGTTGTATGGGAGGTACCCGAACAGCCACTCAAATGCATCTCAAATTTTAGGCAAATCAGCGATTCAGGAAACAGCAAGCTCGTATCAAATGTGAAGTTTCTATCTTTATTAATTTCGAAGATATGCTTGTTTGGTTTTGGGAGTTGTGTGGGAGGTACCCGAACAACTTATCCAATTCATATCAAATTTTGGACAAATCAGGGATTCAGGAAACAACACCCTAGTACCAAATTTGAAGTTTCTATCTATATTAGTTTCGAATATATGCTTGTTCGGTTTTGGGAGTTGTGTGGGAGGTACCCGAACAACCACTCCAATTCATCTCAAATTTTAGAGATATCAAGGATTCAGGAAAACATACCCTCGTACAAAATTTTAAGTTTCTATCTATATTAATTTCGAAGATATGGGTATTCGGTTTTGGGAGTTGTATGGGAGGTACCCGAACCCATGGTTCGATTTCGCCCGTTTGCAATTCCTACCTTACCTTGGTCACTATTAATTTTCAGTATAAATTTTATCAAGATAGCATCATTGTTTTTTGAGTTATCGTGCGTACGGCCATCGCTAAATCGACTCAGGAGGTGATCCTGAATCAATTCAGAATATATATACATGTCCATATCAACTCGCTTCCTTTTAGTGGTTACAAACACCATACCAAAGTTAATATACCCTATACTTTAGGTGTAGCGTGTAATAACAAAATATTTCTCTCGATCTATTCTAATGTATTTTGTTGTTGTTTATTTTTTACACAATAAATTAGAAGAAAGTAAAAAATAAATTTTTAATAGTGAATTTTTATTTAATTTTCAAAATTATATTGTTACAATGAAGGTTTTTTTCTTAAAAAATCTATCTCAATTTACACAATATTTCTAACTTTAAGTTTTTGAAATCATAAAAAAAACGAGGAAGAATACAGTTGCCTTTTCAACTCTTGGATACCCATACCCGTACGAACCGTTAGTATGTTCACAGCCACTCTGCCTGCAATATTATTTTTTTAATATTTTAGTATTTTAAAATAATTTGGGTGAATTTTATAATTTCTAGAACTTATGAGTTGTACATATATTCAAACTCTTTGTTTATATGTACATTCTTCTAAAGCAGATTATAACCTTCCACATAACGATTATCAATCCAAAACTTTTTCAAAGATTCTATAGTACCATTTAATACTAAGCGGTAAATGTATATTAAATTTACTTAGTACAAAATTATAAATATAATTTTAAATATTATATTATATTATATTTAAATATTTCATTGACAGAATAATTTCTTATAAGTACAATAAAATACATATATGTATGTAAATACGGCGCTATATAATATACATATATACTCTTATCATTCATTCACTAGTGACATATACGATATGTAAATAAACATGATATTATATAAGTATGTATATATATTAATATCATATAAATAAAAATTCTTCAAGCAACCGTTATGTTGTTTATTTATTTACATGTTTTTGTACTACGCATTATATCCTCAACAATTTCAAATTATCGAGTAAAACAAAATGCAAAAAATTCGTTATAGAAATTTGTTAGAAAATTTGAAAAAATCAAGTTACACTTTCGTCAATTATAAAGTAACGCTATATTATTAAAAAAAGTTGTTAACAGAAATAAGAGTATAATGTTGAAGCTTTAATTTTTGTGTATTACTTCAAAAAAATTTTAACAGGTGTTCAAGTTACAGGTGTTTAAAAATAAGAAATTTTCAGTTTTTGACCCCTTACAGCTCCTAAACGAGGAGTGATACAATAAAAATTTTTGAAATGACTTATTTTCAAAGATCTAACTTCTGTCAAAATTTCATGTTTCCAACTTAAACCGTTTAGAAGATAGAAGGGTTAAAGGATTTTGCAAAATTTGAGTTTCGCATAACGGTAAATTAAGACACCGTATGCCACAAATATATATTTATTGTATATATACTTTTAAAGCTAATAAAAGTAGCAATCGTTTGGCGTTTTCAAAATGAAGATATACATTATACAACTTGTGCTATAACAATTTAAATATAGAGCTTTTTTGAACTTTTGGGGAGCTGTAGGTCCGTAACGGGTGGGGCTACAAAAAAAAGTTATTAAAAATAAAATTAATATTTTTGTGAGATCTATCAGTAGTTAAAAGTTCATAGCTCTATTTCAAAAAAAATGTAGGGATCTAAAAGTTAGGTGTTCGAGAGCTACCCTAAGGCTTGGTCCAAACTCAACCAAAAAAATAGAGAACCTACAAATTACTCCCAGAATATTTTGTGTAAATTTCAAGATTCTAGCTTTTTTAGTTTTTAAGTTAGCGTGCTGACGGACGGACGGACATGGCTCAAAATTCTTAGAATTTTTTTCTGATCCGATCCATACCTTTGAAGGTATATCTAGCTCGCTTATTTCGAGGTGTTACAAACGGAGGAGTAATTTTATTATACCCGATCCTATCGTACAGGTATAATGAAGGCGAATAAGCCAAATTCTAAATTTTAATTCATAATTCTAAAATTCTTATTTATTTTATGAACTTTTTTACATTAATTTCAAAAACTTTCTAATGTTACAAATGGTTTAGTGATGTGAAATAAATTTTACTTAAAATATAATTTTTAATTTCTTCTGGTTTTAAAATGTATGAGTTTATATGGGAATTCGGGAAGTATATACGTTTATGTATTTATTTAATTTTTATGAAATAAATACATAAACGTATATACTTCCACGGTTAATCTGATTTTCATAAATCTTCACTTTTATAAATTTTATTCATTTATCAATATTATTATTTCATTTAATTTTTCTACTATATAATCTTAATTTGGTATTTTTCCAAAAAAAAATTCAATACATACTTTCTTTAAGTAGGTTAGGTACATATACCTATTTTATTTTTATACCCGTACGATAGGATGGGGTATAATAAAATTACTCCTCCGTTTGTAACACCTCGAAATAAGCGAGCTAGGTATACCTTCAAAGGTATGGGTCGGATCAGAAAAAAATTCTAAGACTTTTGAGCCATGTCCGTCCGTCCGTCCGTCCGTCAGCACGCTAACTCAAAAACTAAGAAGGCTAGAATCTTGAAATTTACACAAAATATTCTGGGAGTAATTTGTAGGTTCCCTATTGTTTTTGGTTGAGTTTGGACCAAGGCTTAGGGTAGCTCTCGAACACCTAACTTTTAGATCCCCACATTTTTTTTGCAATAGAGCTATGAAATTTTAACTACTGATAGATAATACAAAAATATTAATTTTATTTTTAATAACTTTTTTTTGTAGCCCCACCCGTTACGGACCTACAGCTCCCCAAAGGTTCAAAAAAGCTCTATATTTAAATTGTTATAGCACAAGTTGTATAATGTATATCTTCATTTTGAAAACGCCAAACGATTACTACTTTTATTAGCTTTAAAAGTATATATACAATAAATATATATTTGTGGCATACGGTGCCTTCTATCTTCCAAACGGTTTAAGTTGGAAACTTGAAATTTTGACAGAAGTTAGATCTTTGAAAATAAGTCATTTCAAAAATTTTTATTGTATCACTCCTCGTTTAGGAGCTGTAAGGGGTCAAAAACTGAAAATTTCTTATTTTTAAACACCTGTAACTTGAACACCTGTTAAAATTTTTTTGAAGTAATACACAAAAATTAAAGCTTCAACATTATACTCTTATTTCTGTTAACAACTTTTTTTAATAATATAGGGTTACTTTATAATTGATGAAAGTGTTACTTGATTTTTTCAAATTTTCTAACAAATTTCTTCAACAAATGTTTTGCATTTGTTTTATTCGATAATTTGAAATTGTTGAGGATATAATGCGTAGTACATAAAAATGTAAATAAATAACATTTATTTACAAAACATAACGGTTGCTTGAAGAATTTTTATTTATATGATATTAATATATATACATACTTATATAATATCATGTTTATTTACATATCGTATATGTCACTAGTGAATGAATGATAAGAGTATATATGTATATTATATAGCGCCGTATTTAAATACATATATGTATTTTATAGTACTTATAAGAAACTAGTGAATGAATGATAAGAGTATATATGTATATTATATAGCGCCGTATTTACGTATTTTATGCCGTATTACATATATGTATTTTATTGTACTTATAAGAAATTATTCTGTCAATGGAATATTTAAATATAATATAATATAATATTTAAAATTATATTTATTATTTTGTACTAAGTAAATTTAATATACATTTACCGCTTAGTAGTAAATGGTACTATAGAATATTTGAAAAAGTTTTGGATTGATATTCGTTATGTGGAAGGTTAGAATCTGCTTTTGAAGAATGTACATATAAACATATAGTTTGAATATATGTACAACCCATAAGTTCTAGAAATTATAAAATTCACCCAAATTATTTTAAAATACTAAAATATTTAAAAAATAATATTGTAAGCAAAGTGACAGGCTGTGAACATACTAACGGTTCGTACGGGTATGGGTATCTAAGAGTTAACAAAGGCAACTGTATTCTTCCTCGTTCTTTGTTATGGATCTGGTTTTATTTTTTTTTGTTTGTAATTTTATTTCATTTTTAGAACATATTTTTTCTGTATTATTACCTAATTAAAATTTTTTGAATTTATAAATAATTTAGAAAGTATTTAAAGTTTAAAATTTAAGAAGTTTTGCTGTTTTCATTCTATATACTAGAAGAAGACAATTTTTTTTTGGTTTAAATACTATACACCTTACAGGTATAGTTCAATTGTAGATAATCTTTAGGTTAAACTTAAGGTTAAATTATTCTTTTTATTTGTAATTTATAATAAAGCTTAAACTAATCTTACAAACTCGATATGAAAACATAATAAAATAAACTATTTCGCTGAAATTATTTAAAACTTTAAATTTCTAGATATGTGTCATATGATCAATTGAAAGCATCCCGTAATATAAATACTTCAAATTTCAGAACCATAAAGTAATATTATACATATACATGCCTAATATGTAATAAAGTATGCACATATTTAATTTATGTAAGAGTAGTTTATTTGCATCTGTTTAAATACAGTTTTTCTTTATTATTTATCGTATTCTTTATATTAAATTTAAATTCTTTGAGTCTTCAGAATATTGTATTATATTATATTAATAATTACCAACTCTTTCCGGTTATAGTTATAGTTAAGTTAAATTTTTTTTTTGGATATTAGTTTTTAAATTTAAATTTATCTCTAACATAATTTTTTAATTATAAGATTTTGAATTGACATAGTATTTATATAAACATAATTACAATATAAAACTTTTTTTACACTTTAAATTTAAATTTATTCAAATTCAAAACAGATCTTTTTAAATTTTGTTCAAAATTAATCTAAATAATGTTGAATGTATATATATTGATAATAATTAGTGTATCACGAAGATAGATAAACATATAGTAAAAACAATTTAATAATAAATAAATCTTATAAAATAAATAACCTTTAAATAAAATTCTAAATTTTTTTCTTCTTTTATGAATGATTTCATTATATATTATGAAATTATTTATTTTTCTATAATATAGCAACAAAACTAATCTCTTAAAATAAAGTTCATATTATGAATGGAAAAAAATCATATTGCACATAGATATATGAATAAATATTAGAAAGTAATTTAGAATTTTGTTTGTACTTTTTTTTTTTGAAAATTCACCTATAAATACATACATAATTTAATTTTTTTCCAAATAAAATGCTTTAAAATGTGCATTATTGAGTTAAAATTGATATGTCATAATTTATAATATTTTATATTTCATATTATATTGCAAATTGTCATATTACAAAATACATTATGTTTGCCTTCCTTTTACACGAAAAGAGTAGTTGATAGTAGTTGGGAGTAGTTGGTAAATGGAACGCTAACTTAACATAATCGTATTTACTCTTATCTACTCTTTCTCAAAGGTTGGTGTAGTTGGGAGTAGAAAAGAGTAGTTTACTCTGTAAAAGGAACGCAAACAAATCTTTATCATTGTTCAATGTTGTTAAATGTTCAATGTAAAAAATGTTGAAAAAAGTTGCATGTTGAGATTTTGCACCGCTCCCATTTTGTGAATGATAAAAGCTGTTCTATGTAACTAGCTCTAAAATATATTACTTTAAAAAAAATATCGAAAATTTATTGTTCAACATTGAATTTTGACATTTTTTTTTTGATTTTTTTTTTTTCAACAACCAGTCTTTCAACATTATTTTTTGCAACATTTTATTTTTCAACATTTTTCTCTATTCGACATTTTTTTTTCAACATTTTTTTATTCGACAAACAGACTGGCTGGTATGTTATATATGTATGGTATCTGTCGAAAAACATATTTAATTTATGAATTCCAAAAAAAAAAAATAATTTTCTGTTTTATTAATTTTTGTTCAATCTTCAAGAAACTAAAAAGATTTTAAAATTTTCCCGAAAGAATTTTCCCAACGTCAAGAATTTCGAAAGAGAAAACTAAAAAGATTTAGCATAACAAACGTCTCAAAAAACAATAACTTTATGAATTTATTTCTCATTAGTTGTTAATGATTTACTGAGCACTGATGAAGATTAGAATTAATGTCAAAATGTATTCTAATGATGAGAACTCGTAAAATTTTTAAAAATATCGAAAAAAGACTAAACTATTCTAATTCATTTTTTCTTTTAAAAAAAAAGAAAGTGGTTATACGGCAAAGAAAATTTTCCATTCGTCTTAATATTTCGCAGATGATTTTGGTAAAATTCCATATAAGTATAAGACTAATCGAAAATTTAAACCAGGAGTTGTCTAGGCAATACAACATTACAAAGCATACTGTAGAGCCCAAGTAAAGTTGTAGGACGAAATTCTCCTATAAATTTTGATAAACGCTTTTTTAAAAGATACATAATGTTAATATGTTACATGTCTATATGTATTAAATCTCTTAATAAATTTAATATTACTACTAAGAAAAAAAGTATACCTTTAACGACGGTATGGTATTCTAACCAAAAAAAATTTTCTGGAAAAAAAATAGATGGAAAAATAATTCATTTTTTTTTTAAACAAAAAAAAAATCATAGTTTTACCAGTTTTAAATTCCGATAGACTATGTCAAGAAAATTAAGAATGTATAATTTAATTAATTAAAATTACAAGATAATTACAACTTACAAGTATATATTTGGGTATAAGTTAGACCAGCTCACGATAATTATTAACAGTATTATTTTTATTTTTATACAATATTTTATTATTTAAGTATAATATTTCATAAATTAATTTCACCTTTATATTTTTTACACTTTGATTCAAATTCGTGTAAATGTGTTGGTGTTTGCTAACTGATATTTTTTTTGTTTTATTTATATTTAAGTCAATTAATCAAACCTTAATTAAGATTATGGCAAAATCAATAAAAAGAGGGCAAAAATAAAACGGAAAATTAAAATAACAAAAAGGACGAAATCAACCTAAAATTAGTTTTTCCATCAGTCGTTTCGAATATAAAATTGACTATTTTTATCATATTAATAAATATTGAAAAATGTTCATTTCTTTATAATTAATTTTGTATTTTTCATTTTTTGTTGTTTATTATCAGATATCATGTAATACTGAATACAGCAAGCTGGGTTTTTGGTGAAATTTCATAGAATGGTATAAAAACAGAATTTAGGGTTGAGAAAGAAAATAGGTACATACATATATATTATTTTTCTTTGTTGCAAAATAAATTTATTTTTCATTTCTTTTAAAATATATTAAAATATTTATGCAAATGTCATTATAATTATTGTCATTGGCATTATAATATATCTAAGTTTCATAACTTAAAATTTAACTTCAAAATTTCTTTTTTTACTATATTTAACTGTTGAGATATGTTTTAAAATTAAAGAGAGAATTTTCGGAAGTGGTTTTACAAAAGATTTATTTAATGGATATAAAATAAATATTAACATTATAATGAAAAACAAATATTGACATTTCAACTGTTTTAAAGTTAAATAAATAATGTAGTAAGATTGACAGTTGTAACAGCTGCCTTCAATTATTACCTCAAGTAGAAAGCTGTTATATTCCATAGCATGTTGTATAACAGTTCATAGTTTCGTCACGGTAGTAAAATAGTAATAATAATAGGCGAATTCATTGTTTCCTTACAGTCCCACTCTCCAATTTTCAAAGTTTTCGTATCCTTGCCCTATTCTCTTCCACACATACTTCCTAGCCTCCCTATATACTGTATTAGTATTTTATTGACTAAAGGAGGAGGTGCGTTTAGTCAGTTAAAATCTGACATTATCTACTTTCCTGCTGCCTTTGTAAGATTCCCAGTAAGATTTTGTAAGAATAAAAGTCGAAAAATATTAGCATTTTTTAACATTTTACTTCTTCTAGAAATCAATATTGTTATGACAGCTAAGAGTTTCTTTCGAATGCTGAAATATCTTTTTAAATTAAACATATAAAGAGTTTAACCATATGTACTTTGTTTAAACTTTTTACTGCTTTTATACTGCTTTACTGCTTTTATATTTATATTAAACTCTTGTGAGATACCTGTTAAAATGAGGAATAAGGCAGTTAAAGTGTGTCAACTCTTAAATACTCGTAAAAATTCATAGTATTCGAATTACAATATACTATCATTCTGCTTATAATACTATTTTTTTAACTTTTCATTATTTTTAAAATAAACTATTGTAGGAGTATAAATAAAAAAATTAAACTATCGCAGCGCAGATGTGAACTATATATTACAAATTAACAAATAAAATACATAATACGTACAATGCATATTTATAATATAAGTACATATCGCCATACATCGCAATTTTTCTTTAAAAATATTTCATTCATTAAATTTCTTATAAGTACATAATATGCGTACGGCCATAATACACGAAGCTATATTTATATCTATAATATTATTATGTATGCATATGTAATTTGTATGATTACACACACTATATAATATGAATATACGATATATATATATATATGCATACCAATATAGTACAAAAAGTTCTTCACGCAACCGTTGTATTTTTTATTTTTTTACACTTTTTTGTATTACTCATTATCCTTAACAATATAATTATCGATTAATATATAAACACAAAAAAAAATAAAATAATTTCTTGTTATACTGGAATTTTGTATGAAAAATTTAGAGATGAAAAAGTTAGTTGTTCGAGAGCTATACCAAAATTTTTGGTCGGATCTCGAACAAAACCAATAGAAATTGAGGGTAGAAATTGATCCAAGAATATGTTGTGTTACCTTAACGACTCTATATGTACCTTAGTTTTTGAATTATCGTGCGGACGGACAGACAAAGCTTAATCGACTAATTTTTCGATTTTCATCGGATCCATACACTTGAGTTTATATCTATCAGACTTATTTCGATGAACAAACGGAGGAGCAATTTTAATATACCCGTGATTAATTTAATAGATGGCGTAGAAATAAAAAAATATTTTACGTCTCATAATCTTGCACAATAATTACAGCCGAGTGATCAAAGGCTTAGTGAAATAAATGATTCTAGAAACTGAAGCTTAGTCGAATATGTATAATATAATTACTTATTTGACACCCTATAATCCTTATAGGAGTAAGAAGGACAAACAAAAATTTTACGGGTATAAAAAAGTATATTAATTACATAAAGTTTGTAAGAATCTGACACTGCCATGGAAGTGGGGTATTCTTGGTGTCTTTGGAAGATTCAGACCAGTGTCAGGAAAAAAACTTTTAACGTTTGTTGGATATTGCTTTATCTTATTACTTATTATAAATAAAATATATTAAAAAAGTACGGATAAAAGAAACGATTATCCAAAAAAAAATGTATTCTGTTGTAACTTGTTGGAAATTTTAGAATTTTAAGCTTGGGATATATACTAGAGAAGGGATATGCTTGGGATATACAATATACTTATCTATCTATATTGTTAAGAATAATACAAACAGTAGAGGGCCTCGGTGGCCTAGTGGGTAAGAGTGTATAAAATACGCTGTAAACACCGAGGGAGTGTGGGTTCGAATCCCACACATCGTAAGAGTTATTCCCCCTTACGACATTTACAGCCACGCCTGAACAGGAAAGGATGTGTAATTTCCTGTCCACATTTATGTTGCAGAGAAATGCATTAACAAAAAAAAAAAAATACAAACTTTGGTATTTTTAATGTACAGAATTCATTAAAAATTGAAAGAATTTATTTTAGGAACATTACAATACAAAATATTACCTTAGTATTTTCATTTTTATTTTTTTGTAGGTAATTTTTCTACAGTTATCAAAAAAAAATTTGGAATATTAAAAGATCAAAACTTCTAAATAAACAAAAAAAAGAGGTAACAGTTTGGTAAAGACAAAAGCAATTTGCTTTTGAAGAAATAATATTTTATTTAATATTAGATGAAAATTCTGTACCTATATTAATTAGTTTTCATTTTCTATATTGTGTATTGAGATAATATAAAAATGTTCTACTAATGTTTAGGTTCCAAAAGATATAAGGTAGGGTTTTTATGTACCTATATACATAAAATGTGAAAATAATTTAGAATTTTTTTTTTCCAAAAATTATTAGGTATTGCATGTACGTAATTACAAAATGTTCATATTATATTGATATATTCCTTTTTACATGCTTAATGATGTACTTTTATATAATGTAAATATATATTTATGTAATTTTTATATATATATAAACTTAAATAATTGATTGATTGAGTTTGAAATATTTCACCCTTAAATTATTGGAACACCACAATATGCCATATATTGGTTTTATATATATTGGGACAAATACAAGAAGTATGTACCATTAGAATTGGTTAGTTGTAAATTGATTATTATTTTTATTGGATTGTTTATTTTGCAAACAGGTTGATAACGCCTATTTCTACCTAAGTTATAAAATAAAATTCGGTTGATATAAAAATTAAATTAATTAAAATTCATTACAGACTACAGTATTATATATGTATGTCTGTTAGACTGATATATAGATGAAATATTATTTTAAAACCTAACATAAAAGAGATGGAGATCTTTTATACATTTTATATAAAACATAAGGACTTTTTTTATATTAGAAAAAAAAATATGAAGTAAAAATTAGGTTTAAATGTCCTAACTTTTGTATGTTGTAATTTTTTATAATTCAACATTATTTTCGGATAATATAATACATATATTATGCGTAAAAGTTTAAGTAACTAAATAGCATTTTAAAAAGAAATTCTATAAAGGTGAAGAAATTTATCTTCTGTAGCTGAGATTTTACAATTAATAAAAAAGAGTTATTACCATAAATAAAAATGAATATATGTATTTAATATGTATACGTTTTTAAAATATATACAGTGACGAACAAAACAAATTATAATTTAATAGTATGTATATGCATAAAATACACCTTCACTCGTAAACTGAATATTAGAATAAATACTTGTTCGCGCAGTAAAATGCAAATCATCAAAAAAAAACAGAATTTTAATTTCATTGGTTATTATTCAGTTTGACTTTTAGCACAGTATTTCTTTTATATACATTTTTATATACATTATATATACATTTTTATACTCGTATTAAAGTATGTTCAAATGGGTAAAATAAATTTGCCGTTACGTAATTATGACACCTTAAAGAAGCTGATATAAAGGTAGATATAAATGTAAGTTTATGGATCGGATTAGAATCAAATTTTGAGCCGATTAAGAAATGACATCCGTTCGTCCATCCGCACGATAATTCAAAAAATAAAGGATTCTGGAATTTTTACCATCTCCTTTTGTTGTTTCCCTATATAAATCCAGCAAGACTAGCCGATGGGTTCGAGCAGCTACCAACTTCTTTTATTATATAAAAATTACTCAGTGTATACTGTCTATATATTGAATCTAGGCATCTGTGCTTGGTTCGAGGCAACAGATTCGACTAGCTGTCATACAAGTCCAAAAATTACATAAATATATTTAGTAAACTAAGTAAAACATTTGGAATTTTGTAAAAGATTATCAAGTTTTATATAGGGGCCTAATGGATAAGAGTGTATACAATACGTTGTAAACACAGAGGGAGTTTGGGTTTGAATCTCACAGACATCGTAAGAAATATTCACTTTTACGATATTTACAGTAGCTACGACTGCAAAAAAAGGCTGTGTGGCAAGCAAGTTTTATGGAAACAGTATATATTATGTTCATACGGGTATCTCAGAGTTGATATAGTCTACTTTATTGCACTCTTCTTCATTTTATTTTGTGATAGTTTTTTTCTGAGCTTTTAGAACATTACAATAAAATTATAAAGCTGAAAACGAAGCTATATTTTATACCAGAGGCAAAAGTGTAATTTTTTTTTGGTTTTTTTTTTTTTTACGTGGGTTGGTGGAAAACTCAAAAGTCATCAAGAGGAACAGCACGTGCTTTCTGAGGGTAGTGTTGGACTTTGACCAAACAAAACCACCCCTCTTTTAAAACCAAACTTTATGATGGAACCTTTAATACAAATGTACCGTTTGGTTTTAGGGATAGCGACGTGGGAAGGATAATTAGGGAAATTGGAATTAGGAAATTTGGATTAAGAGAGGAAGGTAGGAAAATTTGGAGGGATATTTTAAAGGAAGATGTTAATGTTCTTCTTAAACTTAAGTAAATCGTACACATATGAATTACCAACTTTAGGGAACACATGCAATGGTGTATGGTTCCACAAACGGGTCGTGCGCATGACAAACGAATTTCCATTTCCATATTTCTTCATCTTGATAACTCTACATTATAGGGATGAGCTTCGCCCTCATTATTTCTTGTTGAAAAACTTTGAGTGGAGGAAATTACAGCAGATTTATAAAATTTTGATTAGGATTACTTAATAAATGTAATCAAAATTTTTGATTACCATTATTATAATAATGGGATTCAAATTTGTTGACTACTTTTATTAGTAATGAAAATATAATTTATAATTTCTATTATAGGTATATTATTATATTATTTACTATTATTATATTTTTTTTGTATTATTATCAGCACTATTTAGTTTAAATTATTAAAGATTATTTTTACAATGTCTCAATTTAATTTAAAAAAAAAATAATCTATAATTATAATTTAGTAGTTTTCAGCCACACACTACGTATTATGACATTCCGCTAAGCTTTGAATACAAGTTCATATTTGAATTCGATTTTTCTATTACAAAATCTACATTAACATATAACATACATAGGTACGTATGTTTAAAATCATGATTCTCTTTGTTTTCATTGGAATCAAGAAATTTTGTATCGCATACGAATTTTTTGTAATTTAGATATCACAACTGACAGTATAATATACTTATACACCAGCTACAGGGTCCCTAATTGTTCTATATTACACATCAAAAAACTAGTTCATACGCTTCAGTTAATCTTTCATAAAAGGTAAGATTTTTTACGGGTAGTATCAAATAAGTTTGAGCATATAAAAATTATTAAAAGAAAAGCTGACAGTAATTTATTTTAACTTTTGATTAACACAATTGATTATGTGTGTAATGTTTATGTATGTTAGGCGTCAGTTATAGCTTTCATTGAAATGTAACGAAAAAAACGTTTCATTGAAAACTTAACATTTTTTTCCGTATAGGCGATTATAGCAATCAGAGAAAACTGTCAGTAAAATTATCTATCAAATGGTAAACGCCAATACTGGAGCCAAAATAAAAATGTAATTTAAATTGTTGTCAATGTTATTTCGATGTTTGGAAAATAATATTTTATTATTTTAATTTATTTATTCATTATTAATAGAAAATGGTACTAATAACAATAAAAAAAGATTATTTTATTTAATAAACAAAATAAAAAAAATAAAATTTAAGTGTAAACTCATTGTAATACGAAATCATAATGAAATATGTCAAGAATTACATCAGAATTCAGAAGTATTTTCAATGACAAACTGAAATGGGAAGAACGAAACATATGTCATTGGAACAATTTTGTTTCATTATGCAAAATTACTGATCTGAGTTGTTCAGGAAAATAATTACCAATTCAGAAAATCATAAAATTGATTTTTTTATAAATATTTAACTTAAAATTTAAAAATTCGTAGCTGAATTTATTCTTTAGAAAATATTTAATCATTAAAACAACAATTTTGTTAAATTTTATATGTCTTTGCTGCAAAAAAAAATTGAAAATAAACATTTTCGGGAAGCATTTCAATGAAAGCGATAATTCGCGCCTTATTACACAAAATATAGGTCAGCGAAAAATACTTGACATAATATAGGATTATACTTGCCAAAAGGATTTAATATAATATAAAAAAAGATTTTAATATTTTAATATTTACTAATAAGTAAGTAATTTGTTTGTATAAATATTCAATTTTAATGTATTTTATTATAATATTCAATTCAAATTTATTTTAACGAAGTAAAAAATATATTATTTTCACTTTTGTCCTTTGCTGTCTATATGTAAATAAATATTTGTTTAACAATTTAAAATGAAACTAAACGTATTTCATATATACGTGATTATTTACGAAACGTTTAAAAAACAATTGGTTAAAAAAGTTTAAAAACAAAATTAATAAATTAAAAATAAAAATGTCCTAAAGCTTATTATAAAATATGTACTATATAGTAATTTTTTTTATTGAAAATTTAAATTTTACAATTTTTACAATTTTTAATATCCATATATAATCATAAAATTTTAAACTTTTAAAATAAATTACATGTAGTACAAATTTTGTAACAATAAATTTAATCAATTACATAAACTAATTTACTTGCGTTATTTGATTTATTTTTTCAAATTAAATACAAAAAAAAAAAAATTTTACCGTATTGAATTTCAATTATATTTTGGTTTTTAACATCATGCTTTAACACACTTTTTTTTTATTTTTTTTTTATTATTTTTATTACTTATTTAAAATAATATGACTTTAACGGTATTTTTTTACAGTTATTTTCCACAAGGATAATTTCATTCAAATCAAGACATTTTTTCTGGATTTGGATATACATATATATATACATATTAATTGTATATATTTAAACCCAAATCCATAGAGTACAATAATAAAAGTTAAATGGGTGGAATAAATATGAGTTGAGAAGATAAAATACTAACATTAATATTGACGAATGGCTAAAAAGTACTTAAAAAATAAAATAAAATAAACTTTTCGGTTATAGCTATCTAGATTACCTTAAAATTATATTATACGTGAGAATCAAACATTTTGAAACTTTCATGATATAAAATGTAAAACAAAAAAGAAAACAAAAATATTCGTATTCTAATATTTTAATGGAGACAATTACAATGTAAAAGCAGGAAAAGAAAAAACAAGTGTAATATTAAATGTCTGCTCGAATAATTCAAGTTTCAGTGTCTTTCGAAAGTTCAATAGGTATTTAATATGAAATATTCAGGTCTGTCTTATTATTTTACTCCTTTTTTTTTTTTTTGACTAAAATTAAATTTAATTGTATTATATTTGTTAATGTGTTTGCCCGTTTTAATGGAGCAGCAAATAAAATAGTAAAAATTTCATTTTGGTTTATTTGATTTTTTTTTTTTGTTTTTGCTTTTTATATCCGCTGGGGGACACTTAAAAATGACACTTCTCAAGTCGTAAATTGAAAGCGGATGGCATGGTAATTTAATTTAATTATTTTCTTTTTTATTTCATTTATAGCCGCACAACATCTTATAATATTTTGCAGAAGGAGTAAGTACAAAAAAAAAAAAGGGAAATATTTTATTTAGAAAAATCAAAAAACAAATTGAATATTTTAATAGAATTTGATATAGAATTGTAATATAAAATCGTACAACATTAGAATTCTAATGATTTTTGATAAAAAAAAAAATTTTTTTTTGATTGCATTAATGTACGTGATTTTTAACGATAATACTATTGTTGTTAAGTTAGAAAATGATTAGAAATTTGTTAAGGAAAATTTAATTTTATATTATAGAAATATTATAAATTTTTTTCTATTAGAATAAATGAAAATTTAAGGATTTTAAATTTAAATTGATTGAAATTGAAAAAGTTTGCGAATTTTATTGTTTTTGTTTTTAAATATTAATAAAATTATTTTTGAAATTGGAAAATAAAGAAGTATTAATAATATTTATAAAAATTTAAAAATATATTCCATTTTATCTTTTGATATATTTAGTTTTGGAGGATGAGTACAATTTTTTCATATAATGATTTATATTCGGATTTAAAGTACTTTTTCGAAATTTGTTCTTTAAAATCAATGATGTTTTCATTTTTGCTAATTTTTTTGAATTGCATATCTAAAATTGCAAATCGGATTCTACGTCAAATAAGAAACTTTTGCCTTTATAATTTTTTATATTTTCTAAGTATTTTGCTTTAAAATTAAATGGCACATATAACACTAAGAATCTATTTCACTAAATTTGCAATTTAAATTTACAAAATTGTTATTGTGTAACTTCAGATTGTCCTAAAAAATGAGTCATATAAAAAATATACATATTAAATTTATTAAAATATAGAAGTTCAAAATTAAGTATTACTTAATAAATTATTGGCATTGTAATAAGGTCTAAAACCATGAATTTCACGGTTTTAGCTTTATTACAATTTTTACAAATTATTTTTAAATTATAAAAATATATGACATAGTAACTTACCCAGTCGTAAGTTACATGGAACACAGCTTAAATTGAATTAAGTTACATGAATGTAAAGGCCATTTTTAAATATCTCTAATTAAAATAGAGATAAAAATTTTCTTGAACCTATGTTGTATATGATTCTAAGTTTTATAGCATAAAAACTTAAAGTAAATAGTTATTTTAGGCAAAAAATTTGTTAGAAACTCGTATTGGAACGGGGCTAACAGAAAATGAGCTAATATATTGTATTCAAAAAAATTTATTTGACTCTTTTGCGCAAAAATTTATTTGAAGTAACGCTTGCGCAAATTTTGAACTCCTTCGTGCAAACTGTTTACACAAGACAGCAAAAAAAATTGTATTTTGAGATTTTTTGAGAACGAGTGAAGCGCCATCTAAAATTAGACATAATTTGATTGCCTCAAATTTTTTGAAGTGAGAATTTGAGATTAATAAATTTGAACCAAATTAATAGACAAAACTGCCATATAACTATATTCCTTTCATTGTTAAGTTGTAACATTTACATTGTTGTTTTAATGCAGGTCACAATAAAAATACTAAAGTACATGTTATATTACAAATTATTCAGAAACAAAATAAAAACAAATTTTGTTTAGTAAAATTTCTGAAACATTAATTTTAATTTTTATATTAAGATTTAAAATAATTTAAAGTTAAGGTTTGTAATTAAAAGTTTTTTAACCGTAATCTTGATTTATGTAAATAAGTTTAAGATAATTTATACTTAACATTCCTTAATTTGAGAAAAATTTCTATTTGAAAAAATCCGAGATTTAATTTATGATTCGGTTGAAATTTTACGTTTTCGCATATACTCTGTTGAATTGTATATTGTTGGTTTGTATATGTATATAATTAATTAATAAACTTAAAACTACTTCATTTTTGACACAATTTTCTATTTTATATTAAATAAACAATATTTATTTTTATAAAAGTTTCTATAATAATAATTTAATTAATATAACTTAACATAACTCATTAAATTTTCTTATCATTAAAGGTGAGCGGTATGAACTAAACCCCAAATCACTAACCCCCTAATACAAAAATGAACTAATCCCCAATATTTTTTCTACAATTTCTTGGGGTTAGTTCATTTTTTGAGGTTTAGTTTATTTTTAGAATTTGGCGATGAATTCACATGATTTTGTAACCAACTCTAAAATACTGTTGTTTTTAATAATTAATTTCCAAAAAAATTTGTGTTTTGGAATGAGTACATACTTTTTAGGGATTTGTTCAGTTTTTTGAGGGTTAGTTCGTTATTTTTGCAGATTAGTTTATTATTTTTGGGGGATAGTTAATTTTTGGAATTTGGGGGTTCTTCGAAAAATGTTTTTGGTGATTATTTCGTTTTTATGGTTGTTAGTTCATAATTAATATTGGGGACCTAGTTCATAATGCACTAAGTCCCAAAAATATTGGGGATTAGTTCATTGTTGACTTTGGGATTAGTTCGTAGAGTCTTAAAGGTGTATTGAAAATGTTATAAAATGTCGCGTTCTTATTGAAAATCAAAAATAACTAAATGAAGTCGTTTTTATTTTTATAAATATTATTATATAAAAAAAAATCCTTCTACCATAATACAATTTATTTTGTTACTATTTGTTTTCTTTTATAAAATGTTATACAAACTATGTTACATTTACGATTATTGTTATTGGCAAATAAAGTTTATTGTCCGTGTAAATAATATGTCATAAATGGCAAAAGAAATTCTTCATATTTTAGTTTTATAGGTATCAAGTGACAAATAAATTTAATGAATACATTTATGTTCGTTGTTATTGCACTTGTATAAATTAAACATATATATTAAAATTAAATAAATGTTTATTAAGACTTTTGTCTTATTATGTGTTAAGCATGTTACATATAAAAGTTTACTTGAAGTGGTAAAATGTCATAAAAAATGTATCAATTACGTTGATATTTACAAATTTTTATGTAGTATAAATTAAGATACTCAAATAGAAAAAAAAAATTGGTTGTCATATATGTTTTTGTTTAATATTTAGGCTTATTTTAGCAAAATCCCAAGGGTTAACACAAAATTAATAATTACTTTTATTTCCAATAATATTTTCTTAGATTCTTCAACAATTAACAAAAATATAAACAAAAAATAGTTGTTGCACTTAGACTTGACTTAAGTTCGATTAAAATTTATTTTAGAAATCGGAATTTGGTATAATTTGTTTCAAAACAGTTAAATTTGAGTAAAAAGCCCATTTTTTGTCGATATTTTATGTGCTTTTTAATGATTTTGACTGATCAGATATTCGAGAATGTCAAACATTTATTTCAAATCGGTTAAAATAATATGGGAACTTGCCTAACTCGATATCTTTATTAAATTGAAAACCTTCTTTCAACTATTTAGTTCGTTTGAAAAAGTGCCCGAGTATTTATGCACATGACTAATTAACATTAAGGGAGTGAAAGTTAAAATTCTGCATTGGTTGCAAACTTTTTTTAAGTACAATGAAAATGACTGAAAAGGTAAAATTTCTTAACAAATCTCCCTTAACAACATTATATAGTGTAAAAATATAATATAAATAATAAATATAGTATAAAAATATAATAAGATTTAATTATATGTAATGGTATTTAACCTATAATAGTCCTAGTAATCAATGGTTTAGTAATATTGCATTTTCTTATATGCGATATCTATTATTATTAGTATATATATTTATTTCGGCTGACAAAATGTCGACTTTTTTTTCCAAAAATGTCGATTATATTGAATGTCAACTTTCCAAAATGTTGAGTAAGAAAATTTCGACTCTTAGAATTGCATTATCTGCATTATTCTTTAATGAGTCTCTTAAAAGAGTAATGTTGTAGAACAACTTTTTAATGTATCCTTACCGCTGCAGATCCTACAGTACCTACAGCTCTTCAAATTTAGAAAAAGCTTCTTTTTAAATCCATACATCTCAGCTTCTTTTTAACATATTTTTAATATAAAAAAGGATATAAGAACAGGATTGCTTTCTATTACCTTTATAAATCAACCACAAATTTTTACGTTTATTTTTTCTAATACATAATTATGTTTTCAAATTGATATTGAATAAGGCTAACAAAATGTTTAAGAACTGTATATGGATAAGAATACTATACAGAAAATGTGAATATGTTTTCTAATTTAATTGATTGTGTTTATAGTATTTTTAAACATACGTATATACTATACATATAGTATGTATATATATTTCAATGATATCTTTTCAGAAATATATTAGACATACATCTTATATAGGTACACCACATATTGGTAATGCATTCCTGAATGATGACTATTATGTATTAGAAATTTGCATTGAAAGCTTTTTATCGAATATTAAAAACAATATAGATAAAAGTAAAGAGTGATGGAAATACAATTTTTATAATAATAGCAATACAAAAAATTGGGCAGAATATTTTTAATAGGCACTCGTGCGGAAATGGGTTAAGGTATCACGACAAAATTAATTGAATGGGCTTCTGCCTTAAAGCGCAATACTTGTGCAAATTTTTAATTGGTCAAATCGTTTAAGCACGACAGCAAAAAAATGAGAAACTTCATCGCTTGAGGCCTGGTGCCGAAATGGTTTAATGGATTGTAGCCAAATCAACTTAGTTTACTTCGGTGGTAAAGAACAACAACATTTCGTAAATTTTCAACTCAATCTGTCAACCTTTTTAGTGCGACAACAAAGAAATTATAAAATTTCATTGACTCCTGATGCCGGAACGGGTTAATGGATTATAACCAAAATAACCTAGTGAGCTTTTCTGATAAAGAGCAACAGTGTTGCAAGTTTGCAAGTCATTTGATTAAACCGTTTAAGCAGGGCAACCAAAAAAATTTAATGAACTTCGTTCGGTTCTCGTGCCCAAACGGGTTACCGGAACTTTATAAAAATTGGTCTCACGCTTTTTTTCAGACCATCAAACCACCATGTAAAATTGGACATAAAACGGAAAATTTGGAAGCACGTCGGGTCGAATCCTCAAAGGCTCTCGGACCGCAATGGGTTAATGAACTAAAACGGGATATAGCCTATAACTCCTTCCGGGGTCGTAGAAATGTTCCTCCAAAATTTGGTTGCAATAGAACTGGCGGTTTTTATGTCAATCCGGTCCAAACAAACTAACAAACAAAATTTCTTTTTTAAATGAAGAAGAAGATAATATGTACAATAATTTCAATAATTTGTTTAGCGGGGGTTTGGGGGCGGCAGCCCTCACTATTATAAGATTTTTATTGTTGAAACATATGTATAAGAAAAAATAATTCGGTGAGGTTTTATAGTTGACTTCAAAATCAGGGTTTCAATAATTTGTTTAGCATGAGTTTAGGGGCGGCAGCCCCATTAATTGTTGAAACATGTACGAAAAAATAAGTCAGAGAAATTAAAGAGTTGGTTTCAAAATCAGGGTTTCAATCATTTATTTATTCGAAAATTCTTTGCTTTTAGATAGTCGACATTTTGCCCAAGTCAACATTTTTTTTTTTGCCGACATTTTAGAATCGATATTTCAAGAATCGCTATATCGCAAAAATTGATATATTTGGTGTCGACTTTTTTGAATCGACATTTTCTGAATCTACATAACTTAGCAGACCCATAAATAAATAAATATAAATAAATTTATCTAATTTCTATCTATCTAGGGGCCTCAGTGGCTTAGTGGGTAAGAGCGTATCAAATACATTGCAAAAACCGAGGCAGTTTGGGTTCGAATCCCATATACGTTGTATAAGAATTATTCCTCCTTCGACATTTATAGCCACGCCTGAAAAAGAAAGGCTGTAATTTCCTTGTCACATTTATGTGGTAGGGGAATACACTACAAAAAACATACAAAAATTACACTTAATTTACAAATTGTATTCTTAAAACTGAATCTATAAGTCTAATATCAACAATAAAGTACTCCGTGTCTTTATATATATGGCTTATGCTCTTTATATGAGTGAAAACGATACAAAAAGAAAAAAACATGTTTGATGATTGTAAAATAAATAACATTAACTAATTTTAATTATTAACTTTCTGAAAGCTAAATTTAAAAATAACATAATATGATAATAGTATTATTTAAATATTTATTTAGTTTAAAATTTTAGATGAATATTGATGAAATAGTAAATTTTTTTTAAATAAAATAAGAAAAATTTCATTATAATTCCTTAATTATATAACAGAACTATGACCTGTGTATTATTATTGATGGAATGGATGTACTGTAATTATTATAATAGCTTTCATCGCCCTTTTTTTACCTTAGTATAACTAGATAGCACTGAATACGACTATAGTTTTTGTTTTTACTTTTCAATTTTACCATAAATTACCTTCAAACTCTGATAAAACTTTAAGAAATATTTGTTTTTTTTTTTGCTTTTTTTGAATGCTTTTGTAGGTCGATTTTTTTTTAGTATTTTCTTTTACTTTCTTATAAAATATAAAATATAATAGTATACATAATATTATAATATAGAATAATGATAGTATTGAAAAGGATATACATACTCGTATTGTTCTCCCTTAGGCCTTATAGGATCTATTCATTTAAATGTATGTAAACATAATATATACACTATTATATATATATGTATACAGAAAATATAAAACCAGTCAATTGAAGGACATTTTTTGTGATTTACGGTTTCTATTTTTTAGTTTTATCGCTGAAGTTTTTCTTTTCCTTCCTGCCTTTTTGTATTTATATTTATTATATTTATATATGAATTATATATACATTACATTTTTTTTCTTTTCAATTCAAAAGGGAAGAAAATACTTTTTTTTTAACTTGTGTTGTCAGTATTGTAAGTTCATTTTAGGCTAAAGAGCATATAAGATTTCAATAATTCTTAATGAATTTTCGAATAAATATATAGGTACAAAATGAAACTTTTACAGTTAACAGCAGAAAAGAATAAGAAAAGCATAAAAGTAAGCGAAGAAGCAAGTTGATGACATTAAGAAAAATAGAAAATAAAGATGGAAAATCATTTTGAAATTCTTAAATTGTCATTTTCTTCGCTTTTTTTTTTTTTGTTACACTACATTTCATGTAATTTCTCTGATCTTGTGGTCATAATTTATCTGTCCTGGATTTGATAGAACAATAGTGAACTGAAGATGAAGGATTCATTGAATTTGAAATTAACACGTGTGTATACAAATGTTTTTTTTTTAATTTTTGGGTAAAATAAATAAAAAATTTTTGTATTACACATTTTTAAATTGTATATTTTCAATGATAACTTTGTTTTTCTTTAAGGATTTTAGAAATCCTGACACAATAAGTTATTATAAGTTAATTTATGGCTATGAAAACTCATAAAAAATATATTTGACAACCATATAGAGCGGAATCTAAAACGACAAATTTTTATTCTGCACATTAGTATGTAGTACTAGTGCTACTAGAATTGTAATTTTTTTAGATTACTGGGTATGAGTTCAAGTAGCTCAATTACTTCCGATTAGGTGTATGATATAAACTTCTTTTTGAATATGAATGTATTCGTTTCAATATTCCATCTTGACCAGACGTTCCTATAATTGTACTTTAAAAGTTAATTTTTCATCAATCTAATACGAAAATTTTCTGGTGGCCAAAATAAACTGTTTTGTTCAATCGTTTCTTTTAAAAAAGTTCTAAATTTGAATCAAATAATCTGTGTTAATACAAAGAAGTTATAACTTCTTTTTGTTGTTTTTTAACTTTTGTACTAGAATGATTTTAAACTATCAAAAACTTTTTAAGTTTTTCAAACTACTTTTTTATTTTTGAATTGATGAAAACTTGTATAACTTGTAAAAAATTATTTATTCTTAAGTGTCAAAAAAACGAGTTAAATTTTAAGAAAAATAATTTAATAAAAGGAATAAAATAAAAATTTTTCATAAAATGTAAATTTTTAAGTTAGCATGCCAAAGTTTTTGTTTTTAATGTTTTTGATAGGATACATATACCTAGTCTAAACTTAATAATTTCTTTTTTACATCATAAATTCGAAAATTAATTGTACTAAAAGTTGTCTTTGATTTTACGAGCATAATATTTTAAAATTTCATAAAGTCTTACACTTTTAAGATAATTGAGAAACTATATTTTAAGTTCATAACTTATGTTCTATATAAAATGAGCAGAAAAAATATTTGATTATTTGTTATTTATGAATTTCTGCAGAATTCTTTTTAAATTATCAATGTGTCCGAGGTAGGAATAATTGATTTACAGCGCTTTGTTATAAGCTTCCAATGTTTTGAGGAGGAAAAATCTGATTTAGAATATGACAACGAGGTTAAACTTCCCCATCTGCAGTCCTTTTGTACCTGCTTACCTATTTATTTATGCTTTCGTAATTATAGTAACATTACAACACCAGATAGTAATCAAATTTTGCCGAAATGTTCTTTGGAAACTGAAAGCAACGATGTCTTAACCCGTTTCGGCACGTCAGTCTGTAAAAAAAAAAATTCTTTTCTTACCGAATGGTGTTCAATATTTTGTTAATAGTTTTATCTAACAATTTTAACAACATTTTAGAAAGTTTGGTTAATCTGTTCTATGACTGAGATAATTTAAAGAAATTTTCGTTTTTTATTATCATGTCTCTACTATTTAATTGTTCGCTCGAAAAACATAGCTCCTTATCAAATTTAAACTTTCTGTTGCTTATGGTGCGTAAATCTTTTCTCGTAAACAAATTTTCTTTTGCGTAAACCAATTGTGTTACATTTTTGCTTTAATGATCGTTTAATACTCTATAAATCCGTTCTGAAATAAAATATACATTATATGCAAAAATATGCGAAATATGCAAAATATTCATTTTTATACCCGTACGATAAGGATCGGGTATATTAAAATTGCTCCTCCGTTTGTAACACCTCGAAATAAGCTAGCTAGATATACCTTCAAAGGTATGGATCTGATCAGAATCAAATTCTAAGTTGATTAACCTTTGTCCGTCCGCCCGTCCGTCAGCAAGATAACTCAAAAACTAAGAAAACTAGAGTCGTGAAATTAAAACAAAATGTTCTTACAACAATTTGTAGGTTTCCTATTTTTTTGGTTGAGATCCGACCAAAACTTAATGGGGTAACGGGGTAACTCTCGAACACCTAACTTTCAGATCCCCACATTTATTTTTAAATAGAGCCATGAAATTTTAACTGCTGATAGATATCATAAAAATATTAATCTTATTATTAAAATATTTTTCTGTAGCCGCACCTGTTACGCTGCTACAGCCCCTCAAACTTTGAAAAAGCCCTATTTTTAAATGCATATGTTTCAAGTTCTGCTTAGGATTTTTTCAATGAGAAAACGTCATTCGACAGGTATTTTGTTTTTTGCAAATTTGTAAATTAATATCAAAATTATACTATTTTTAGTATTTAATTTATTATTTAAATTTACCGTTATGTGAAAACCAAATGTTGCATGATTTTTCTACTTTCATAACTCCGGCATGCTTTTAAATAGGGACTTGAAATTTTGAGAGGAGAAAGAACTTTTGGAATTAGTATAAGTTTGGTCAGAAAATTTTTTTAGACCACCCCCTTTTTATGAGCTATTAGGGCTCAAAAATTGAAAATTTGCTATTTCTAAACACCTATAACTTAGACATTTGTTCACATTTTACTTCGGCAAGTTATTTTAAATCTAAAGTAATATGTTTTTACGTGTGTTAAAGGTTTTTTAGTTGTATAGGGTTCCAGAGTTACAGCTCCGCAAATTTGCAAAAAAGCCTCATTTTCAAATGTACCTATATATTTCAGGTTTTGCCTAATAGTATTATAATATAAGACCGCCAGAAGGCCGAAAATTTTATAATTTCCATAAAGCAATATCAAAATTATGCAATATTTTGTAATTTATTATTCAAATTTATCGTTATGTGAAAACCGCATTTTGCAGGACATTTTTTTTTCATAACTCCGGCACACCTTTAGATAGGAATCTGAAATTTTGAGACAAGAAAGAACTTTTAGAGTATAAGTTTCCATTTTTTTGTACCATTCTGTTGAAGAGCTATTAGGGTGAAAAATTTAAAATTTGCTTTTTCAGGCACCTGTAACTTAATCACCTATACAAATTTTTCTTCGGCAAGACATAAAAACTAAAGTTCCAGTAATATATTTTTACATGTGTTAATGTTTTTTTTTTAGTTATACAGGATTGCGGACTTACAGTCCATCAAAATTCCAGAAAAGTCCAATTTTCACATTTTTTATACCTGTACGATAAGGATCGGGTATAGTAAAATTGCTCCTCCGTTTGTAACACCTTGAAATAAGCTAGCTAGATATACCTTCAAAGGTATGGATCTGATCAGAATCAAATTCTAAGTCGATTAACCTTTGTCCGTCCGCCCGTCCGTCTGTCCGTCAGCATGATAACTCAAAAACTAAGAAAGCTAGAGTCTTGAAATTAACACAAAATATTATTACAACAATTTGTAGGTTTCCTATTTTTTTTGCTTGACATCCGACCAAAACTTCGGGTAGCTCCTGAACACCTAACTTTTAGATCCCCACATTTTTTTTTGAAATAGAGCTATGAAATTTGAATTGCTGATAGATATCATAAGAATATTAATTTTATTATTAACAACTTTTTTCTGTAGCCCCACCCGTTACGGAGCTACAGCCCTCCAAAGTTCGAAAAAGCTCAATATTTAAATTGTTTTAACACAAGGTGTATAAGTTATATCTTCAATTTGAAAATGTCAAACGACTACTGCTTCTATCTAGCTTTAAAAATATATATAGAATAAATATATACTTGTGCCATACGGTGTCTTAACTCAAATTTTGCAAAATGCAGTGCAAAAAACATTAAATAAATAAAAAATATAACGGTTGTTTGAAGAATTTATATTTATACGATATCAGTATACATACTTACATAATTCATGTTTATTTACATATCGTAAATGTCACTGATGAATGAATGATATATGATATTTAATATGTATAGTAATTATTTTACACATGCCGCTTAGTATTAAATGGTACTATAGCTTATTTGGAAAAGTTTTGGATTGATAATCGTTATGTGGAAGGTTAAGTAGATTATGAACTAACGGTTCATACGGGTATCTGAGAGTTGACAAAGGCAACTGTATTCTTCCTCGTTTTATTTAAATCGTTTGAATTATAATCTTTAAATTTTTTTTTATGTCGCAGTAGTTCACTTTGGTCGAGTTTGTTATCCCATGTTTGCATGTTTGGCATGATAACAAAAATAAATTAAAAATAAATTAAATAAATTAAAAATAATTTAAATTAATTTAAAAACAAAAGTTAATAATTTGTCTTTCATAAAACTAACAACTCCTAGTCTGTCATTTCTGCTTGAAAGTTATAATCTTAAAATATAGTGTATAGTTTTGATAGATATATACAATTTTCTATAAAATAACGTTTGCTCGCGAATAATTTTGAAAATAACCAACTATAAACTTTGAGTATAATGAATAAATATGTGTCTTATTTTTGAAAATAAACTGATCATATATTCAAGCCTTATTTACTAATATATGTATGTGTATACAAATTATTTATTTATTTGTCTTCAATATATTACTTTATTTTAAATATAAAAATATAAATATTTTATTTCAATATTCTTTTTTTATATTTATTTATAGAATCATTGCGCTGCAATGCATTAAAAATTTTTGCAGATCACTGTGCGTATCGGTGAAATTTAACAAAAAATTTTTTTAGCAGTTTTTTAAAGCGATTAATGCATATGCTGAACAAACTCGATTCAATTATCATTATCAATTATCATTGAGCAATATTCCGCAATGAGCTAACAAACCATAACCAAATAGATCAAATGGACTGCTTTGGAAAGAACAACGTTTTTTCGAAGTCAAAATTTAAATAGTTCAACTGGTCTGACCGGATAATCAATTTTAAATTTTTTCAAAAATCTGTGCAACGAGTTAACCAGATTTAAATGTAAAAATGTAACGAGTTAACCAGATTTAAAAAAAAAATTGCCATCGGTGTTCTTTAAGGTCATTAAAGCGCTTTGAAAAATTGGACACTATTTCGTTAGATACTTTTTTTTACCAGATAGATGTGCCGTAATGTTTTGACAGACTGTAATTAAATTAATTCAGCAAACTATTTTAGTAAAGAACTATAGGTTTCTGCAAAGTTTGAATGCAATCGATTAAACCATATAGACAAAATTAGTACAAATGAGAAACTTTTAATGGGATTTCGTTTTGTGTATATATATACATTGAAATGTAGTGAAAAATTGAGTAGATTGAACATAGTAGATAGAATAAAATAATTTAAAATTCTTACTATACTTTATATGAAAATAAATATCAAATATTTAGTTTAAATCTATTATTTTTCATAAACTTCTTACAAATAAATTAATAAAAAAAAAAATCGCTAAATTTAAGAAAAATAAACAAATTAATAAATAATTAAAAGTTTTCAACTTAAAAACTTTCAGACCTTTGATCTTTTACAATTAAAACTGGGAAATAAGTATATTTTAAGTATAATAAATTAAATTTTCTTCTCTTGAATTAAATTTGCACAATCTTTCATTCTTTAATTTAGTTTTACTATAATTACATGTTCTATATATATAAATTACAGCTTATACAATTCTGATATAACGATGATTTTTTAAGTATTGAAAAAGGACTATTTAGCTGATTTTGTTTTATATATAATGTATATATATATAAATATATATATACATATTATATAACTACTGTGAAATCAGGTTTAGATAAATATTGTTATAGATTATGTAAACATATTTAATTTTGTAAATTTAAAAAAAAAATTTGACATTAAAATAATTAAATAATGAAATAAATTTAAAAAAAATTATATAATATATTTTATGTAATACGTTAAGAGTAAACAGGAATTTCACAAGTTCTTTTTTAATTGTTTATCTTTAGAATTTGGATATCAGTATATATCAATTGACAAAAATTAATTTTTGCCCCCCTTTTTGGACGAAAATACTGGGCTGATTTTTACGGAACGAAGCTTATTAGAAAGCTGTTTTTACAGGAGAAGTCTACTAAAAAGAAAAAGAAAGAATTCATATGCAAATGTATGGAAAAGCTATGTACAAAAATGCTAAGGTATTTTGAAATTAAAAAGGGCTATATATCCTAAACTACTAGCCTGATTTGAAGAAAAAAAATATTAAGTGCTTGTTAAAGAAATGGAGCATTGATTTTCAAAACAATAATAAATAATTGTGGAAAAAACTATCTATCATAATCATGAAATTTAAAAAGTTAAGTATAAAATTTTGAAAAGGAAAGTTACAACTGGCATAGAAAGTACTTGTATACAGTTAAACTTTTTTTTTAATTTTTTTTTTATTTACCAAAAAAGGGGGAATATTTCGATTTATATGACGGGACTAAATAAAATATTGTCTACATCATTTTTATTCTATATAATCAGAATTTCCAAAGAAGGGTAAAAAAGTAACTACTAATAAACTAAATATTATAGTATTGTCCATTAACTCCGCATGCAATAACTCCGCACTCCAAAAATGCAATAATTCCGCAAAAAGTGCGAACAATTAGACAATTACTGGTTATGTATATAGAGTATTTTGAACAGGTAAGATTCTTACATTTATAATTATACATCTATGTATATATAAATATATTTGCAGCACCGCCCAGCACGTGCCCGTCGCCAAATAAAAATTGATTAAAGAATTATATTTAATTATATTTTTTTTTATTTTATTTTTATAATGTTAATACTGAATTTTAAGGGCCTCTGTTGTGTTTCATTTTCAGGGCGCTTCGACGGTTACAGAGTGATTGTAGTAGATGCAATGCAAGTATTTGTATATAAGATTCATAAATAAATACATAATTATAAATATCATTTAGTTGTTTCAATTTTATTTACTCAATTTCATTTATAGAATTGCGAACTCATTTCAAATTTTCGCGCACTTACTTCATCATTTGCGGAGTTATTACATTTTTCAAATGCCCACTTATTTCATTATGCAATAAGTTCGGACTTTTTGCGAGGTTATTGCATTTTCAATTTTGCGCACTTATTTCATAATAAAAAAAGTCCGCACTACAAAAATGCAATAATAATAAAAAATGAAATAATTACGCAAAAAAAAGACCTTAATTTTTGCGGAATTATTGTATTTTTAGAGTGCGGAGTTATTGCACGCGGAGTTAATAGCAACGCCAAATATTATATCTAAGTATATGTACTTTATTATTTTTATATGTTTATATAATGTAAAAGGTAGAAAGGTATATTAAAAGGTATTTTCAAATTAAATTTTTTTGAAGATAAGATTTTTTATAGTGGTTATATTAGAAGAAAAGAAAACGTTAAATTATGGAATGGTAGTAAAATAAAAAATCTTATATTTTATATGTACTTTTTTTTTTTTTAAATAAATGAACAAATAAACAGAATGATACACGATAGCATAAAACTTCTAAGAAAATAAAAAGAATAAAATAACATTTTAGTATGTAATGGTAGAAATAAATTTTCTAATAACCGTATACAAATTATTATGCCAGATACATACCAAAAATATATATGAGCATTATTGATGATGTTAAATTAAAATTTTGTTTTAGTTAAATTGCGAACAAATAGACAAATAGAGTAACAGACAAATGAAACTTAATGAAATTTTATAAAAAACATGTTCCAATCAAAAAATAATTCAAAAATTTGGTTAACTTTTAAGTTTCATTTTTTTTTTTTTTTGACATTTTTGTTATTCTTTTTCTATTTGAAATGATTCCCTTGAGAACTTTTTTAATATTCTATAGATATTTTATTTATGAAAATATAAAAATATATACAATATAAAAGAAAATATGTATATATTTTTTTTTTATTAAGGAAATACGAAAATATATCTACCTATTTTTTTTCAGGATATCAGTGAATAATTCGTGTAATTTTATACGTTGGGTGAAGTTTTGAAAGACTTATTTTTGCAAATAATTCATGAAATCAGAAATAAAAAAAAACTAAAACCAGAAATATGTAAAACAGTTTAAAAAAATTATAAATATATGTAGGTACGTATTTTCATCTTGGAAAAGAATTGTCTTAAATATAAATTAAATGAAGAGTGCATAGAAGTTCAATGCCTCTTATTTAAAGATTCTTTAATTTTTTTGATCAGTTTTAAAAAAAAAAAATGATAGATTTACAGGAAGGGAAATATACCTTATTAAATTCTACCTTCTGTTAATAACTAAGAAATTCAAATAAATCTAGCAGGAAGCGAGGGACTCATAAGATGAATGATTTTCTTCCAATTTAACTGTCATTTCAAAAACAATGTAAGTAGTTGAAATTGAAAAACATAAATAAAAATGTTAGCCATATTATAGAATGCCGAAATCATACATTTTTCATAATATTTTTATATAACAAACAATTTTAATTTATAATTCATTACATAAATTTATATGCAGGATATTCCTCTCTTAATGGTTTTCACTGAACTGGCTCGAAACATACAAATTGGTCCTCCATTTGTAAAACCTTGAAATAAGTATAATATATATGTAGCTCAATTGTATTGATCGAATTAAAATCGAAAAATTAGTTGGCCAAGCTTTGTCTATCCGTTAGTCTGTTCATCAGCACGATAACTCAAAAACTAAAAGAGATCAATTTGTAGGTTCAAAATTATATTAGACGTAAGCAAAATTATTGTATATATTGTATTTTAATACTATAAAAGGGTCCGTACGGGTATTTAAGAGTTGACAAGGGCAAATGTATTCTTCCTCATTCATTTATGTTTAAAAAAAAATCATCCATATCCATCGATCATCCAGTTCAAATGAAGACTGAGAGCTGGAACATCACCAACTAAAACGTTTTAATTATAACTTCTACAAATTTACATATAATATAATAACGATATAAAGTATAACAATTTTAAATATATACATAAATAAGAATTACAATATATTTTCATTACTGTATAATTTATATACATAATATGTCTCAAACAGTCATAACAGAATCTAGCGCAAGGAAAAAGTTAAATCGAAAGCAGACTTCTTTAATATATAAAAAGAACAATTGCTGATGTGAAGTAAAACTATAATGAAAAATAAACGATTCTTATTTGTTTTGAATTATTTATAAATTATGTACTGAAGTATTTATTCTTTGTGTATTATGATTTTAGTTAGTATGTGAATTATTAAATAATTAAAAAAAATCAATTTTGCTAACAATACAATTTTTTAAATCTTAATGTAACTTTCAAATCTCAGCTTATAAAAAATTTCTAATAACACTATAATATGTTATTATTAAAAATTTATATTTCAACAAATAATAAAATATTATTTATTTGTAATAATAATATAAATATTTATTTTTAAAATTTTTTGAATAAAAACAACTTTTATAATTTTAATATTTTTTTGAAAAGCTACAGTAAAAAATAAACTCAATTTATTACAAAAACAAAAAAAAAAAGGAAAATATCATTAATAAAAGTTATATGATATAAAAAATCCTGGTGAATAAATTGTAAAAAAAAATGTTTATAGTAAAACTAAACAATAATAATATTAATTATAAGTATATATATATATATATATATATGTATATTAAAAAATATGTATATGTATATATATATGAATATACTAAAAATAAAAAATTACCGTGATTATTTAAATAATTTAATTCTGATGGAAAAAAGTTAAAATCACACAATCATTTTTAATGCAGAACAACGCACTAAAATTGCAAAAATGCATCATTGTCTACGATTGTAATATTTATTTTTTTTTTATTATCCATTATAATGTTCAATTTTTTTATGCTTTTTAAGTTGACCTATTTAATAAAATAAAATTTACGAGATAATTTACAACTTCTGTACATGTACATATATGTATGTATTTATAAATAAATGTGTTATCTTTTCACATCTAAACCAATTTTTTTTTTTTTTATGAAAGTAATTTTTTATTTAGAAAAGTGAAAAATTGTAATCTATGATAACATTTTAGTCATTAAGTTGTTTAAATAATAATTGTAATTAAGAATGAATTGTTTTTCTCCACTCATATTGTAAAAAATTAGTCAATTTATTTTCTTTGAAAATTTTTAAATTTGTAATTTGTATTATTAAAATATTTTCGTTTCACTTAAATTATTTTAAAAATTTCAAAAATAAATCATTAAAAGTATGATTTAGATGAGGTATAGTTAAAATGACGATGCAGGGCCAACAATCTAATTGGATTTTTTAAGTTATTTCAATGGATCTAACGTCTTAATGAACTTTGGTGTTGGTGTTAAGCTTTTGGCTTTTTTTTTATGCGACTTTTAACTAACAAAAGATAGTTTTAAATTTTGATTCATTAAAATTGCTCTAAAATTTGGGTACAAGGTATGCAGTTGCTAAGACAAGGCACTATCCGCAGAAAGGATTAGTTTCAAGGATCTAATCAGAAGCTGCTTAGTGTGAGTTGATGGAGCAATTTAAGTAATTTCTTTGTAAATATGATAAGAATTTTGAACAACTTATACAAAACGCATTTTTAACTATTTAGGAATAATTAAAATATTTGGTATGTAGTATTGAATAGATCAAAATATATTTGGTAATCGATTTGATTATAACACTTGTATTTTATTCTTCATTTATTCAAACTTCCTAAATATAAGAAAGGTCTTTCAATATATATATTACTAAATTATTAAGATGAAATTAATGTCATTTTAATAAAAAAACTTCTCCTTGTTTTTATCACATTTTCAAAAAAAGTTTGAAAAAATGTACCTATTAGTTTCATTCTGTCCGTCCGCCTGTTTACAAAACATCTAGACCGTTAAAGTTAAAGAACAGAAATGTTAATGATTATATTTCATAAAAAAAATTAATGTTGTAGAACAACTTTTTCATGTAGCCCCATCCATTACGTAGCTACAGGCTACAGCCCCTCAAAATTTGAACCTGTTTATGATCTATTAGGGCTCAAAAATATAAATTTAGCTATTTTTAAATACTTGTAACTTAGGCACCAGTACAAATTTTTCTTCAGCAAAACATAAAGATTAAAGCTTCCATAATATATGTTTACTTGTGTTAATGGTTTTTCTTAGTTATATAGGATTCCGGACTTATAGCTCATCAAAGTAGCAAAAAAGTCCTATTTTCACATTATTTCTTATTAGGTATATATATGAAATTTCAAATGTTGGTGCAAGTCACAATTCTAAATAAATTTGTATTATGTCTTGGAAATATGTGCTTTTAAAAACTGTTGGTTTACATTCTACCTTGTTAATTCAAAAAAAAAATATTATCAAAAAAATGACAGAATCCCAAGGATTGAAATTATCATTAATTAATAATTGAAACACACCTTTTGAGATTCTGCCTTCTGTTAATGTTTAAGAAGTTTTAACTATTCTAACAGGAATCAGGAGATCGTAATGAATTTTTTTCTGCCAATTCAACAGTTTTAGCTTCATTAGCTTCACTTTTGGTTTTTAATTCCATTTGAAAAGCTTCTATTTGGATATATATAAGTATATATATTATATGTATAAGAAATATGAGTGGTTATTATTCTATGGTTAATTCATACTGAATATATGTTCGAAATTCATTAAAAAAATTAATATTAAAATATAATAATTTTAATGCTGCTAAAACTACTGATATAAAAAGCTATATATTTTGGTGTGACATTTAATTTGCGGTTTTATGTTTTTTAATTATAGGTAGAAAAAAGATATTTAATTCTCCATGTACCTATATATAAATATACACATATTATTGTATCTAATTATAAACATTTTTTATACATTTTAAAATTATAATGCAAAACAAGAATTTTTTTTTATTATTGTCGGTTTCTCATTATTTAGCTTTTTTTTTTATACTTATGTATAGGTATATAATATTTTATTTTCGCTTGATATTTATGCCGCAAAATATAAATATAGATATTTTTATTTTCACTTAAAATAATACTGTATGACATTTTAACATTACTAGATAGTTACATTGTGTATTTGTAACAGCATTTCTATTTATCTATTTAAATATACATATAGGTGTTTAAATTTTAGTAAAAAGTATATCTATAATATTTATTATAGATATACAATTTTTATAAGTATATATTATAGATATATATTATAGATTAACAATTTTTTAATATATATATATATTAATATCTATTATTTTAATTTTGTTTCACAATTAAACAAGTCTAACAAGTTGTATAAGTATGTATAAAGTGTCAAAAAACTACCATTATAAAAATTAATTAGTTCTTTTAATATAAAAAAAATAAAAAAAGGGTATTAATTCCATCTTAACACTCATAATATTAAATATAGTTTTTTCTAAATATCTGCAAATATGCCTTAAAGTGCTATAAAAAAAAACGCTACATCGAATAAACTAATGTGGAATGGATTAAAATGCTGCTGCAAAATTTCAAAATTTAAAACAATTTAGAATTAAAATAAGTTTGAAAGGTATTTCACGGATAAAAAAAGCTGAAAAACCTGCAATTTGTTGTATAACAGAAAGTTTTCTTTTTTTGGTTAAGACTAAGAATTTAATTTATGCAATTTTTTTGGAATAATTAAATTATAGGAAAAAAATATATAAAATGTTATATAAAAAATATATAAACAAATGAGGTGGAGTGTAGTGTAGAGTATGTGTCAACTCTAGAATACCCGTATGAACATAATATATGCTGTTTCCCTAAAAATTGATCATCGTTTAAAAAATTTCAGATACAAAACTTGAATATCTTTTATAAGATTTTAGACGCCTAGCTTAATTAAGCTCCAAGATATTCAAGCAATATGAACCTGCTGCTCTAGTACAACCAAATTTTACAGAATTTCTTAACATGCAACTTGACAACTTTTCCCAAAATTTCAGATTCCTAGCTTCAATAGATACTGAGTTATTTTCATATAAAACGAGGAAGAATACAGTTGCCTTTGTCAACTCTTAGATACCCGTACGAACCGTTAGTATGTTCACAGCCTGTCTATTATGTTTATTAATGCGTTTATATTAATGCGTACATAGTATATTTATATTGTTATAAGTATATCGCCATACATTGCAATATTTCTTTAAAAATATTTCCATTCATAGAATAATTTCTTATAAGTACAATAAAATACATATATGTATGTAAATACGGCGCTATATAATATACATCTATGTATACTCTTATCATTCATTCATCAGTGAGATATACGATATATAAAAAAACATGATATTATATAAGTATGTATGTATATCAATATCATATAAATAAAAATTCTTCAAGCAACCGTTATGTTGTTTATTTATTTACATTTTTTTGTGCTACGCATTATGTCCTCAACAATTTCAAATTATCGAGTAAAATAAAATGCAAAAAATTCGTTAAAGAAATTTGTTAGAAAATTTTAAAAAATCAAGTAACACTTTCGTCAATTATAAAGTAACCCTATATTATTAAAAAAAGTTGTTAACAGAAATAAGAGTATAATGTTGAAGCTTTAATTTTTATGTATTACTTCAAAAAAATTTTAACAGAAGATAGAAGGGTTAAAGGATTTTGCAAAATTTTAGTTTCGCATAACGGTAAATTAAGACACCGTATGCCACAACTATATATTTATTGTATATATACTTTTAAAGCTAATAAAAGCTGTAATCGTTTGCCGTTTTCAAAATAAAGATATACCTTATACAACTTGTGCTATATCAATTTAAATATAGAGCTTTTTTGAACCTTTGGGGAGCTGTTGCTCCGTAACGGGTGGGGCTACAAAAAAAAGTTATTAAAAATAAAATTAATATTTTTGTGACATCTATCAGCAGTTAAAATTTCATAGCTCTATTTCAAAAAAACCTGTACACCACCGAACCTGTAACACCACCACAACCAGACTTTAGAGTTGTTGGCATGCAATTTGACATCTTTTCACAAAAATATAGATACCTAAATTGAATAGACATTGATGAGTTATTTTCATAACGAAATTATTTTCGTAGCAAAACTAACAATTTTATAAAAGTATACAACGTGGTAAAAATTTTAAAAAATTCCAGCTTCTTTATTTTTTGAGTTATCATGTGTACGGGCGGACGTCCATTCCTAATCGAGAAGTTTTTCGATTCTGATCTGATCCATACTTGAATATATATCTAGCTCGGTTCTTTTAAGGTGTCACAAACGTAATGGCAAATTTATTATATCCTTGCATGTTCAATGCTAATGCTAATACTCATTTAAATACATAGAACACAATAGATCTGCATCAAAATTTGTTACTTGCAGATCTTAAATAATATATATACATACATATGTAGTTATTGAGCGATTAATATTTTTAAAGTTCCGTTTATATTGAAATCAGAATATCAATTATAAAAGGATCACCGGATGGTGTTATGTCAAATTACTTTATTGAATACCAATATTTTATTTTCTTTAATTTTAACAAATCAGACATATTTTAATAAATATATATGTACCTTTAATTAGAAACTTTTTTAGCACATTTCCAAAAAAAATTTGAGAAAATGTGCTATTAGTTTCACTCTGTCCCTCCGTTTGTTTACAAAATTTCTACACCGTTAAAAATAGACAAAACAAATTTTAAACATGATTAGGTCTCATAAAAAAATTAATGTTGTAGAATAATTTTTTCATGTAGCCCCATACATCACGGAGCTACAGCTCCTCAAACTTTAAAAAAAGCGGTATTTTAAAATGCGTGTAAGTATCTCTATTTTTTCAATCTGAAAACGTCATTCGACAGGATTTTTTTTTACCTTTGTAAATCAATATTAAAATTATACAATTATTTTAAATTTAGTATTTAAATTTACCCTTATGTGAAAACCAAATTTTGCATTATTTTCCTACCTTCATAACTCCTGCGCGCTTTTAGATAGGAACTTGACATTTTAAAGAAACAAAGAAATTTTAAAATTAGCATCCTCTCTTTATCAGCTATTAGGGCTCAAAAATTGAAAATTTGTATTTTTAAACACCTGTAACTTAGGCATACATTTTTCACGTACACATTTTTCTTCGGCAAAACATAAATAATAAAACTCCAATAATATATTTTTGCGTGTGTTAACGGTTCTTCTTATATAGAGTTCCGGACTTACAGCCCTTCAAAGTCGCAAAACAGTCCTACGAAATTTTCAAATTTTGGTGTCATAGAGTCACAATTCTAAACCCTTTGTATTATTTTTTGGAAATGTGTGCTTTTAAAAACCGTCGGTTTACAAAGGTAGTTTTTTTATTAATTAGTTTTAATTCTAACTTTTATAACTAAACTTTCCAAACGTATTTTATTTATCTTTTTGAGCTGTCGTTAAATTTCCTACTTTAAGACTGTTTTAGAATTTTGTTTGTTTGGGATTCGAACCTGCACTCTCACGGTGTCAGCGTATTTCAGTCACTCTTACCCACTAGGTCATCTAGGTTTCTTCATACATATGTACATAAATGCATATTCTGGAAAAAGTGTATTTCTTTGATTTTGTAACCAACTATAAAATTCTTGCTAATTATTTTGTTACATACATATTTTAACATTGGACCATTAAAAATAGTGGGGCGCCCAAACCTACGCTAACCTAATTTTGTAACAAATACATACAATACAAATTGTATAAACCTTGTAACAAATACAATTTTTGGAGAAAAAAATTTGAAATTTCGGAAAGAAAATAAAATTTTAACAAATATGATTATTTCATTTCATTTCGTTTTATTTCATTTTATATTTGGGGCCTTATTTCATATAAAATAATCGTCTAAAAAAATAAATTTGCAAATGCAATATAACCCCTCAAAACTACTACCTACCTTTATATGCAAAAAAAAATTAAATTTCAACATTTTAATTTTTCTTTTCATATACATATTCCAACATCGAAGAATTGTTAATTGCTGCTGCCCCCAAACCCCTCGCTAAACATATTATTGAAACCCTGATTTTATAACCAACTCTACAATACACCCTAATTTAGAATCTCATATATACATATATCTACACGTGTACATACACACCTACACATGTACATACACACCAAAAACTCTCAAAATTTTCCAAAGTTTCGAAATCGCGAATTACAACATTTCAAATTTAATTCCGAAAAAAATTTTATAAAAATTATGTATAACAATTATGTATAATAACAAAATCGCGAATTATAATATTTCGATTTTAAAAAACTTGAAAAAATTTTATAAAAACTGTTATACATAATTTTTATAAAATATTTTTGAGATTTTCAAATTCAAAATGTTGTAATTCGCGATTTTGAAACTTCGGCGAACTTTCAGTTTTCTTTTCGGAATTTTTATTTTCGGAATTTTTATTTTCGGGATTTTTGTGTTTGGGTACATGTAGTTATCCCTTAATTAATATATCCTATTTAAGTAATACCCCACTTTTTTTGGATGTTATTTCATTTTTTCTTTTTTTTGTGGAATTATTTCTTACGGGACTATTGCCTGGAGCCTATAAATGACTCTAATAATTGCTAATTGTATTAATATTTTAGTAAAATTAAAAAAATTAAGCATCATGAGCACAGTTTTAAAACACAAAATTGTGTTTCAATAGAAAATTAAAAATTACATATTTTATTACATACATAATATATTCATATCATTCTTATTAAAATACTTTTATGTTAAAATTTAAATTTATTATGATTCAGCATTGCAGTAAAAGAAGTGATTTCAAATTTTATTTTTTATAGAACAATTTTTGTTGTCATAACTTAACTAACTCCTACTAAAAATGAACTAATTCAATTTATTTTTAGTGTCAGTATTTTTAAATTTATTGAAATAAAAAGTAAATTTTTTTTTTGCTTTGTACTACCATAAAAAAAATCGATTTTATACGCTTTTTTAACTTACATATTATATTATTTTCTTTTAAAGAAATTTGAAACCAATTTCAAAATTTGAAATTTCAATAAAATCCTTCTCTTTTTTTTTATTATAAATTACGCCCGAAGAAAAGTTTAAAATTTCCTAAGTAATAAAAAGAAAATCCTATATATAAACTAAGGTAAAATTTGTATTAGATTATGTTAAAAAAAATACATCTATATATCATCTTTGTATATATTTATATTAATACAGGGTGTAAAGTGAATGTACTTTTGAAAAAAATATAAAGAAGATTTATTATATAAATTAATCGAGTTATCAAGTGATAAAATATTTTATTATGTTGTATATTATGTACCTACCTAACCTACCTATAATGAAATTATTTGAATGAAATAAGTAAATAGATTTTTATGAATTATATAACTTAACAAAACGTTAAGAAACTTTAATTTATACTGTTTAAATTATTGTAGAGATTTGTAAATAGATCATTCCACTATATTTCGTGTGATTCGTCATATTATATTTTAATTATCTTTTATATATATGTACATATATACATATATGCAACTTTACTTTTGTGGCATCTTGTTTTAAAAATTGACATCCCATGTAGGAGATTGAAATAAACTTTTTTTTTATAGCAAATAAAGTTTTATTGAATTTCATAAAAATGAAAATTTTGAGATTTTTCTGTCAATATTTTTTTTTTTTTAGCTGAATTATAAAAAGATATTACATCAGGTGAAAAACCATATATTTCTAATAGAATAATGTTTAAGGATTAGTTGTTATCTGAATGTAACATATATTTATATGCATATACATATATTTTGAAATATGTATATGTATTTTTAAATCATATGATTCAATGAATACGTATTTTAGAGTTTACAAGACAAAGTTTAAACGACTTTTAAATAGTTCGATAATACTTTGAAGAAAAAAAAAAAAACATTTTTTTCCAGTTATATTATTTTATGAACGTACAGTACGAATTTCTTAAAAAGTTTAGATTCTTTTTAATAGATTTCAAATAAATATGATTTTTATGAATAGAAAATATGTACATGGTATATGTATGTAGGTATAAATTATTCAAAAAAATTTAATTTTTTTTTTAAATATTAAGATTCATATGTACTAACGTACCTATGTACATAGGTATGTACATATATGTGAAGAAAATTTTGAAGTGGAAAAGTATGTTTAAAATCAATACATACACATAACTGGAAACCGCAATGAATTATTTTGTAAATTATTTCTAACAAACAATTTCTAATAACGAATTTTTGTTGAGCTAATAAATTTTATTGTAAAATCTTATAATAAATAACTTTGTTGCCTTTATTTAAACTAAAAAAAAAAACAAATATCCTATAGTTGGATGTATATATAAAAAAAATTCATTGATTCCATTTAATCTATTCCGTTTATTCAATTTTCCAAGTAATATTAGTTAACCATTATTTGTGTTTATTTTTAAAATTTTTTTTTTCGCGATTTTATCAAAAAATCAAAAAGAATAAAATATGTGATTTCCAATAAACTAAAATGAGAATACATATATGTAATATGTAACTGATATAACGCTCCATTCAAATTACAAAATTATTCATTGAATTTTGATTTTGATAAACATAAACATATTTTTAAATGTCTACTTATGATTTAGTAAGTTAGGCATTTAAAAATATATGATGTCCCAAATTAACGAAGTTTTCCAAAAGTTATACGAAAATTGATTGCAAAATTTAAAGCGTAAAGTTTTTATGTTTTACAAAGCGAGTGTTAATATTAATATTTATTTTTTTATACATTTTATATACTTAATAATATTATAATGTATAAAGTTTATTTAGTTTTTATCGACCGCATACAATTATGTATAAAGTAGGTATTGTTTTCATACTAAAAATTTGTACCCGAAATCTGTGGGCACGTGTATAGCCAAAACGACTGAGCGGAGTGTTTTGAAATTTCATATTTAAGGTTTTGATGTAAATATTTCAGATTGATAAGCTTTTGGAGCATATCGGACAACCGGAAGTAGTAGTTTACTAGTGTCATTTTTAAGTTGTTTACATTTTTTGTTCCGACTAACTTTAATTTTTGTTTAATTTTTTTTCTAAGTCCAAATTTCAAACATATAACACGCCATATGAATTTATATGAACAAGTTGATGACGGAAAATTCAAACTGTAAAATTTTTGTTACCAGATTCAATATTAAAGTTGTTTGTTTTGTATTTGTTTACAGTTTTTATTATGAAACGCAATATCTCCACTACATTTCAAATAAAAATATTTACAATAAAGCACAGACTATCAGAACTGACAACTTCATAGTATCTATTATAAGAAAACTAGGGGTTCCTGTTAATGTGTAGTCAAATTTTATGTTGAATCCCAATACATATAATAGATAGTTGCAGTTTAGAAAAATAGAATTTATAAAAAAAGTACAATCCGTAAAAAATCAGAATGCAAAACCAAATTCGTCAAAACAGTAACTGAAATTATTTTTAAAATAGCGCCAAAACTGAATTAAATTGTATAATGAGCCTGCAGTTGGTGTACGTATATTTAAGTTATTTGGTATTGTGAGTTAGGACTATTATGTCTATTTATTTATCGAGTTCGAAATAAATGTTTTCAAGGTATGTGAAGTTTTCTCCGGAAAAGGTATCCGTAAAACATTCGTAAAATGCACAAACAAAGTTTGAAGCAAAATTCAGTTCAATTTTTTTATAAGCCACGTTGTCTGTAACAATATTACTGTTGTTCGTTTTACCTTGCCCTAATGTAAAAAATTTAAAATCTGAAAAGAGCAGATACTTAAATACATATATTTGGCGTACAATCCTTGATTAAGATTGTACATGGTGCAGAGGGCGAGAAAACCGTACAAATATTACCACAATTGTACAAATTGTAACCCTGCATAAAATTGACATACAAAATATTTAAAAATAAAAAATTATTCAAATTTAATTTTGGTTGTAGTACTGCTGTATACTAAAATTTAAGTACTTACATGAGAAGAAATTGAATTCAAAAAAGAATGAAATTAGAAAAGTTTTCTAATCGCTTCAAATAATATACAAACATTCATACATAAATGCAGCAATTTAATAGAAAAGTACAAAACCAAAATAATTATATATTTGATTTTTAAAGAGACTCTGCCCGCTGATCATACATAATAGATACTTAGATACATATTGATGATTAATATCATATCAGTATCATTCATCATTATTTAAAAGTTCAATACATATTGTGATAAATGATGATTTTTATCAATTTTTAAGTTTTTTTTTTTTACATGCATAAGTTAAAGTACATTACATACATATAGCCAAAAAATAGTTGAGCGTGAGCCGTTGAGGTCGAGTCGAGACTCGAGAGCAAAAAAACAAAAACACAATTTTAAAGAGAGTGTGAAAATGTCTCTTATAATTTTGTGTTTTTTTTTTATTTTGTTGTGTACGGTTTGTTACTACTACCGACTACCGACTATCGTACGTACCATACTACTGTAATGTAAATATGAAATTTGTTGTTTATGTTTTATTATTAATATTACGTATAGGTTTTATAGTAGAAAAATCGTAAAAAATATGTAGTTATTGATGTTCAAATCTTGAAACGGAATTCATAATACGTAGTGGGTGGCTGAAAACTACTAAATTATAATTATAGATTCTGGAGCAGAACATATTTTATCTACAACAACAATTAAAAACTCAGCTTATTGCATTGACCTGTACACCCAACATGCTATGGAAAAAGGATTTATTTCTCCAGAAGGGTTCATTTTTTTGGACCAACATAATTTTATACAAAATGCCGAAAAAGTTCCTCTCTTCTACCACTTTTAGAGAAGGGCCACAGATACTAAAATATCAGATCAGATTGGGTACTATTAAATATGATACGGCAAAAATTTAACAAGTCATTGTCGGATAAAGACAGAAAAAAAATAGAATGAAATTTTTGGTGGCTTCTATAATAGTAGTCTAAAAAGGAGCAGCTTGTGGTTTAATTAGTTTAGAAGTAAGTTTAGGTTAATTTTTATCAATATGAAAAAATTATAGTTGGTTTTTTAAATTTTCCAATTAGTATAAAATCAATAACACGTGTTAATATGCATATAATTATAGCTAAAGTAATACAAAATTGTTAAAAGCAAAGAAAAAATTAAAAACAAAAAAAAATCATAATATAGAGTACTCGAATGGGGGGCAATATATTAATAAGAAATGTACTTAATTTGTTGTTGTATATGCAGATTAGTTTCCAAACATGTAAAAATTTTTTGTAACGTTATAAGAAAAAAAAAAAATCTATATTAAAAAAAAAAATAAAAATAAAATAAAAAAAAACAGTTTTTATATATATGAATATATTTTTAGAAACATATAGGTACATTACATATATAAATATGTATGTACATATATTTTTACGATTAATTCATTGCTTAGTTATTATTGTTATTGAATAAAAATAAATGATGTTAAATTATTAGAAGTTATTGTGCTTTGATATAAATTATTATATAAAAAATCTATAAATTTTCGCTTTATACTTTTTGTATAATAACGGTTGGTTCTGTGGTGGAGACAACTGATTTTTTTACATGTTATTATACTTATAATGTTGGATTTTCATGCTAGTTATAGATTGAAATATAATTTAGAAATTAAATTGGAGCTTAACTAGGTATATGTATAGGTACTAAAAGCTTCTTTCAAATTTTTCTTTAGAAAATATTGTAAAGTTTTATTTACTCGTAGATATTGAAAGCCTAACTATAGTTTTTGTTTTTTTTTTATAAATTTTAATTGATCATTGATTTAAAGCCTGAAGGTTTTGTAATCTCTTTACTGAAATATCGCTTTTGTTTTGCTAAAAAAAAAAAAAAACAAGAGTAATAATAAATATAATATGTACTGCTTAAAGCAATATTAAGTAAATAAAATAAATTTAAGGGTGTTAATATTAAAGAAAAAGTTATAGGTACCTATAAGTATATAAAAAAACATTAAAAATATTTAAATTCTATTGAATATGTATTTAGTATAATATATGTATGTAGATAGAATAATTCATCTGTTAAACTCTAAATTTACCATTTTTCACTATATATGTATTTGTTTTTTACTACATGAAATTTCTATAACAATATCAAATATTTAAATATTTATTAGATTAAATACCTATACATACTACCTGTATATTGGGGTTTAAAATTTTGTAATAGAAGTCTTTATATTAGGTATACCTACCTTCAGTTTATATTTAATTGAAAATACGGTACATATTATGTTACATATTTTAATGTTCATATAATATATACAAATGCATATATACATACTAGGTAGGTATGGATATGTAGTTATAAATTTTTTAAACAAAATTTTCCTAAAAATCTATATTTTATATATGCATACATTCATATGAATAGTTTTTGAAAATGTTAATTAAAAATTTTGTAATTAGTTATTTTATTAATGTAATAATTATAATAGGATTGAATTCAAATTCATGATAAAAAAAAAAAAATGTTAGGAACTATGCTAGAAATTGTTAGAAATGTTCATTAATAAATTTAAGTTAACACTATAGTGTTATGTACAATTTTCAATCAAAAACTTGAAACAATATTTATAAAAATCTTTTTTTAAGATCATTTATATACCTATCAGCTATAAGTTTTATTTGAAAAACGAGATGTATTGAAAAAAATAATACTAATGAACATCCATATATATATATATATATATACATGAACAATACATACATACATATCTAACAATGAAAGTAATATCACATAATATTATATTATGTATATGCGTTAATAATGTAATAATTTTTATGAAATTTATTATGAAATTGCATTATTTTGTCTGAAATTCATCTTTTTTTTTTTAATCTAAAATTGAAATAACATTGGTAGATATTGTTTTTATTTAGTAATTTTAAATGTTAAATTGGTATAAATTTATTTTAAATTTGTTGAGAAACTTATCAAGAAAATGAAAATTAAATTGTTTCAACATTTTTTATGATTCTTTTTGAACCATTTCAAAAACTTGTTAAAGCAAATTTTACAGTTAAGGTAGAATTTAAGTTAACATAATTGACATAAAAATTCGGCATCATGAAATAATTCCGCAACCCAAAAATGAAAATTTCAAAAACTTTCCTTGTTTTTTTTTGATCCGGAGTTATTTTCGTGTTTGGCGGATTTAATGCATTTCTATTTTTCAGATTTATTTTCTTTTTTTTTTTGATTATGAAATAAGTCCGTAAATCAAAAAATGAAATCCTCAAATTTACTTTTTTCGGATTTATTTTGAGTTTTAGCACATTTCCAAAAAAATTTTGAAAAAATGTGCCTATTCATTTCACTCTGTCCGTCTGTTTAGAAAACTTCTACACCGTTAAAGATAGACAAAAAAAAATTTTAAACATAGGTAGGTCTCATAAAAAAATGAATGTTGTAGAACAACTTTTTCATGTAGCCCCATCCATTACGGAGCTGGAGCCCCTCCAATTTTGATAAAGCTTTTTCTTAAATGCGTATATCTCATGTTTTACTTAACATTTTTTCAATATGAAAACGCCATTCGACAGCAATTTTTTTTATCTTTGTAAATCAATATCAAAATTATACATTTTTTTTTAAATTTAGTTTAAATTTACCGTTATGGGAAACCGTAATTTGAACGATTTTTCTATCTTTATAAATTCAGCACGATTTTAGATAGGGATTTGAAATTTTGTGACAAGAAAGAACTTTTAGAATTAATATAAGTTTGCTGAGAACATTTTTTGTACCACCCCTTGTTTAAGAGTTATTAGCGCTCAAAAGGTGAAAATTCGTTTTACTTGGACACTTGTACAAATTTATATTCGGCAAGACATAAAAATTAAAGTTTCGGTAATATATTTTCACGTGTGTTAGCGGTTTTTCTTAGTTAGTATAGGGTTCCGAACTTACAGCCCCTCAAAATTGCAAAAAACTTTTATTTTCATATTTTTTTCTATATGAAATTTTCAAATTTTGGTACAAGTCACAATTCTAAACAGTTTGTATTATCTTTTTGAGGGAGATTCTGAATTAGGAGGGATTTTATAGTCGGTGGCAAAATCAATGATTTTGAATCCCTCCTAATATAAAATATCGCATATACATATATATATATATATAATTATTCTGAAAAAAGCGAATACCCTGATTTTGTAACCAACTCTAAAATCCCCCCTAATTCATGTATATATATACATGAATATTCTGTAAAAGACGTATAATCCCGATTTTGTAACCAACTACATATAACATTCCTCCTAATTCAGAATCTCGCATAAACATATACATATATAAATTTTCTGGAAAAAGATTTTAATTCAACTCATTTATAAAAATAAAAAATAAAATAAACGAAATAAATCCGCAAATAGTCAATTTGAGGATTTATTTCATTTTTTGATGGGATGGACGGAGTTATTTCGTTTTGTGCGGAGTTATTTTAGAAGAATTGCGGACTTATTTCATTATGAAATAACTGCGCAATTTAATCCGGAATTATTTAATTTCTTGATGCGGGGTTATTTCATTATGCCTAAAAATTCTTTAAATTAAAAAAAACAAAATAACTTTATGTGAAAATACTTTGCTAAACAGGAAAAAAACAGAAAAAAAAAATTTTCCTGACTTTTTGATATTGTCTTTTCATTTTTAACTGTCAGCCATCAATTTTTATTTTAAATTACATGTGTTTTTGTACATATTTTTTAGTTAAAAAGATACAAAAAAAAAAAAAATGACAAATTCTTTGATAAATGTGAAGTGAATATTCGTGTTTTATACTTTTTTTTTTGAAAATACATATTCAAGAATAAACCTCAAAGGGAAAAGCATTAAAAAAATTATTGTTTTACCCTTAAAAATGAAAAAAAAAATTGTATCTTTATCTGTTTTTTATATTTATAAAATTTTATCTGTAAATGAAATTTTTCAAAGTTCAAACCCCAAATGCCCAAATAATTTTTTTTACTGTTTTTTTTTTATTTTAAACTTAAATCTATCTATGTATATGGTTATAATAAGTTATTAGAATATTTAATGCAATGCATACCTTATCATTATACTGTATTTCATACTATTTTGCTAAATTAAAGGTTCGCTATATAAGTTCGATATGAAATATATAAAAGCGTTAATATAAGGCATAAATTATGTATTAGGCAATATTAGTTAGGTAAGTATATTATATTTATAATGATTTTCTGCAAAAAATTTCGTAACACGGGTTGCATGCTTTTCGGGGTATTGGGCATTTTTTTCATATGGTTACAACTAACAAACAATTTATTCTAAAAAAAATTGCAAAAAGTTAAAAAGATATTTAAAATTCATAAGAAAAGAACAAAAGTTAGTTATATAAAATTCGTTTTTACAACTACTTTAGTTTACAGTTATAAGGAAACTGATTTTTGCAATAATAAAAGATAAAAAAAATATATTATATCGAAATATAAGTTAATTAATTATAAGTATTTAAAAATTGATTAGTTTTTGTAAATGTTTAATTACTTTTAACTTGAAGTTCAGAGCTAATCTTTATAAATAATATGAACTTTAGACATTTTAGATGTTTTTAAATATAGGTATGGGAATGTATTATGGGATCTTTAGGACAATTATGTATTTCGAAAACAGATTGAAAAAAACTCTCGTACTCCTGTTATCCTAAATTCTAGACTCCTGTCTTCCAACACCTGTTATCCTAAATTTTTATTATGTTTACTTTTTCTAGAAATCTCTATAAAAGATTTAAAAATGTTGTTTAATTTATGCTGTAAAATCTATAAAAAAAAACCAATCAAGTTACAAATTTTTAACATATACAAAAACGATTTGTAACATTATTGGCAAATAAATGAAAGATTTGTTTTACTTTATAAAAAAAAAAAAATAAATAAATAAATATTAGGATATTTTTCAAAAATATGTGATTATACGTGTTAAAGCATTTTCCTTCTTTATATACATACATACATACATATATATAATATGAATATTATTTTCTAGTTAAATTATTTTTTTCATTTTTGATTTCAATCGAATTGCTCTAACAATAGAAACAATTTAAAACCATCAATATTTTAGTTATTTTCCTTTAGATTAGAGAACATTTTAAAAGATTTATTGTTGGTTAAATTGAGATTGAAAATGACTTATGATATTTTTTATAATACATATTTCATATTTTTTTGTGAACAGTGTATTAAAAAAGTTCACAACAAAAATTTAAAATTTAACCTAATAAAATTAAAAAAAAAAACATGTGACTCATATTTTCTTTAGCTCTTTGATCTCATAGTTATAGTTTTGATTGATCTCATAGTTATAGTGATCTCATAGTATATACTTGTGACTAATTAAAACTTTAAATTTTTGAAATTTTAATTTTAATTCATAGTTTTTTTTTCTGCTTCGCTATATTTTTTCCATTCTTCCCAATTCTATTTAAGTGTTTTACAAATTTGGGCTAAAATTTTCTTTAGCTCTTTGATCCGATAATTATAGTATGGTTAAACGTATTTTAAGACATAGCTTTATAAAAAGTTTTCAATTTTATTCTGTGAATTTTAACCATTTACTTCTATAACTTGAAAACAACTTCAGCTATAGAAAAATGGGTTGAACCAATTTAGAAAGAGGGAGAAAATGGAATTTTTTTAGACTTCTAAAAATTTAGCGTTATTTAGTTCTTAATAACGAATAAAAATATGTAACTCTAAAAATCGATATTTTTTGTTTTTTTCCATTTTGTAGCTAAGTTATTTCTATTTCTATTATTTCTAAAGGTAAATTTTTAAAAAGTAAGTTTTGTGAGCTTTAAGATAAGTATAAAATATTGTTAGTATATACCTTATAGTTCCGCAAATATGATAAAAAAACCAAAATGTAAAACACTTTGAAGGGTTGTTTGACCTCCTTAATAACCTCATCGTCAACCCTTGCTGGACTAAAATCTGTTTAATTGTGTGTAAGCGTATTTGTAAAAGTTGTCAAAGTTTGAAAAGGGTCGAAAGCGGGAGCTAAACTAAAGTAAAGCTCAATTTCGGGCAATTCAAATTAAAAAAAAATATTTGAAAATACAATATAACACATATGTTTATAACACCATAATATGGAAATTTAATAAGCACATGAATTAATGGATACTAAAATTAAAATCCATAAGAAAAATTATATCCATAAAATAATCCATAAAAATAATAGTAACCTATCTATATGTTAAATAAAATAAATTTTTATTCAAAAAATTAAACTTTTCTTATGATTTTTCAATTTTAATTAAATTTTTCTGTTAAAGGTTAAAAAGTTGAAATTACACTTTTAAACTTCATGAACTTAAATTTAAGAGGTATCAAAGCAGAAATTTAGGAAAACTTATCACCAACTCTTATCGAATAAGGTCTCCTACATTTTGAAGCTTCACTACTGAACTGATCAAAAGTTTTAAGAAGCTTAAAATTCAGTTTAATTTTAAAATTCCCTCAATTAAAATTAATTAAAAAATTTTCCAAGCATTTAATTGCAATTAACCGAAAAAACTTAGAACTATGAAATTAAAACATCATATAATGTAGCTTAAGAATTTTGAAGAGAAATGAAAAAAATTATATACTATTGACATGAAATATCTTTTATATGAAATAGCAAACACCAAAATTATAATTCTAATAATAACTAGTAAGTAATACATATATTTATATTTATTTTGTTATTGTAGCCAGATTTCAAAAACAAAAATAATATAAAAAATACACTTCATTTATCAATTAAATGTTGCCAGATTAAATTCAACAAAATATTTGTACATAAAATAAATATAAATATTATTAATTGTAAACTAGGTACATAATACATATGTATATTATTTAGTATTATTTTACCTACTGGTACGTACATATATATTTTTGTAATATAATAATTCCTTTATCAGAGTGAAATTTTTAACGTTAATAAAAGAGGAAATGTGAATAAATTTCCCTTTTTTTTTGTTTTTTGGAAAAACAAAATATTAAATTAGTATGGCCTTGTATTAAAAGTTTTATTGATTTTTTAATATCTTGCAGATTACGTTAAATATGGATTTTTTTTGATTTTATTTCATAAAAATAAAAATAGATTTATTAAAGTTTGGAATTTAAGAAAAATTCTATGTTTTGATATGTTGTATACGTAGTTAGGTAATTAATTTTTACAATTATAGTTACAGTTATAAATACCATTTTGCCTGGAAATTTTCAAGATTAAAAATAAAATAAAGTTTTTTTTAGAAATTAAAAAAGGTAAAATTTAAATCTTTAAATATTTATATCTATATAGGTATAAAATATGGGGGGGTTTATAAGTATATATATATATACATTTTATGTGAGTTTTTTTGATTTTTTTTTATCATATTATAAAAACCTTAATTTTCGAATATAAATACTATTGTCTTTTAAAAAAATAAGACTATTTGATTCAAAATAAATATTCCATATGTTGTTTATTTGTAACCCAAACAAATTGTTTTCGAGTAATCGATTTTGTATAAATATACGTTTTGTACAAATATGGACACATCATTTATAGTACCGAGTTTTGTGAATTACAGGTTGCCCATTGATTCAATATCAAAAAAGAAATAAATAAAAGAAAAATTAAGGAAAAGCTTAAGAGTATTTAGGATTTTTTATATAATATATACAAAATAAATACCTTGTTTAAAACTTAAATTTTTGTTTGTCAACTTGTAATAAAACTTTACATCTTTCTAAAGTTTAGAATTAATTTTTTTACGAAGTTAAAATTAATAAAAACTATTAAAATTTTTGTTGTTTATATTAAGCATATAATTTTACAATCTCTTCAAACTTAATATTCTTGAAAGTTGTAAAGTAAATTTACGTACACATACATACGAGTACATATTTCATTACAAAAAGATATATACACGTTTTAACGTTAACTAATCTAATTACTTCATTAATTTACAAGGATAATTTCAATATTTAAATATAAACTTTATTATTTAAATTTAAGTTTTTATTGCATTAAAATCTTTCATAAGCCGTTTGAAATATCATGTTTTCTACCTATATTATAAATTTGAGCTTTTTGTTTAAAAATAAATTGTTTTATTTGTAAATAATATGTATATTTTTTTTTAATTGTGCATTATTCCTGGTAGATACGTATACTTTTAAATACGTATGAACTATGTTCAAAGGTATAATAAATTTGCCATTACGTTTGTGACACATTAAAGGAGTCGAGCTAGATATAGTGTGAAAGGTATGGATCGGCTCAGAATCGAATTCTGAGTCGATTAAGCCATGTACGTCCGTCCGTCCGCACAATAACTCAAAAAATAAAGGAGTTAGCAGACTTAAATTTTGTTTACGTCACTTTTGCAAAATTGTTAGTTTTTCTATTTAAATCCAGCATTTTCGGCCGCCGGGTTCAAGTAGCTGCCATAGAAGTTCTTTCTTTATATAGCCATAACTTAGTATCTATTCAAGCTAGGTATCTGAAATTTTGCAAATGATGATCAAGTTTTATGACAACAACGTCTGTAAAATTTGGTTGTGATGGTGCAACAGGTTCGGGTAACTGCCATACAACTGCTCTTTTTAAATGAAAATAACTCAGCTAAAATTGAAGCTACCTATCTGAAATTTAGTGAAATGGTGTCGAGTTACATGCCAACAATTTTTGTAAAATTTGGTTGGTCTAAAGCCGCCGGTTCAGGCTTCTTGCACCTCTTGGAACATAATGAAGCTAGGCGTCTAAAATCTTAGAAATGATGATCAAGTTTTATGGCAACAACTTCTGTAAAATTTGGTTGTGCTTGTCATTTACATAAATATATCTCGTAGTTAACGTCGGTACTAAAACATTTGAAAGTTTTTAAGAGATCGTTAAGTTTTATAGAAACAGGGTATTTTACATTCATACGGGTATCCCAGAGTTGACACAGTCTACTCTACTGCACTCTTCCTCGTTTATTATATATTTGTTTACTGGTTATAGATACAAAACACATAATATATGTATAGAAATGGTTTACGGATAACAATAAACTAAAATTTGGATAGGGCATCTATAGAAAATTCACTCAAACATATATAAAATTGTTACGAAAATTTAAACCAGAAAAAAAAAAATTAAATGATAACAATCTGAGAAAATGCTTCATAGTTTATTGATTTTGATTTATCCCTGAGTTATGTTTTTTTTTTTTAATTTAGCTGGGTAATGTTTTCATGTAGCTGGTTCCAGTCTCAAAATTACTATAGTTTTCCATAAATTAATTAAACTCATAAAATAAGCTTTTTTGAAAAATGGTTTCAGTGTTTATATTTACTAAGGCAAAATAAATTTGTCTAGAAAGACCCTAGAAAACATTACAAACAGATATATGCTCTTTAACAGATATATGCTATATTCTGTCTAATATTTAATTAAAGAGTATATATTTATATTTTCTTAATTTTCTTTTTTGTTTTTATTAAAATAAATAAAGTCAAATATATTTTATAATTATAAACGAATTAGTAAATTTATAGGTATACTATTTAATTTTTAAAAAAAAAAACACAGGTTTTTAGTAAAGTGTAACTATAATTAGTTGAAATAAAACTGGTAAACTTAAGGCTTAAATTACATATATAAAGAATTAACCACAAAATAAATGTCATTTAAAATTGTGGTTGGTTTTAATATACAATAGAATACATCTAATTTCAGAAAATATCATAAAAATCTGTTATATTTAAATTTACTTTAATTATTTAAAATGCTTCTTCTCATGACTAGGCATCCGATTTTACAATTGAACCTCATTCAATAAATTTCTTCACGAGGGTAAAAGAACGAATGTAGTTATTTTACAACAAATCAAAATTTAAAGCATTTTGTTGCTTTCTATTGTCTGATATAAAAAGTTATAGAATATCGTTTATATTGTACATTGACCAGCCAAACCTATAGGAAAAGGCTGCATCTATTCCCATGTACATTGTATGTGCTTGGGAAAAAATAAATAAATAAATAAATATTGGACATTGGGTTAATGTTTTATAAATTTTTTTTTTTATAAATTCTCATTTATTTGAACCAAATGACGAGTTATAAGTGAATCAGGTTTTAAATCAAATAAAATATATTCCCTTTTACAAAGATTCAAGATTGGATTATACAAATGAGATGCCTTCATTTCACTTGATCATCTGTGTCATTAAATAAATAAATACATAGAGATATATATATATACTATATTGTAAAGTAAATAAATAGTACGTACATATTATATACTTACATTATATATTTAATATTTTGTTTAATTGTATATTATATCTTTTAAATTTTTGCTAGTTTATTCATTTGCAGTTTGGAATTTTTTTTTCTGAAATAATAGTAATAATAATGTATAAAATTAAAAATGTACAATTATATAAAAATTATTAAAATTTATTATTGTTTTAAAATTTTTAATTGGTTTCATATTAACAATTCAAACAAAATAGAAATTGGTTAAAATTTTTAATTGGTTTCATATTAACAAAACAAATCGACAAACTTACTTTTTTTCGGAATAAATTTAATATGTTTACATCACAAATGTAGGAAGTCTTAGTGTCATGATAATGTACAGTTTTACAGTCACAAATGTTATGTAAAGACTTACAGTACGGCTTATAATACGGCTCTGTAAAATATATTAAGCAAAAATTTAACAATAGTATTTTTGTTCACAATTATCATTCTAACCTTTTCATTCTCATTCTCGTATAGAAATTAGTATAAAAAGTTTTTTAAATAATTGTTTTCAAAAATATCGGTGGTGTTAAATGAGTGTAAAACATACATTTTGAGAATATATTTAAGAATAATAATATCATATGTTTATTTTAGATTGTACAAAGTTAATTTACAGATTTGTATTCTAGTTTTGCTGCTAAAAAACCGTCTAAAATAAAATATTAAAAAGTAAAAATGGGATGAAGTTTACTGTCAAGTATAAATGAGGATGAGTTAGACGTCCAACAAGTAAATTTGTTAATCTTAAATATTTTCACCCTTTTTTTGTTTATAATGTTTTAACAAAATAATTCCCACCATAAGGTGGAACTGATTTAATTTTTTTAAATCAAAAAATAGAATAAAAATATTATTAATTTTTATTTTTGTTAAAACTATAAGTTAGATTTTACGGGAAAATTTTTTGAACTAATTTTTGAAGATTTCTGTGAATTTTTATAACTAGTAGAAAAAATCGAAATTTTGGAGTTGTGTAAGCATATATTAAAACTACATGTCTACTGAAGAGTTTAGTAGTGTTGAAGAACGAAACAATTCCTCTATATTACCTGTTCATATATATATATATATATATATTTTTTTTAATTCGTTAGCTGCCAGCTAACAGTTTGCTGTTAAAAATTTACGTAGAATGCATAAATATTAAACTTAAAGCGTGATATGGAGTTAGAAATCATTTATTATCTAATAAAAAATGAAACATGAATTCACAGTTAAAAACTTTTAAGACTGTAAATTTATCTAATAAATATTTGTTTTTGAATGTGTAGTTTTTTTTTTTTTTTATTAAAAATAAAGTATTTTAAAAACACAAAAGTTAAAACAAAAATATAAATTCCACAATATACAAACCAATTTAAATGTTATGATGACTATAATTTTTCACCGAACATCTTGTATTATTTTATATATTGCAAACCTAAAACTTATACCTATTCACTTCTTCTGTAATATAACTATGAAAGCATGTTACATATGAATCTTTCTTAAAATTAAATAGAAATTGTGATACATGATTGTAATAATTTAAATCGTTAATATAATCGTTTTATATTTCCTTATAAAAATTTCGAAATGTATATTCAGTTATATTAAATCAAAAGAATATGGATGATATAAAAAGAATCCCTAAGATTTTTAATTCCGAAAGTTAAACTTAAATCTATTTAAAAATAAAAAAAAATACAAATATGTATGTAGATACATTAAGATAAAATTTTAAAAAGCTAAAATTATTCAAAGGATTAGAGTGTAAATGTAAAAATATAAAAAGAGAAATGTTATCGTGTGACATCAACACGAACTCTAAGAACATTTGAACCCTCACAGTATACTTGTCATTAAACAACAAACACATACATTTATGTGTATTTTGCTGACAAATATATTTGCATGCAGCCAGAGTAGTATTCGATTTTTTCTTTAAGATTCAATTTCTCTTGAATATATTATTATAAAGATTTATTATAACGCTTATTTCATACTAAAATATTTATTTTTATTTTTTTTCTCTTGTTATGATGATTTTACATTATTTAAAATGTCGCGTCATCGTTGTCATCATTTTATTTATAGGTATGAGTTTCATTTATTTATTATTTTTAAAACAAAATTTTGTACAGTTGCATAATCGCGTTTTTAATACTTTTGCTAACAAACCTAATGATATCATGTGTAAACTGATTGCTGTGCTAAATTGGTTTATTTCAACAGAGAATGTATTAGAGTATAAGTAGCAAACCTATTAAAAGGATAAACATGTATACATCATTTGTATTTTCGTTAAGATATACGTGCAAACTGACAGGTATAAATTTGTTTTAATAGCACCTATACGTGTATTACCACTGTATATGTTTGTAGAATTTTCCTTCATATTTTGAAATCAAAAGTTGTAAATTACGTATGTAGAGATGTTAAATTCTTTTTTTTTGAAATATACAAAATGGTAATATAAGATTTTTTGGAGATATTTTGTTAATTTGTATATAATATGTCTCGTAAGTAAATATACATACATACATTATAGTTTATCATTAATATATCATAGGCGTTTTTTTTTTTAAATCAGAGCTTATAGATCTTAGTACGCTCGGATTAAAATGAGCAGAGCATGGACAGAACGCGTTTAGAAAGTTCAGATTTCAGAGAAAGTTAAAAAAAATTTGAATAAACCGTTATTTTTGAAATACGTGTTATACATTTTAATTTGTTTTATTAGAAAATAATGTAATAAAATAAAATAACAAAAAAACCAGGGTTATATCGAAGAAGTTTTGCCAAGATTTTCTCATAATAAACTTTTAAATCGCAGTTTCGAATAAATCTCAAAGTTTTGTGTAATGAAATATACTTAATTTCTTCTCAAAATTATGGATAACCTTACCAATAAATTATTTTAACATCGCTTTTTTATGCAAACGTCAAAATCTACTTGTCAATTTCTTAGGCTCAGCCGTAACTACTCCAAAAATTTGTTCTACGTATATGGAGCTCTGAGCATGTATGTTCAAATTTAATAAACAACAAAAACGGTTTTTATTTTGAAAGATCCATTCATAGCTCTGATTGAAAAAAAACGCCTTATGTTATTTATTATAACCATAAAATAACATCACAACTTTTTAAATTTTAATTTGATTCAACATTAATGATCCTCTACACAATAACTTTTTTTCCAGCTTAAAATTTCAATTTTTAAGGGAAATACTCAGGTTTTACTGAAACAGCAAAATTGATACGAAAATATTCTTAAAATCTTTAATAAGCGGCTGGAAATGGTAGAAAAATCGATTCAAAGATTTGGTAATTTCAAAATCCATTTACAGACGAAAAAATTTAGCTACGAGTTTCGAATTTCATTTTTATATTTGGAAATATTTGTAATATGGTAATATTATGTTATTCTTAATACATACGTATATAAAAAAAAATTATTGATTTAGTTTTTATACTATGTTTAGTTTACAAATTAATAAATTATTTAAGATTAAAATAAAAATAACTAAATTTTTAAATTGAAAGTATTAATTATTGTATAATAAAGGAAATAAAATAAGTCTGATATTAATTATTAATTACCTAAATTTTATAATTTCTCTCCTTATTAATTATGAATTAAAACTTTTACCAAAGTTGGGTTGATAACTGTGGGATATTAACAATTAAAAATATTAATATGGTTGTTTATTATTTAAGTATATATTTAAAATATATAGTAGAAATATTTTAATTAGCTTTCATTGGTACAAAATCCCACAACAAATATTATCGAACCAATCATTTCAACTTGCTTCATATTACTTTTTTTTATCGTTTTTATAATTTGTATGTTCTGGATATAATTTGTGTAAAATAAAAAAAAATGTAGGTAATACTTGTACATTTTACCACATATGCTTTAAGACAAAGGGCCCTATATCGGACGATATAATATAAAGAAAAAACAAAAATATTTATATTTTAAATGTACAATAATATAATAGTCTTAAAAAAATTATATGTATATTGTTTTTTAGTTTTTAAAAAATTAACAAATTATGGCAGAGGAAGCAAATGTATAAGTTTCTAAAAATTATATATTTTAACAATCGTTTTGTTAAAAACAAAAAGAAGTTATCTCATTCGAATTAATTTTTTATTTCCTTATGTTTAAATGTCAAAACAAACTTTCAAAATCAAGTAAATTTGTATACATATGTCATAAACGATTTCCCTAGATGTAACTTTTATAAATAATTAATATAATATCGAAGTTCGTCAAAGTTACATACGAAAAAATAACTGTAAATAGGAACATTCCATTAGGTATTTTGAAAGTAGAAAGAAATTTTTTTCTAAACTTTAGAAAATATATCCATATACGAGTATCTATGCAATTTCCAAGCAATCCATGATTATTTTAATACTTTTATAAGTGTTGTATATACATACATATGTATTTCGATTGGCATTACCATAGCAAGTGTTCAAAAACTTTTCTTTTATTAACCGTTTTGTATTCAAAAAAGAGAAAAACGAATTGCGTCTTTATTTTTATATATTGTTTAAATAAATTAGCAAGAAATCTAAAAACTTGCATCTATGTTACAGTTGAAACATTAAATATCGAATACAGATTACATTTTCTTTTCTATTAAGTATAAGTATTGGTTGCGTGTTAATTATTAATATACTTTACTTATGTTATACATTAAATGAACGGGACTTCTTTACAAACAGTATATTATCGATAAAAATCTTTATATTATTCGTATACAGAAAAGGTACAGTCTTTATTGTGTTTTTTGTGTTTAACATAATCCCAATTTTATATTTACCACCTAATTAAAGGAAACACAATATTTAGAAGGAGAGTATTTTTATTTAGTATTTAATAAGTAAAATTAGTTTTTGATTTTTAAGGTTGGTCTAGTTCGAAAAAACTTTTATACTTATAAAAATATTATGGTTTTATTCTATGAACAAAAATACATATATGTATGTATTAAAGTTGTACCTGGTTGTACCTTTAATTTTACGAATTTAATTTGAAAGTTTTTTTTCTTTTAAATTACTGAATGAATCAGTTTTCAATAAAATAAAACAATACATTTTTATACGAATTTATTTAATACATTTTCTTTTCTAATTATTTAGTGATGACAATGTTTAAAAACAAGAATATCCATACATACATATGTATGTATAAGTTTTTAACAAAACAATCATTTTAACACTAAAAAAGTATGATTAGCATAATATTTATGACAATGTAAATCTTCTTGACAGGTTAAAATACCTAAAATTACAATCAAAAAATTTTATATTATGTAGACTTCAATCAGAATTTAATAAATAATCACATAGCAGCTATTTATTGTTGTAAACAATGTCATAACTGATATAAAAAAAAAAAGTTAAGTGATGATTTAATAGAAAAGAAAAACGGCATATTGTTGGCAAATATATTTTTGTATTATCAAGCAAATTTAAACACTTGTATAGAAGCAAATAAAGTTTAATAATATTTTTCAAAAAAGGTACTAAATTTACTTGCATATAATATAAACTTTTTACCGACCGCATACATTAATGTATAAGGTAGGTATTGTTTTCATAATGTATAAGGTAGGTATTGTTTTCATACTAAAAATTTGAGATTTGAGAGACCCGAGATTTTGGCAAATATGCATTACTCCGGTGTGGAGAAGGCTGTAAAATTTTTTTTTGATATCTGTGTGTGTGTTCGTGTGTTGGTATGTCTGGGGGCAAGTGTACAGCTTCAACGTCTGAGCGGAATTTTTTGGAATTTCATATTTAAGGTTTTGTCTCGTAGCGCAAATATCTCGGATTGATAAGGTTTTGGAGCAAATCGGACAACCGAAAGTGGTAGTTTACTAGTGTACTTTTTAAGTTTTTTACGAATATTTCGTAACAGAAAAATTTTATGAGAAAAATATTAAGAAAAAGTTGTTACACAAGTAAAGAGAAACAACTTTGTCATAGAATATTTTTTGATCCGACTAACTTTAACTTTTATTTAATTTTTTTTTTCTAAGTCCAAATTTCATACATAACACTCCATATGAATTTATTAATTTATATAAACATTTTTTTTTTTTTTTTATATCTCTAAAAATTTATATATGTACATACATATGCACTTATATCTATGCATATTATTCTTTTGTTGATGACATAAAATTAAAACGGTAAAATTTTTGGTAGCAGATTCAATATTAATCTTATGTTTGTTCTGTATTTGTTTAGTTTTTATTATTTTTTACTTCCAATATTTTTGAATGAAAAAAAAACCATGTTGGTACATTACATAATAAATAATAATGTAAATGGATGTATGAATGAATGCACATATATTTTTACGATTTCATGACTTATTATTGTTATTGAATAAAACAAAATGTTGTTAAATTATTAAAGGTTATTTTGCTTTGATATAAGTTACATATTATGTAAAAAATCTATAAATTTTGGCATTGTACTTTTCGTGTAGTGGCGGTCGTCCTGTGGTGGAGACAGCTGTTTTTTTAAAATTATTTCATGGTTTAGTGTTTTAGATTTTTGTACTTTTAAATAAATTCATATTCTACTTTAAAGAGTAACAGTTCTAAAAGCATTTAGCTCTGTTCGTTTAGTTTTTAGAGATTTATACTACACTAACTATAAACTACTTACATACATACGTTTGTATTTTGATGAGAAATGTAACCTTTTCATTAAATTTTTTCTGTTGCGTACATTAAATATGATGTTAGGGTGATTGTTAAAATTCGTTTCAATTAATAAAAGTTTTAGCTTAAAACTCCGATCAGGTCATAATATAAAAATAAAATATTCTACTATAAGATAATACATGTAAATACATATTATTAAATGACACACAAATAATATAATAGTTGTGTTTCACAATTGTGAACAATAGCCACAATCGAATAATCAATGGCTTAGTGAAGATAATGATTAAAAAAACTGAAGATAAATATGAATAATACGCGACTTAGTAGATGTCTTGTGCTGCTTAAAAAGTTAAAAGAAAAAAACAAATTCTTGTCCATTTTAAAAGAAGAGGCACTTTAAAAATTAAAAATTATCGCAAATTTTTAAAATACAAAATTACGGTGTTAAGTTGTGATTTAACACCATTAGACTATTTCTTGTGAGGTTATTTGATGGTCTTTAGCAATAAACCAGACTCTCTTCAAGCTTTAGAAGTCAATATTGAACGTGCTATTCATGACATACGACTTGATTTAGTGGAAAATTGTGTTCATCGAATTAGTGCTCGAAAATTGGGTTCATCGAATTCGTTCCTGCAAAAGAAATCGTGGAGGCCATTTAAATGACGTTTTATACAGAACTTAATTGTATCGATTGTACTTCACATTAAATAAAAAATATTTGAATTTCCTTAACAATTAGTGTGTTTTTTTTTTAAAAAGAAATCATATTACTCAAATTGGAAAACCCTGTACAAAACTTGCCACAAATCGATATTCACTGAATATTTTAATAATTGTTTTAAAAGTGATTTTTTTTTTTGATTATTGATTTACAAGTTTAGTTATATGATAAAAAAAGCGTAAAACCATTTAATGAGGATGAAGAATGTAACTTTTATTTAAATTTTTTATTATCATTTATCAAATACATATATATTATTTATTTATTTATTTATTTATATTAATATTACATACATAAATGTAATGCAATATTATTGAACCATCGGCTACAAAGGCCATTATAGGTTTTTATACTATTATTAAATTATATACTAATATTATTTATTTTGTTTATATTATATACTATATATTTACATTATATTTGGTCGTAAGGCCAAGGGTATGTAAAGAGTGCAGGGATCGAACCCACACTCCTTCGGTTAATATGCCACACGCCTACCCACTAGGCTACCGAAGCCCCACATATATATTAATTAATTTATTTATAATTTATATTATGTTATATTATAATAGAACTAATAAAAAGTAAATTTTAATTAAAATAATATTTTTAATTATAAAATCAAAAGGACTTAAAAAATATAGTAACTAAAAAATATTAAATTGTATAGTAAATAATTACATTTAATGGAACTACTTGAAATAAAAAATTAATAATAATTATAAATATTAAAGAATGCATTTAATTTACTTATAATATATATATATATGTATATATATATATGTATATGTATACATATATATATATATGTATATATATATATATATATATATATATATAATCAACATTATTGATAGCTATTACATTTTGGTTTAATTGGGTTATGTAAATGTTTGAAAATTAATTTAAATATGAATAATGTGTAACAGAATATTTAAATATTTAAAAGTGTTTTTAATATACATATAAATATTTATTTGCATATTATTTTCAAAATTATTTTAAATATTGATTTATGTTATTATGTGTTATTGAAATCAAAAGAAAAATTCGAAATAAACATCGTTTATTTTCTTCTATTTTTTTTGAGTTTTCATTTCGTCATATTCTTTCATCATTAAAATAATAAATGGAGCTTACGAAAATATCGAAGATATCCAAAAATGAGAAATCGAGAACATATCAGAAGCTATATTGTAGTACATTAGTTAATTTTTTAATTTTTAGTTCAAAGCGTTAGGGTATATATGTAGTTTGGGAAATTGTGTGCAATTATATATTAATTTGTATGTGTTTATACTTATATGATTTAGCTAATGGTGTAGTGGTTAAGACACCGACCTTTCATTCGAAGATCTCGGTTTCAAACTCAGATTGGGTCATATATAGAATAATAAAATAATATACATTTTTTTTATACTTAATATGTATAAGGTATATGTATATAATTTTTATAATAATATAATTAAAAAAAAAATAAAATAAATAATATATGTCTAATTAATAATATATCGTAATAAAATATGTAATAAAATAAAAATTAAAAAAATAATTCTTGTACATATAAGATAATAGATGTCGCAAAAATAAAAATAAAATATTTGTGTTTCATAGTTTTGTACACAGCCGACTAAATAACGGCTTAGTGAAATGAATGATTCTAGAACTGACGCTTAATCAAATATGAATAACAAATTGTTTAATTAGTTACATATTTCAATAACATCATATTTTATATAGTCGGACTTATGACACTTATTAAAATTTTAAAGTGTGACATAAGGCCCTTGAAAAAAATTCTTAAATCCTTTAGGTAGTTTTGACACTTTACTTTGTTTCTACAATAACACTGAAACTCATTACACCAGGTTTTGAGCTAGAAATTATCAATGTAATTTGAAGTTTAATATGTACCTTTAGTTTAGCAGGCCAAATTTATAATATTAGGAGGAAAGAAAACTATTAGATAGGATATTTTATTATACTAATATAAAGTAGTTATTAAGGACAAGTTAACAATTAAAATGAGGAATAAAATCATATGAAAGTGTACAATTATAAGAAAATAAATTTATTTTATTATATAATATTGCTGTACGGTGTCAATAATTTTATAATTAATTATATACTAAAACTTATACTAATACTAATAAATACATTGACGCTATCTATTTATAAAAAAAAAATGTTTTTTTGTTATACATAAAACTGAATAAAAAAAATTAATAAAACTATAAAAAAAAAGACATCGTAATTTGGAGAAAATTTTCTAATTCAAAATGAAAGTAAATCTTTTAAAAAAATACATAAACTTAACAAGCCTCTTCTGTATAGAATATCATTTAATAAGACTATTGCTATTTTACCGTTTGTACTTATAAGTTCAGAAGTATACATATACATATATTTTATAAACATTCATAAATTTACATTATATATATGAGAAAAATTTATGTCCTTGTTTTAGTTGATAATATCATGAATGAAAGTAATTCGTTAAAAAAAATACATATTATAGTATATTTTTTATTAAAGGAAGCTATTAAAAGACAAAATAATGTAAATATTCTATATCTACATGTGCAATTATACTACATAATATATAGAATAATATAAAGAATAATGCATATATCTAAGAATGTTTTATATATGAGAGTATATAAATGCAAGGATAAAGGACTAAAATAAAGTACCATTTTCCTAAGAGGACACATGTATAAAAATCTATTCAAAGTATTTTTTTTTTTTTTGGTATGTGTATAAATATTTAAAAAGCTGATGCATATGTATAAATATATGCATGTTTTACAGTGACCTATACAAAAGAATAAATACATTCTATAAGTCGAAATTGTGTATCGAAAAGATTGAACTACGTTTTAAGAAAAATTTAATAAGAAATTCATATAAAAAATTAATTATCAAAATTAAATTAAAACAAATTTGTTAAAAATTATTTGATTTAAATGTATCTATTTATTGCAATGTGTATTTACATACAGCAATGATACCTGCAATAATTTTCATTTACTCTTTTAGTTTTTATATCTAAATAGAAAGCTGATAACGGTAGCGGTGTTTACAGTAAAACAGAAATTCTTGTTATCTTGACTATATAAGAAAAACGCCTTACATCATATATTTATCCAAGAGTCATGACTTTCAATGTGTTGAGTGTAAGGTAAGTAATAGGACGAAATTAAGAGTAATTAATATATATAATACTTACCACATATGAGTCACTGTAATTAAAATTTTTTGTACTTCTTAGAGTAAATGGTTTTCATATAAATCTTAGAAGGTAATAACATAACATTAAATTGCAAAACAAAACACAACAAAAAAAAAAGTGAATGACACTTTTTGAAAAAAAGGATAAATAGAATAAAAGATAAGAGGATAACTTATTTAAAAAAAAAAGAGTAAGAAGGTAAAGTGTGAAAAATGAAAGAGAAATAAAATTTATAGTTAAAAATTTTTTTTTTTTGTTTTTAACTGTAGTGGTATAGTACTGGAATTGTTTATTATTTTATTTTTATATATTTATTAAAAGTTTTAACAAGTTAATTGAGAACATATTAAAGTGACGAAGGATATTATAAAGGTTTTATTTTGTATATTGACTTTTCGTAAGGAAATGTCATGTCCTAATTAAATTTTATAATTTAATACTTTTTAAAACAAGAAATTTCTTATTTAAATATAAAAAGGGTTTTATTTTATTTTAAAGTAGTTTCATATTATTTTTTTATTTATAAAATATATACTTAAAAAAAATAAAACTACTAAAATTAGAATATAATTGACTTTGTCCAATCTGTGCCGTAAGTTTATGTAAGTAAAATAATTTTGATATCCATGATAAAAAAAAGAAAATTGTTATTTAGCTTTTTTATTTTTTATATTATACATAATATTTTAAACTTTATAATTATCAAAATTTATTTAAATTATTTTTTGTTATAATTTAACATCCTTATTGAACTTTGCAATAAAAAGTGACAACTTTTTACTAATATTTTTAATTATTAGTGAAAAATATTTTCAAAGCTAAAACCACTTTAACAAATTGTTAAAAATTAAATTTTAAGAAGAAATAATCCTTAAAATTTAATCGTATAAATAATTAAATATTTAATAAATCATTTTCATGCAAATTGATGTTGGTATTAACTGCCTAAATGATTCATCTTCTTTATATATGTAACAAGTATATGTATATATATAAACATATATTAAAAAATATAATATTTTTTAACTAATAAAACTCATTTGCCAACAGATAATCGTTCGAATATCCTTCAAGGATATCCTAAAGACAATGTTTCCTAAAAAAATGATTATACATAAAAATAGAAAATTTATAAAAGTATATTTGTATATGTATTATACATTAAGAACATGAAGTCATTGAAAATATTAAAACCGATTTTATTCTTTTGATAAAATTTATATTTTAAAGTAATTCTATCTATCTTTAGTTCTTTCATCATTATTTAATACTAGATTAAAACAGTATAACAATAGAAATAAAAAAGAATTATTAATACTATGAATATGTATATATAAATACTATACTGTTATTTTACATAAATAAAGGATAACTCTAGATATACGTACATATATAAAGAAAACTAATTACAGAGGATAATTTCATTTTATATCTTTATAATTGTTTAATTTTGAAGAATTTCAATGTAACATTCTTATTTTACTTAATTGTATTTAGGCATACCAATATATAAATGTATGTATAAATCATGTATGTAAATACATCAATTTGAACACATTTTTAGTTTACAGGGTTAATAAATGAATATATGTATCATTATGTTTTTTTTTTAACATATAATATAATGAATGTATATATGAAATAATTTATTCTCTTTAACTTTACTTGAATGGGATGATAATTTTTATTAAGTCATTACAATGACCTATATATTCTTTATTCTACATAATTTTCTTTTTCCTTTCCTTTTTTAAGATTAATTACTCAATTTATGCCAAGAATACTTCAACAGGCACCAGATAATTGTCAAAATAATTGCTATAATACATAATTTTTTGAACAGTAATTTAAAGTGGTTTTCAACACGTACCTATAAATAAATAAAAAATATCAATTAGAATAAAAAAGAAAAATGGATTATTATTATTTAAGTAAAAGTTTTGAATACTTTGGTAGCTTAATTGCAAAAAATCATAAATATTTTCAAATGATAAGAAGTAATAAAAAATTTGCCAAAAGATTATTTGTATTTGCAGAAGTTACTTATGTATGTATATAGGATAAGCCTCTAATAATTTCATTGAATATCGGTTATAACGACATTGAGCGGACCAGCAATTTTGTTCGTTATATCCGATAGGTTGTTATAAACAATTTAAAATTTGTAGGTGTAAGCATATTAAAGAGTTTTTAACAAAAAAAAAACAAAAACTTAATAATATGTACCTACTTTCACCTCCCCTTTTTTAAGTAAAAATAGGTTGTTATAAGTAATATGTCGTTATATCCGATACCAATTTGTTTGAAATTATATATGAACTTAAAACCGGGACTTTTAAAATTGGTTGAAATAAACGACATACCGTTATAACTCATGTCGTTATAACCGATTTTGACTGTATACATATTATGTATATGAAGGAATAAGGTAAAATATGAAGTCGATAGATAAGATCTGGTAGGGTATCTTGAAGGTACGTTCAATTATTAAAAAAAGTGTTGATAAAATTACTGCGAGTTATTAGGCAAAATCAATTGCTGAATTATGGGTAGTTATAATATTCATGTATAAGATAATAGATGACGTAGAAATAAAAGGAACATCTCATAGTACATAACATACAATAAATAAACATACAATAGCTACAGTCGAGTAATCAAGGGTTTAGTGAAATTAATTAATGATAAATGGCTTAGTGGATATATGTTTCTAATCCCCCGATTATATCCTCAAAATTTGAATTGAATAAAAAAAACAAATGATTGTATATAATATTGTTTAACACACCCTTTGTATACGGTACTCTACCATTTCCATAATAATTGGTTATAACTGACATTTTTAGGCAACAAGTTATATATTTACTTTTACCGTTTTATAGTGGAGTTAGTTAATGCAAAATTCTATTTCCAGCTTACCTTGAATAGTTACATGTATATACTTACTTTTCTTTGTATTTTTTTTTTTGTTTTTAGTTTATTAGCCTTTCCTTTTCACGCGTGGCTGTAAATGTCATAAGGGAAATTATTCTTACGATTTGTGTGGGATTCAAACCCACACTTCTTCTGTGTTTACAGCGTAATCTTACCCACTAGGCTACTGAGACTCCCTTTCTTTGTATTGAATTTAAAATTTTTAACTTTAAAATATAATAAAATGAAACAAAAACCAATTAAAAACTTGTTTTAATAAATTTATTTTAATTATTTAATGACATTGCTAATATTTCCTTTCATTTATTTTAGTTAAAAATATCAAAGGCAATATGAAAAACAAAAAAAAAAAATGTATTATGAAAAATGTCAATTACAAGTAGAAAAATATTTTAACAAAAAATTTCTTTTAACAATCACAGAAAATACAAGCTGGGGTGGCAAAAAATGTAAATCATTATCTACATTACTAAATATATACAATCAAAATATTAAAGGATCAAAATAAAAAATCTTTTTGATGTCACACCTGCCATTCCGAGAGTTCGACATGAAAATGAAAAGCCAGTTTTATTTTTCCTTAATTTCACTTTATAGTTTCTACAATAAAAGTTTCTAGTAAAAATCTTTTTTAATGTCTTCAACTTGTGTAACAAATTTTTATTTCCAAAATGGGGTGGGAATGATTTTATTTTGAGGATTATTAATGCCTTTTATGTACATAATATAGAATGTATATATTATTATTTACGTAAATATGTATGGATAAATTGTTTGTAAGACTAATGTATTACCTACTTTAAATAGAAGTTTTGTGAAGAAAAATTAAAAGAAAATTAGTTCTCAAGGTCTCTTATAGTTCTGATCAAATAAAATATGTTTAATATCATTTATTAATAGAAGTTAGCTAATCAAATATAACAAAAGTACAGAGATTTCTTTTAAGGGTTTGAGAATTTTTAAGTTATAGAATTTTTAAAAACATTTTACCATAAGTGTATTTTTTAAAGGTAAATTTGACAAAGTACATGCGGTATGATTAAATCTTAATTGATTTAATTTTAATTTTCCTCAATTATAGAAATGTATGATATTTTCGGGGTATATTTTTGCAGAACTTTAATAAAACTTAATTTATTGTTTTTTTGCCGAAAATAAATTTTTTTTCTTAATAATTTTTGGAAAGCTTATCCAGCATTACTAAACTAAATTGCTATATAATGAAATGGTTTATAAATGTCTTAAGTTCTATTCTAATTAGAGTTTTTGTATTATAGGCATTTTAATTCCTGTAAAATAAAAAAAAGCTAATATTTCAATCGGGAATTTTATCAAATATTTTTTTTGGTCAAAAATATAATGCTTTAGAAAAAACTTTTCTTTAAATTATGTACTTAGTTACAACAATGAAAACACATTAAAACAAAAATATCTTTCTTAATTTTTTAATAAAAACATTTACTTTAATTTAATCATTTTATATGTAATTGAAGTTACATCTAAAATGATTTCTTATTGGGTTTCTCTTGATTTAAACTGGAACAGCTTACTTTAATATTTGACATTTAAATTATTGAAAAAGCTCTGAGCTACAAAGTTCTAAAAGTGGATTAAGAAATATATTCAAATGGGTATAAAACAGGAGTTACTAAATATTTTATAAATCGAAATATGTACATACATATATTTACGGTAAGTATCGGTATAATACGGTAAGTATCGGGTATACGGTAAGTATCGGGTATAATAAAATTACTCCTCCGTTTGTAACACCTCGAAATAAGCGAGCTAGATATACCTTCAAAGGTATGGATCGGATCAGAATCAAATTCTGAGTCGATTAAGCTATGTCAGTTCGTCCACCGTCAGCACACTAACTCAAAAACTAAGAAAGCTAGAATCTTGAAATTTACAGAAAATATACTGGGAGCAATTTGTAGGTTCCCATTTTTTTTGGTTGAGTTCCGACCAAAACTTCGGGTAGCTCCCTAACAACTAACTTTTAGATCTCCACAATTTTTTTGAAATAGAGCCATGAATTTTAACTGCTGATAGATATCATAAAAATATTAATTTTATGTATATATTAATTTTTCTATAGCCCCACCCGTTAAGGAGCTACAGCCCCCCAAAGTTTGAAAAATCGCTATATTTAAATTGTTATAACACAAGTAGCTCTATAAGGTATATCTTCAATCTGAAAATTCCAAACGATAGGTGCTATTATGAGCTTTACAAACATGTATATAATAAATATGTACTTGTGCTATACGGTATCTTAATTTAGCGGTATGCGAAACTGAATTATTGCAAAATCCTTTAACCTTTCTATCTTCTAAACGGTTTAAGTTGGAAACTTGAAATTTTGACAGAAATTAAATCTTTGAAAATAAGTATGAGTCATTTCAGAAATTTTTTTTGTATCACCCCCCGTTTAGGAGCTGTAAGGGGTCAAAAACTGAAAATTTCCTATTTTTAAACACCTGTTAAAAGTTTTTTGAAGTAATACATACAAATTAAAGCTTCAACATTATACTCTTACTAGGGGCCCCTGTTAATGTGTAGTCAAATTCTATGTTGAATGCCAATCCATATAATAGACAGTTGCAGTTTAGAAAAATAGAATTTATGGAAAAAGTACAATCCGTAAAACATCAGAAAGCAAAACCAAATTCGTCAAAACACTAACTGAAATTATTTTTAAAATAACGCCAAAACAGAATTAAATTGTATAAAGAGTCTGTATTTGGTGTACGTATATTTAGTATTGTGAGTAAGGACTATTATGTCTATTTATTTATCGAGTTCAAAATAAATGTTTTAAAGGTACGAGGGGAAAACAGAATAGGTATCCGTAAAACATTCGTAAAATGCACAAATAAAGTTTGGAGCAAAATTCAGTTAAATTTTTTTATAGACCACGTTGTCTGTAACAATATTGCCGTTCTTGATCGTTTTACCTTGCCCTAATGTAAAAAATTTAAAATTTGAAAAGACCGTATATTTGGCGCACAATACTTGATTAATATTGTACATGGTACAGCGGGCGAGAAAACCGTACAAAAATTACCACAATTGTGCAAATGGTAACCCTGCATAAAATTGACATACAAAATATTTAAAAATAAAACATTATTTAAATTTAATTTTGGTTGTAAGAACTGCTGTATATTAAAATGTAAGTACTTATATGAGAAGAAATTGAATTCAAAAAATAATACAATTAGAAAAGTTTTCTAATAGCTTCAAATAATATACAAACATTCATACATAAATAAAACAATTTAATAGAAAAGTACAAAACCAAAACAAAACAACTATATATGTGAATTTTAAAGAGAGACCCGCTGGTATACATAAGTACATACATATTTAGATACATATTGATTATTAATATCAGATCAATATCATTCAACATTATTTAAAATTTCAATACATATTGTGATAAATGATGATTTTGATCAATTTTTAAATTTTATTCATTATACATGCATAAGTTACATCACATACATATAGCCAAAGAATAATTGCATGTAAGTCGACTTGAGCCGATGAGGTTGAGTCCAGTCGAGTCGAGACTCGTAAGCAAAAAAAATACACAATTTTAAAGAGAGTAAGTAAAAGTGTCTCTTATAATTTTGTGTTTTTTTTTGTTATTCTGTTCAGTTGTGTTTTGTGTACGTTTTGTTACATACATTACCAACTATCGTAGGTACCATACTACTGTAATCTAAATATGAAATGTGTTGTTTATGTTTTAATATTGTGTAGGTTTTATAGTAGAAAAATCGTAAAAAATATGTAGTTACTGATGTTCAAAGCTTGAAACAGAATTCATAACACGTAGTGTCTGGCTGAATACTACTAAATTATAATTATAGATTTCTTTATACTCTTATTTCTGTTAACAACTTTTTTTAATAATATAGGGTTACTTTATAATTGACGAAAGTGTTACTTGATTTTTTAAAATTTTCTAACAAATTTCTTTAACGAATTTTTTGCATTTTGTTTTACTCCATAATTTGAAATTGTTGAGAATATAATGCGTAGTACAAAAAAATGTAAATAAATAAACAACATAACGGTGGCTTGAAGAATTTTTATTTATATGATATTGATATACATATACATACTTATATAATATCATGTTTATTTACATATCGTATATGTCACTGATGAATGAATGATAAGAGTATAGATGTATATTATATAGCGCCGTATTTACATACATATATGTATTTTATTGTACTTATAAGAAATTATTCTATGAATGGAAATATTTTTAAAGAAATATTGTATGGCGTATGGCGATATACTTATAACAATATAAATATACTATGTGCGCATTAATATAATATAATATTTAAAATTATTTTTACAATTATGTAATTTAATATACATTTACCGCTTAGTATTAAATGGTACTATAGAATATTTAAAAAGTTTTGGATTGATAATCGTTATGTGGAAGGTTAGAATCTGCTTTTGAAGAATGTATAAACATGTAGTTTGAATATATGTACAACCCATAGTTCTAGAAATTATAAAATTCACCCAAATTATTTTAATATACTAAAATATTAAAAAAATAATATTGTAAGCAGAGTGACAGGCTGATAACATACTAACGGTTCGTACGGATATCTAAGAGTTGACAAAGGCAACCGTATTCTTTCTAGTTTTCCTTTCAATTTGGTCTCTAATCCGTTATATAAAAGCAAAATTTTGAAAATTATAACTTGCTGTATTCGCTAAAAGACAAACATTTTTATAGGATCACTAAGATCTTTGAAAATAGTTGTAAGTTAGTTAGACAAACATTGACGTATTAGATCTATGATTTTAGTTTTTGATGCAATTAAAATCTTGATATGTGTGCAAATTTTAAAAAATCGATATGTAAAAAGTAAAGTTTAAAAATTGGATGTTCATATGTGCAAACGATTTTCTTAAGTAAATGCAGTTTCATTAAAATTAAAAAAAGCATCTCTTAAATTTCTATAATTGTTATTGTTATTAAAATACTTCAATATTATATTATATTATTGTTTTGGAAAATTTTTGCTCAGTAAAAGTGTATTATAACTAAAAATTAGTTAATAAAATTTTTATTTTGAACTTGAACTATGCTAGTTATCATTAGTATGCCAAGGTGGACCCTCACCTCACTTACAACACTCCGTCAATGTCCTCGGTCCACTATCGTTATTCTTCCGTTCCAAACAACTACTTTTCTTAAACTGTTTTGTATATGTTATCTAACCATATGCTTCTATGTTGTATAACAGATGCCGATTATTCTGGCTTCAAAGATGGGTTTTTATGTCCTATCTGTTATAGTATATCTTTGATTTTTTAAAAATTTTACTAAATTTTCATTTTTGATTAGTGCCATTAGTTTTTCATTGGATCTTATTATGTAATCCCCATGTATATATTTAGGAGCTAACATTTTTCTTAACAGTTTTCTCTAGAAGATGCTTATAGTTGATTTTCGTTTTCAACTGTTAGAGTCCAAACTTCTATTCCATATATTACAACCAGCATCACGAATTTTTATACATAATTTTATTTTATACTTTGTCCATTTAGTATTTTAGATTTGTATAGTAACATCTATATTGGCCGCCGGATTTATATCTTAAATACTGTAAATCATTCTGCTTTTATTATTTAATTGTATCTCTAAGTAGTTAAAGTTGCTTACACTTCTTAAAGTAAATATACCTATCAAAATTGACTAATTTCAGGTATTTTGTTTTACCTTTATTTATTTGAAGATCAATATTGGCACTTGAGTTTATTCGATCTTCAAAAGTTTTACAGATCACAAAAATTCCTTGCTGTTATTGTGATAACATCGTATACCGATTTGTGAAGTCTTATATGCATAGATGTTTTATTGTAAAATAAAGTACCAGTTTTAAAAATTGTAGAATAAAGTATCAACTTATTTTGTCCATATATTAAAAATTATGGTACTGAAATAAAGTAGTCTTTATAAACTAATACCAATAGTGTTATTGAAAAATAATTATTTTTCTATTAAAAAAAAAATATTTAAATAGAATTTTAATTTTTTTAAAGAGTCTTTTGTTTCTTAAGTTTCTTTTGAAAGAGTTCTACTACCAAATTTAGTTTAAAATAGAATTTAATTAAAAAATTTACTTCTTTTAATAAAAATAAAAAACTATTGATGAGAGTAACCAAATACAAAAACAAAATTTTTTTCTTAAAGTAAATTAATAAAAAACAAAATTATTTGTTTCAATTTTTTTTAGAATCAAAGGAAAATTCATTTGAGAAATTATATTTTTTGTTTTATAAATTTTAAATTTTTTCGAATTTAATTTAGTATACAAGAAAACAATTTAATGTGTTAGATTTTTATGATTTTAGGAGATTTTTTACTTAGAATTTTTATTCTTATTTGACTTAAAAGTTTTTTTTTTTACCTGAAAAACAATTTTTCTTTTTTCCAAAGAACTCAAATTATATTTTTGAGTCTAAAATATTTTTGGAAAATTGTTAAAGAGATTTGAAAAATGATAATGTACATTTTTAAAATTTTTTCTTAGAAAATCAAAATTCCCCAGGAAAATGAAAATATTTTATGAGCTTTTTTAATAAAAAGGAAATTTGATTTTTAAGAATTTAATATTGTGTTTGTCAGAGTTTATAAAGAAAATTTAATTTCTCTTTATACAAGTAATATATAAGTATACATCTTTTAGTCAATTTTTATTAGTTTAGTAGAAGTAAAGATTTAAAATTCCAGTATAAACATAATTCAAATAAATAAATGTATGTCCGTTCGCAAGATAACTCGAATAATAATGGAGTTAGAATTTTGTTTTTTTTCATCATTTCGTTTTTAAATAAATGTCGGTTTTGCTATTGAAATTGAACAATTTTGATCGACGGCTCTGAGTAATTTCTTTCTTTATATGAGTATAACTCAGTGTCTAATTGAGCTAAATATCTAAAATTTGTTCAAAACAAGTTGAATTTTATGACAATGGTAATTGAAAATTAAAAAAATTATAATTTATTTTTTATCTTAGTTTTCACTTGAAAATTGTATATTGCAATATATTTTAAAGGTTCGATAACAAATTTGTAAATTGAAACAGTGAATAAGTTCCAGTATAAAACATTTATATTAAAATTTTATTATGGCTTTTTAAAATTTTTAGAGCAACAAGAAAATTTTCTATTTTTTTACCGACCGCATACATTAATGTATAAGGTAGATATTGTTTTCATACTAAAAATGTGTACCCGAGATTTTGGCAAAAATGCACTACTCCGATGTGGAGAAGGCTGTAAAAAAATTTTCTGCATGATGTCCGTCTGTGTGTGTGTGTGTGTGTCTGTGGTGACGTGTACAGCTTAAACGACTGAGCGCAATTTTTTGAAATTTCATATTTAAGATTTTGACGTAAATATGTCAGATTGATAAGGTTTTGGAGCAAATCGGACAACCGCAAGTGGTAGTTTACTAGTGTACTTTTTAAGTTTTTTACGAATATTTCGTAACAGAAAAATTTGGTGAGAAAAATTATTAAGAAAAAGTTGTTACACAAGTAAAGAGAAACAACTTTGCCATAGAACATTTTTTGATCTGACTAACTTTAACTTTTATTTAATTTTTTTTCTAAGTCCAAATTTCATACATAACACTCCATATGAATTTATATGAACAATTTTTTTTTTGTTTTTTTTTATATCTCTAAAAATTTATATATATACATATGTATGTACTTATATCTATGCCAATGCATCTTATTTATTCATTTGTTGATAACATAAAATTAAAAGGGTAAAATTTTTGTTAGCAGATTTAATATTAATCTTATGTTTGTTTTGTATTTGTTTACAGTTTTTATTATTTTTTACTTCTAATATTATTTTTTGAATGAAAAAAAAATCATGTATCTACATTACAATAATAATAATAATTAATGGATGTATGAATGAATGTACATATATTTTTACGATTTCATTGCTTATAATTATTTTTATTGAATAAAACAAAATGTTATTAAATTATTAGAAGTTATTTTGCTTTGATATAAATTATTATGTAAAAAATCCTATAAATTTTGGCATTGTACTTTTTGTGTAGTAATATTGTAAGCAGAGTGACAGGCTGATAACATACTAACTGGTCGTACGGGTATCTAAGAGTTGACAAAGGCAACTGTATTCTTCTCGTTTTATAATGAATTTAACTAGAGATAATTGCAGATATCCAACTTTATTATACACTATAGAATTTTATTACGCAACTTACTTTTAACAAATTACTTCTTACATTTTAGAGGACACTTTATAAATATAAGCATTTTAACATAACATTGTTATTTTAATATGAATGCAATTTAAACCATATATTATGCAAGTGAATTATATTTTTATTTACACCCATTATTACACCTTTGTTATTCGTAATTTTACTTTTTTTTAAGAATCTAAACATCATAAAATAATAAGCATCCATTTTAAACATTTAAATATAATATTTTGTGGTTATTAAGAAATTTGGTTTTATAATTTAATTTCTAATAATTTAGAAATGTATTATTTTTTTATTATATAGAATTATGTATTTCGTTTTATTTTCTTTTTATTTTTTTTATTTTTAATTTTATTCTTTTTTTTTTTTTTTGGGAATTAAAACGCTGTTAAATCATTTGAAACAAGAGACGGATAATTAACGTTTCCTTAAAAGATTTCAACTTTAAAAAAGTTTTTTGTTTTTAAACAAAGAAAGGTTATTGTGTTTCACGGGTTTTTTAAAACTTTGTAACTTTAGAAAATACTTCTTTTAATCAGTCTTTGAGGGTTTTTTTTTCTTTGTACTTTAAACAAAATAATTTTAATACATTTGTGCTTTTTCTTTAACTGACTTTCATAAATTAAAAAAAAAAAAAAAATTTTCTTGATAAGAAATAAACTTAAAACAAGATAAAATCATTTAGGGTAAAAGAATCAAAAAATATAAAATTGTTTTAAACTCTTAAGACTGATTATGATTGATGATAGAACTGAAATACCTAAAATTATTTTAAACTTTATATGATGGAATTTTTTTTTTTTTTTGTTAAGAGTATATGTACCATAATTACTTTTTAGCATTATAATATTTTTGTTTTTTAACTTTAGAAAGCAATTTTATATAAATACATATATGGTAAGTATATAAATAGAAAAAAAATCTATTTGTTTTTTTTTTTTTCATAAATTAAAAAAAAGAAGTAGACACATGTAAGATCAAGATATTAGTAAAAAGCATATTATGTATTACCAAAAAGGCTTTGAATAATTATACTGTCAAAATTTAAGTTAATTAGATTTTGTATAGAATACGTATATAGAATTTGTTTCCTATGTCAAGTTAAGTAAAATTTCAATAATGGATTCATATATAGCAAAAAATTAACTTAGAAAATAAATTTTTTTTAAGTATATAATTTTAAAGACTTTATTAACTTCCTTTGTAATTTTATAATTATATAAGAAGAACTTTTATATTCATAAACTTACATTTTAATTTATTTTAAATATAAGATTATATAGCCAGTAATTCGTAGTAAGAATTAGAGACTTATTCTAAACTCTTTAAAAGTTTAGTTTTTATCGTCAGTAAAAATATTTTTTATTGGTATAAATTTTCTTGATATGTATGAGTATAAAACGAGGAAGAATACAGTTGCCTTTGTCAACTCTTAGATACCCGTACGAACCGTTAGTATGTTCACAGCCTGTCACTCTGCTTACAATATTATTATACCCTACACCTAAAGTATAGGGTATATTAACTTTGGTATGGTGTTTGTAACCACCAAAAGGAAGCGAGTTAGGTATAGACATGTATATATATTCTGAATCAGGATCACCGCCGGAGTCGATTTAGCGATGTCCGTCCGTCCGTCCGTACGCACGATAACTCAAAAAATAATGATGCTATCTTGATGAAATTTATATAGTAGGTTACTAATTACGAAAGAAAGGCTAATTTCGAATCTGGACAAAATCGGTCCATGGGTTCGGATTCTGGAAGCTTCCGAATGATTCCGGAGCAAACGAGATTATCTCCAAAAGCAACAAAGATAGGACCCTCAAATTTTGTACAATGATGTTTCTTCCCGTTCGATTTATGTCTCTGAAATTTAAGAGGATTTGGTCCATGGGTTTGGGTTTTGGAAGCTTCCGAACGAGCACCGGAGCAAATGAGATTATCTCCAAAACCAACAAAGATAGAACCTTTAAATTTTGTACAATGATGTTCCTTCCCGTTCGATTTATGTCTCTGAAATTTAAGAGGATTTGGTCCATGGGTTTGGATTTGGAAGCTTCCGAACGAGCCCCAGAGCAAATGAGATTATCTCCAAAACCAATAAAGATATAACCTTTACTTTTGGCAGAATGGTGTTCTTTCATTTATGATTTAGGCCTCTGAAATTTAAGAGGATTTGGTCCATGGGTTTGGATTTGGAAGCTTCCGAACGAGCCCCAGAACAAATGAGATTATCTCCAAAACCAATAAAGATATAACCTTTACTTTTGGCAGAATGGTGTTCTTTCATGTATGATTTAGGCCTCTGAAATTTGAGAGGATTTGGTCCTTGGGTTCGGATTTTGAAAGCTTCCGAACGAGCCTCAGAGCAAATGATATTATCTCCAAATGCAACAAAGATATAACCTTTAAATTAGGCAGAATGGTGTTCCTTCATGTTTGATTTATGTTTCTGAAATTTGTGAGGATTTGGTCCATGGGTTCAAATCTTGGAAGCTTCCGGACGAGCCCCAGAGCAAACGAGTATATCTCCACAACCAACAAAGATAGAACTTTTATTTTTAGTACAAAGGTGTTCTGTTATGTTTCCTTTTCTGTAAAATTGGAAACTGACATTTGAAAGAATTTGAACCATGGGTTCGTATTTTGGAAAATTCCGGACGAGCACAAGAGCAACGAGCATATCTCCAAAACCAACAAAAGTAGAACCTTTAAATTTAATAGAATGGTGTTCTGGCAAGTTTTCTTTATGTTCCTGAGATGGATTCGATAAATTGGAGGGGCAATTCGGGTAGCTGACACAAACCTCCCAAGGACTACCAATCTTCGAAAATAATTAAGATAGAAACTTAAAATTTTATACAAGGGTGTCAAGCATATCCCAAGCGGATGCCTCTTTTACGTTCTTGAAATTCGAGTTGAATAAGACAGAAAAGGGAAGAAGTTCAAGCAGCTGCCAAAATCACTTATGGATTTTTAATTTAATTCGAATTATTCAGGTGTAGGGTATTAACAAGTCGGTTGCATTGACTTACTGTTACATTTACTTGTTTTTTTAATATTTTAGTATTTTAAAATAATTTGGGTGAATTTTATAATTTCTAGAACTATGGCTTGTACATATATTCAAACTATATGTTTATACATTCTTCAAAAGCAGATTTTAACCTTCCACATAACGATTATCAATCCAAAACTTTTTCAAATATTCTATAGTACCATTTAATACTAAGCGGTAAATGTATATTAAATTTACTAAGTACAAAATAGTAAATATAATTTTAAATATTATATTATATTGATGCGTACATAGTATATTTATATTGTTATAAGTACATCGCCATACATTGCAATATTTCTTTAAAAATATTTCCATTCATAGAATAATTTCTTATAAGTACAATAAAATACGGCGCTATATAATATACATCTATACTCTTATCATTCATTCATCAGTGACATATACGATATGTAAATAAACATGATATTATATAAGTATGTATGTATATCAATATCATATAAATAAAAATTCTTCAAGCAACCGTTATGTTGTTTATTTATTTGCATTTTTTTGTACTACGCATTATATCTTCAACAATTTCAAATTATCGAGTAAAACAAAATGGAAAAAATTCGTTAAAGAAATTTGTTAGAAAATTTGCAAAAATCAAGTAACACTTTCGTCAATTATAAAGTAACCCTATATTATTAAAAAAAGGTGTTAACAGAAATAAGAGTATAATATTTTGCTTTAACTTTTGTGTATTACTTCAAAAAAATTTTAACAGGTGTTTAAAAATAGGAAATTTTCAGTTTTTGACCCCTTACAGCTCCTAAACGGGGGATGATACAAAAAACATTTCTGAAATGACTCATACTTATTTTCAAAGATCTAACTTTTATCAAAATTTCAAGTTTCCAGCTTAAACCGTTTAGAAGATAGAAGGGTTAAAGGATTTTGCAAAATTTTAGTTTCGCATAACGGTAAATTAAGACACCGTATGCTAATAACGGTTGTATTGTACATATAAGAAATTATTCTATGACTGGAAATATTTTTAAAGAAATATTGCAATGTATGGCGATATACTTATAACAATACAAATATACTATGTACGCATCAATATAATATAATATTTAAAATTATATTTACTATTTTGTACTTAGTAAATTTAATATACATTTACCGCTCAGTATTAAATGGTACTATAGAATATTTGAAAAAGTTTTGGATTGATAATCGTTATGTGGAAGGTTGAAATCTGCTTTTGAAGAATGTATAAACATATAGTTTGAATAAATGTACAAGCCATAGTTCTAGAAATTATAAAATTCACCCAAATTATTTTAAAATACTAAAATATTTAAAAAATAATATTGTAAGCAGAGTGACAGGCTGTGAACATACTAACGGTTCGTACGGGTATCGAAGAGTTGACAAAGGCAACTGTATTCTTTCTCGTTTTTAAGTATTTTCATTGAAGAGAATAGGATATCGATTAAGTTGTTTGTTGTTTATATTTGGCTAACTTTGAGTTTGTTTTATCATTATCTTTACTAAGACGTTGATTATTCGGCTGTAGCTATATTTCACAAGATTATGAAATTCAAATACATAATATGTTCTGCTTAACATGTTTTCTATTTGAAAAACGCTATTTTTTTACCTTTGTAAATCAATATTAAAATTATAGATTTTTTTATAATTTAGTACTTAAATGTGAAAATCATTAAGTGCAAACCAAATTATACATGATTTTTCTACCTTCATAACTCCGGAACGCTTTTAGATTGAAATTTTAAGGAGCGAAAGAACTTTTAGAATTAGGATAAGTTTCCTCAGAATATTTGTTTGCACCACCCCCTGTTTAAAATTTTCTTTAGGGCTCAAAAATTGAAAATTTGCTATTTTTCAACACCTGCAACTTAGGCACCTGCACAAATTTTTCTTCAGAAAGACATAAAAATTAAGCTCCATAATGTATTTTTACGTGCATTAACTGTGTATTTTATTTGTATAAGGTTAAAGAGTTACAGCCCCTCAAAATTACAAAAAAGCCCTATTTTCAGATGTATATATTTCAGGCTCTGCTTAAGAATTTTACGACTTAAAAACGCTAGAAAACCGGAAATTTTCTTACTTCTATAAACAATATCAAAATTATGCAATATTTTATAATTTACTATATTTAAATTTACCGTTATGTGAAAATTACATTTTGCATGATATTCCTTTTTTCATAAATCCGGCACGCTTTTAGATAGGAACTTGAAATTTTGAGATAAAGAACTTTTAGAACTAGTATAAGTCCTCTCAGAAAATTTTTTCGTACCACCCCCTGTTTAAGAATTATTAAGGCTCAAAATTTTGCTATTTTTAGACACGTGTAACTAGGCACCTGTACAATTTTTTGTTCGGCTTCAGTAATATATTTTTATGTGTGTTAACGGTTTTTCTTAGTTATATATAGGGTTCTGGACTTACAGCGCCTCAAAATAATAAAAAAGTCCTATTTTCACATTTTTTCTTATTATATACATATATGAAATTTTCAGTAAATAATGCAACAAATTTTTTGGTGCAAGTTACAATTCTAAACAGAATTTGTATAGCTATGTATATTTTGTATTGTCTTTTCGAAATGTACAATTTTAAAAATCGTTGGTTTATATTCTACCTTGTTTATTCTATAATTTTTGTTCACATTTTTTATCTTGAATTGTAATTTTAATAATAGAATTTTTTTTTTTATAAATTTATAGAAATTTCCCAGTTGCATATGTTTACTGCATAATTCATTATAGCAAAGATTATATAAGTTGTATACTACTAATATAATCTTTGATTATAGACTATCATTTTCTTTTTCAAAACTTTTTACGAAATGAAATTAGAATTCATTATAGTTGTGAACATTTTAGTCTATATGTAGATTTTATCAGCAGGTATAAAACTGCCATACTATATTTAAAATCTGCTAAAAAATATTTCATATAAAAAATTAAATGGAATGCAGAAAGTACGAAGAAGAATTAATTTTAAAGCAACGATTAAAAGAAGATACAAAGAAAAATTGAAGAAAAGGAACAAATGGAATTATATTATCCTAAAGAGTTTGTTAATATTAGCACCTACAGGAAATGACAAATTTTCTTATTTTGATCATTTTTAATAAAAATAAGGTTATAAATATTGTAAATATTTTTTATAATGGCAATATTATTTCCGTAAAAATATATTTATTATTAGTTTATTATTACAAAAAAAAAACTAAATTACAATTATTAAGAGTAAGAAAAAAATCATAATAGCAACAACAAAAAAAATTATTACGAAATTGTTTAATGTTCAAAAATTTCAATATCTTGGCTCAACAATTAAAAAAGAAAAGAAATAAAACTTATGTCTCCACGAAAAACATTTTCTGATCCTGCAGTTATATTTCTGAGCAAAGTATTTGGAGGTGTTGGCCCAATGAGAGCTGTAACATCAAAGAGGAAGAGTGTTACATGACTTTATTATGATTTTATCATTTTCAAACTGTATGGCTTACAATTTTCATGACAGTTTAAAAAAGTAAATCAGTGAACTTTATAGTTTTAAATTCCATTAAAATAGTCACAAAGCTGTTTTATTTTCTGATTTTCTGCGAGATTTTTGATTCATACTTCTGTATATCATAATAGTTAATCTGTAAATGATAGACATTTAAAATCATCTTACTCAATGATTTACCAACCGATTTTCATTTTTTTTTTAAATCATAAATATTCAGTTCAACCATTTTACAACACCAATATTTTTCCAAAATTTTCCGATTTTCATTATTAATTTTCCATTTTTATAAAAAAAAAAACCATATAAAGAATATACATACATATGTCTCATATAATATAATAATATAATCTATGTATATCTATTATATATTCAAATAAGACGCTCTTTTTCTGTTCTTTTGTTTCCATTAAATTTTGCTTTTTTTTTTTGATATATAAAGAAAATTTTGAAAGGATAGTTTATCATTTTAGGATTTTTTATTTGAGTAGACATGAAATGTAACATCTAAAATTTAATAAAATTTTAAATATTACATAAATGAAGGGCATCTTATAATATAAATAATATAGGTATATATTGAGTTTCCAATTCTCAATAAATCAGGGACATCTTCTAAAAGATAATAATAACCGTGTTTTTACAAAAAATATCGTTTGCAAAGAAATTTTAAATTCATAAAGGCATTAATTATTGAAAATTATATTTTAATGTTTTAAATAAAATCATAAAGAAATTATACCTATACCGTATACATATAATACAATACTGTACATATATAGTTTCTTTATGATAAAATCAAAAAAAAATTGCTTATTTCGTTTTTTAACTCAGAATGGACATATGAATTAAAATCAAATATAAATAAAGCCCTTTTGAGGGCTACCAAATACTTAGTAAATAATACTTAGTAATTAAAGTAAATGAAAAAAATTAAAAATAATGGCTACGCATAATTGTGGTTAACGACAGTCATTTATCAAACAACCTCAAACTACGAGTTCAACGAATAAATAAAAAAAAACAATAATAATACCAAAATCCTTTTGAGGACTATCATATATGTATATTTGATAGAGTAAATTTAAAAAATGCCGAATAGTTGTTATTGAATTGCAATTGTTTATTAAAACACCTCGAATTTCGAGGGGCGGCTAGTATTCGGTATTAAAATTACAAATAAACTTTTTTATAATCTGAAAATAAAAATATGTTTACACTATATTATATAATATTAATTAATAGTATACCTAAACCAAATTGAAGATGAAATAATTTCTACCATGTATTTCTTCCTAACTTTAATTAAGTCTTCAAATATTTTTCAATTATTATATATTTTTTTTTTATTAAAAGTGGTAAAACATTTTTTTTATTAAAAGTGGTAAAATTAAAAAAAAAAGGACTTTATAAGTATAAAATGCTTTTTTTTATATTTCTTTTATTGGTTGAAATTTCGCTGAATTAGCTTAGGTTAAAGCAAAAAATAAAATTTTTGGATATAAAATTAAGAAAATCACGGAATGAAAAAAATAAATAAAGCAATAATAATTAAATATAAAAAAAAATATCATAACAAAACAATAATATAAGTATCTCTGATTAAGAAAAATGTGAAAAATTTTTTCCAATTCTACGACAACAACGAATAATAAAACAAATAAATAAAATAAAAAAAAAATCAAATTATCCTAAAGGAAAGTGAGAAAATAAAATGCAGCCTCCGATTTATTTTTTTCCACATTTTTTTTAAAATTATTTTTGCGGGTAAAAAAAAACCAATTATTTTAAGTTTATGGCTATAAGCTGCGCAAAATGTTTTCTTAATTTTTTTCCATTTTATAAGATGTCAGAGGGAAGAAAAGCAAATAATAAGACATTATATATATGTATATTGTATACATATACATACATATATTTGTGTAAAAACTTTAAATAGAATTGCGGAACATTAAAACACCGTCCGCCTTCACGCTCACTTAATTTCGTCAGTAAAAGTGAAAAAGAAAAAAAAAAAAGATATAATCGTTGTTTTCAAATTTAAATCTGATAAAAAAGTCATTATAACTGAGTAAAAAAAAAGAATAAATTTAGCAAAGGAAAATATGAAAGAAGAGAGGGAAAAAATGACAACGTTTTAAGTACCGAGAAACCGAAAAAATAATAAAAGGAAAAAAGTAACTATGAAAAAAAAAATTGAGGACAGTCATAAAACCCATAAAATTTTAAAGCAAATAGGTACGAGGATTCTTTTAATAGTAATTTTATTTGTTCCTTTGATTTTGAACAAATGAAATTTTATAAATTTCATTTTTTTGATGATCGAATCTTTATACACCTGGAGTTGATAAAAGCAAATATGGATGCATATTCTGAAATCGCAAGCCTTTTTTAATTACTGAAAAAAGTATTTTTTGGTAACAAATGCCAAACTTATTTTGTAAGTATTGATACCTTGTGCAGAAACTTTTATTAAGTAATATCGCTAAAAGTCTTTTGGTCGAAAACATGAGATAAACACGCAGAATATAGTTAAAATAAGGACATCTAAAAAATAGACAAATTCTAAATTAGAATAAGTTACTAGAATAATGAAAACAATTAAATATTTTACTGTCATTTCATTACATTGTTGTCATTATTTTCTTTTTGGAAGTTATAATTTTTAAGAGTTTAGAGTTAGGTATTGAACCTTTTAAAACTATATAAGTATCTATATAAAATTAAATATTTTCAAAATTTATCAATTAGATCTTGTTATTATTATTTGTTTACAATTTGCTTGCTTTTTTCGATGTTTGGTTTAAATTATTAAATTAGACAACTTTTTATTTTGTTGAATGTTAATGGCATTTTTTTTAAAGGGAAATTAAAAAAAATTAACTGATATCAGTATTTACATCTTTGCCTTGAGATTTGTAAAGAAAATAAAAAAAAATTAACCAATTTTTTCTATAAATTCAAATTTTAGACATTGTATGGGTTGGCGGAATATGAAGAAAATATTATGATAAAAGAAAATATTATATACTTGTTGTTATTATTCTTTTTCTAATTTAAATCGAATTGCAAAAAGAAATTTGAAATTTACAAATATATTTAAAAAAAATATAATAGATGAATATGTGGACTAAATGTTAGGCAAACTCGTTTTTAATATGAAAGATTAATTTCAATCTGTCTTTTTTTTTCGTTTTTTTTTGTTTCTTTGTGACAGTGAAATTATATTTTTTCAAATCATCATTTTTAAATAGTTATCTTTTGAAAATTAGTTTTGCTCAGACTATTGAGAAGGCAACGCAACCCCTGGTGTTAGTCGCAAAAACTGTCTAATTCTAGCTGACAGCTGAAATGACAATGCCAAATGAAAAAAAAAAAGCATCTAACAAACAACAATTAGTAAGAAGTAAAAATTTAAATAAATTAAAATATTAAGTGGAGTTAAATATAAAATGAATGCAAAAAATACTTAAAAGTAAGTTAATGAGTGTACCATTTTTTATTGTTCTCGTTTTTTTTTATGTACATATAATAGATCTTCCTAGTACCAAAGTATTGTTCTAAGTCACTTGAATGAGCGAATAAATTGACTGAGCTTCAGTTTCATGCTTTAGGTTTCTTCATTATAGTTTGCCAGCTTCAGTTGTTTAATCAATGTTATAAAATATAAATATTTCATACAATGTGTTTTCTTTTTTAAAGGGACTATAAAAATCCCAATCAGAATTCCATTCTCTTTGATAGAGTTAAATTTTAACCAACTGAACTTCAAAACCCTCTTAAGCCAAGCAATATTTTTGAATTTTTAATATGAATGTAGAGTTTACTTTGAGAAGATGAATGTAGGAGGAAAAATTGGAAAATATTAGAAGAGTTTAGATGCAAAACGAAAAAGGTAAGAAGAACAACAGTTGTTACTAAATTTTTAATAATTGTTTTTTTTTTGTTTTAGTTCATTTTAGGGGACTAGAATTTGATAAAGAACTTATAAAAAAATATAAATTTTAGATAAGTACCTATAAGAGAAAAAGAAAATTACATAGTTTATATATGATAAAATAATATAATCAATATAAATATTATTCAACATATTTTCTTTAGATATAAATCTATAATTGGTAAATAATTAAGTTCTAAATTTGCATTAAAATATTTTGAAATAATAACTCATTTTATTTGTTAAGAAGTGAAGAATTCTAAACTTATGAACTTAAGTTCTAAGTTCTTAAGTTCTAATTTTATGAACTTAAAAAACATTTCCTAAGTTCACAGCAAATCATTACTTATTATATGAACTTAATAATTAATAAACATTGATCCTAAGTTCACAGCAAATCATAAGGATAATCATTCATCCTTAAATTATATAATTTAAATCTGAAATTGTCGATTTCTGTCATAATGGAAAGAGTTCAACCAGGTTCAACTTTAATATTTCAATATAGTTATTATCAATAAATATCATATTGGTACATGCATATACATATACATAAATTTAAATTTAGTTTTTCAATTTACTTATTTTATTTCCAATTGACTAGGAGTTTTGTTATTTATTATTTTTTATTAAGTCTTTTATGTTGCTATCTTTCTGATCTCATTTTCTTTCCAATTCATATTCAAAAAAATATGGTTACATATACAACTACAATCTACATATATATGTACATATATGCAATCTATTATATAAATATCGTTAAAACTTTCATAAGAAAAGCCACAATACAACGCACCAAACAGAAAAAAAAATTAACTGTCTCCACCACAGAACCGACCACTATTACACGAAAAGCATAATGTGAAATTTCATAGATTTCTTACATAATAATTTTTATCAAAGCAAAATAACTTCTAATAATTTAAGCACAGTTTTATTCAATATAGATATATAATACATTTTTAGAGATATGGAAAAGAAAATAATATGGCGTTTTAAAATATGTATGAAATTTCGACTTAGAAAAAAATATGTTATTAATTAAATAAAAGTTCAAGTTAGTCGAATCAAAAAATGTTCTATTGCAAAGTTATTGCTACTTACTTGTGTAACAACTTTTTCTTAATAATTTTTCCCATAATATTTTCGTGTTACTTATGAAATATTCGTAAAAAACTTAAAAATGACACTAGCAAACTACCACTTGCCGTTGTCCGATTTTCTCCAAAAGCTTATGAATCTGATATATTTACGTTAAAATCTTAAATATGAAATTTCAAAAAAATCCGCTGCATCATTTAGGCTGTACGTATGCTCACAGGTATACCTACACACACACACACACACGCACATCATACGAACAATTTTTTTTAGTTTCCTACGCACCGTAAAATCTCAGTCCAAATTTTTCGTATGTCAACAATACCTACCTTATATATTTATGTATCTATTCGGTCAGTAAAAATTAGAATATATGAACACAAAATAAAATCGAAAAGGGACGAAAAAAAAAATTATTTCATAGATGTTGATACACATTTGAACATCATGCTATACATGTAGAATAATAGAAACATCATAACGATTTTATTTTACGTTTTACTTTTAATTACAATTTGTTGTGATGTTAACCCATTCAATATGACGTTTAAACGTAATAGTCTATAATCAAAATTTATTAAAACGAGGAAGAATACAATTGCCTTGATCAACTCTAAAGTACCCGTACGAATCCGTTATTATATATATCAATCTGTTTATAATATTATCTTTTTAAATTTTCATTATTTTAAAATAATTTGATAAAATATATAAAAGTCATAAAATTTATGTTTGTTTTTATAAATAAGTTTATTAAATATATTACTTAACATTTATCAAAAAATAAAAAAAAAACAAAAACAAAACTAAACGCGGGCCATTCTATACGAGTAATGTTCTCTTTCGTTATTTCTTACTTTTACCTTCGTTTCATTCCCTCTTGCCTATAAACTAAATTTGTGGTGGGGATTTTTAGAAGTAATTTTTTTAAACCAAAATTTTAGACTTTAAAAATTTAGTCCACTAACGCAAACAAAACCTCAAATAAAAATTTTTATCAGGGTGAAAAAATTTTTATGTGTACATACATTTCATTCTTGGATTTATTATCTACCTCTCACAACAAATTTTGTTTTAAAACGAGAAAGAATACAGTTGCCTTTGTCAACTCTTAGATACCCGTACGAACCGTTAGTATGTTCACAGCCTGTCACTCTGCTTACAATAATATTTTTTTAATATTTTATTATTTTAAAATAATTTGGTTGAATTTTATAATTTCTAGAACCATGGGTTGTACATATATTCAAACTATATGTTTATATGTACATTCTTCAAAAGCAGATTCTAACCTTCCACATAACGATTATCAATCCAAAACTTTTTCAAATATTCTATAGTACCATTTAATACTAAGCGGTAAATGTACATATATTAAATTTACTTAGTACAAAATAGTAAATATAATTTTAAATATTATATTATATTATATTTAAATATTCCATTGACAGAATAATTTCTTATAAGTACAATAAAATACATATATGTATGTAAATACGCTATATAATATACATCTATAGTCTATACTCTTATCATTCATTCACTAGTGACATATACGATATGTAAATAAACATGATATTATATAAGTATGTATATATATCAATATCATATGAATAAAAATTCTTCAAGCAACCGTTATGTTGTTTATTCATTTACATGTTTTTGTACTACGCATTATATCCTCAACAATTTCAAATTATCGAGTAAAACAAAATGCAAAAAATTCAAACAAAATGCAAACAAAATGATAATTTGAAAAAATCAAGTAACACTCTCGCCAATTATAACTTAACCCTATATTATTAAAAAAAGTTGTTAACAGAAATAAGAGTATAATGTTCAAGCTTTAATTTTTGTGTATTACTTCAAAAAAATTTGAACAGGTGTTCAAGTTACAGGTGTTTAAAAATAGGAAATTTTCAGTTTTTGACCCCTTACAGCTCTTAAACGGGGGATGATACAAAAAAAATTTCTGAAATGACTCATACTTATTTTCAAAGATCTAACTTCTGTCAAAATTTCAAATTTCCAACTTAAACCGTTTAGAAGATATAAGGGTTAAAGGATTGTGCAAAATTTGAGTTTCGCATAACGGTAAATTAAGACACCGTTTGCCACAAGTATGTATTTATGGTATATATACTTTTAAAGCTAATAAAAGCAGTAATCGTTTGCCGTTTTCAGAATGAAGATATACCTTATACAACTAGTGCTATATCAATTTAAATATAAAGCTTTTTTGAACTTTTGGAAGCTCCGTAATAGGTGGGGCTACAAAAAAAAGTTATTAAACATAAAATTCATATTTTTATAAGATCTATCAGCAGTTAAAATTTCATAGCTCTATTTCAAAAAAAATGTGGGGATCTAAAAGTTTAGTGTTTGAGAGCTACCCGAAGTTTTGGTCGCAACTCAACCAAAAAAAATAGGGAACCTACAAATTGCACCCAGAATATTTTGTGTAAATTTCAAGATTCTAGCTTTCTTAGTATTTGAGTTAGCGTGCTGACGGACGGACGGACATGGCTCAATCGACTTAGAATTTTTTTCTGATCCGATCCATACCTTTGAAGGTATATCTAGCTCGCTTATTTCGAAGTGTTACAAACGGAGGAGTAATTTTATTATACCCCATACTTATTGTACGGGTATAAAAATTAACTACAATTTTACAAAAATAAAAAACCACATATCATTTTATCACAAATCATTTTAAATAATTGATTTATGTTCATTTCGTAGTAATTATTTTGAAACGTTTTAGTATAAGAAACATTAATTTTAAATGTCAATGTTATTAAAATTAGAAAGTATCTTTACTTTTGCCTTTAGGAATACTTTAACGCTACAAACTGCAATATTTATTTTTAATACTTTACTTCATAATAGCATTTATAAGTAATATTGTAGTGTACTATACATATGTACTATTGAAGTTACGTACCTAATAAAACTTTTTTTTGTCGTTTATTCAATTTATTCTTAGTAATGTTGGTAAATTTTTAACTTTACAGTTTGTTTTTGCCATGCGTGGTACATAGTTTGCCATTCATGGTACAAGTGGTATTCTTTTTTTGAATTCCAACGTTATTCTTCTAACTACTAAATAGATGTCCTTATAAGCAGCAAGGGTTCCTAGGTTAGCTTTATAAAATATAAATACATGTATGAATTTATCATTAATATTAATTAATTTTGGGAACCTACGATTTTTTACTTGTGTTTAAATTTTCTTTTTTAAAAAGACTATTTTTACTTTTTGTAACTTTTTTATACCCGAATGAAAAATGGTCAAAATAATAAATTTGCCTTTTACTTTTGTGACACTTTAAAGGAGTCAAGCTAGATATAGTGTCAAAGGTATGGATCGGCTCAGAATCGAATTGTGATTAAGCCATGTAAGTCCGTCCGCCCGTCTGTCTGCACGATAACTCAAAAAATTAAGGAGCTAGAAGGCTGAACATTTTTTTACGTCACTTTTGCAAAATCGTTAGTTTCGCTATATTTAAATCCAGCATTTTCGGCCGCCAGGTTCCAAAACTGCCATACAACTTTTTTCTTTATATGGAAATAACTCAGTATCTATATTCAGAAGCTAGGTTACTGAAATTTTGCAAAAAGGTGTCGAGTTACAGGCCAACAATTTGTGAAATTTGGTTGTACTGGGGCCACAGGTTCAAGGAGCTGCCATACAACTTCTTTTTCAAATGAAAATAACTTAGTGTCTATTGAAACTAGGTATCTGCAATTTAGTAAAGAGATGTTGAATTACATGCCAAAAACTTTTGTAAAATTTGGTTGGTCTAGAATAATCGGTGCAGGCTTCTTGCATCTCTTGGAATTTAATGAAGCTAGGTGTCTGCAATCTTACAAATGATGACCAAGTTTTATAGCAAAAGCTTCTGTAAAATTTGGTTGTGCCGGTGCAACAGGTTCGGGTAGCTGCCATGCAACTTCTCTTTTTAAATAAAAATAACTCAGTGTCTATTGAAGCTAGGTATCTTAAATTTCGTGAAGAGGTGTTGAGTTACATTCCAACAATTTTTGTAAGATTTTGTTGTCTAGAGCAGCCAGTTCAGGCTTCTTGCACCTCTTGGAACATAATGAAGCTAAGCGTCTGAAGTCTTACAAATGATGATCGAGTTTTATGGCAATAACTTCTGTAAAATTTGGTTGTGCTGGTGTAACAAGTTCAGGTAGCTGCCATAAAACTTCTATTTTTAATTGAAAATAACTCTGAGTTTGTTGAAGTTAGGTATTTAAAATTTTGTAAAAGATCGAATTGCATGCTAATAACTTCTGTAAAATTTGGTTGGGTTAGAGCAGTAGGTTCAGGTATTTGCACCTCTTGGAACTTTATGAAGCTAAGCGTTTGAAATTTTACAAAAGATGATCAAGTTTTAAGGCAATAAAATATTTTTTAAAAAGGATATTATTAAACAGGAAATAAAATAAACATAGTTTATGAAATTACAAGTTTTCTATTTTGTTTCATTTCAGAAAAACAAACTTTTTCTTTTCTTGTTAAACAAAAAAGGAATTTAAATAATGCGGCTTGCAATTGTAATAATACTTACTTCTAATGAAAATGTACACTTATGGCTGATATATTTCTAAACATATTTAAAAAAATTTTCAATTACAAATTTCATATACTTTTAAATATTTGAAAATAAATTGTTATTATATTAGACTATAAATGAAATTGCTAATTATGACAGAATCGGATAAATTTTCTTCTGTTCAAATAAATTTTGAGTTTTCAAAATAGTGGGGCAAGTATTATAGTATGAGCTATAATTTACGATTAAACAATAGAATATATATATATAAGAATTTAGGAAATCATATTTTCCAGGATATTTTTAATTATCTTGTATTTAGGTGCTCTGCACTTCTTACAGTGTAGTTCTTTGTATTTAAAAAATAAATAGTTTAGGTTTTTCAGAAAGAAAATTTAAATTTGTAAGCAATTTATGCAAAATACTTTCAATTTAATATCCACACTTGTTTCTAAAAATAAGAAATATATTATAATATGTGTTGAAAAATCCTATAAAATAACATAAAATTATAGATTTTGCAATAAGATATAACAAGGTCCTTTTTAACCTTTTTAATTTTTTATATTAAATATTATTAAAAAAAATTTTTTTTTTTTGGCGTTTTTCTATTTTTTTTTTGTACAGTCTGGTGGCTTTTGTCCGCAAAAAGAAATAATATTTTGAGTGAAACTCAATCATCCACAATTTTATAATAAAATTTTTAAGTTTATATTTTAAATAGAGTAAAATTTAAATTTTTTGATTTACTTTGTATAATCCAAACTTCACCTTTGTATGAAGCTTTAAAAAAAATTGTATAATTTTTTTAATTTGTTTAATGAAGAGTCAATTAATTTTATTCAATTTCTTAAATCATTTTTTAATGTATTGAAGAGTTTGTATTTGTTAATTTATTTGTATATCAATTAAATAAATTTATAAATTGGAAATTGATAGATATAGTATTTTCTTTTAATTTAATAACATATATATTTTTTTTTATTAAAGTTGAGTTACTGCATCGGTAATTCGTAATTGTTTCACTCTAGAGTACCCATAGTGCATTTTCAAACTTGTAGCAGAACTTACATAAAAAAAGATATAACAAGGATATAAATATAATTGAACCACCTGAGTCTGGTGCTGGTTTTTTATTACTGAATGTAAATAAAAACGACAGATTTAAAATAGCATATTAGACAAAAAGTAAGAATCGTGGTAAACAAGAAAAACATAATTAATTATATATGGTTCAATTAATTCGTCTTCACAACGGGTAAAAAAGAGTAGAAAACTTCTATACTAATTAATTCGAAGAAAAATTATATATTGTAAATTGTAATATTATGTATTAATGAAAGCCCAATATTCGATAGTGGTTGTGACAAATCAAAAAAAAAAAAATGAGAGTAAACCAAATAATTAACTAATATATAAAGAAATATTATTTCAATAGACTTAAATTTTCAAACAACTATAACAAATTGTTAATTATTATAAAAACTATTATAATATAAAATTAAAAATAAAATTTAATACTCTATAAATCCTTAAAATTAAATCTTTAATATTTTATTTACGAATAATAAGTTTCTGTTTACTTGAGATTATGATAAAGAAAATTTTCCATTATTTTATGAATTATGCATAATTTAACACCTGTTTATGTAATTTTCTTCGTTATAACAAAAAATAATACTTACACACATATCGAAAAGGTATTTTCAGTAAGAAATGAGGTTTACAGATAGTAAAATAAAACAAGGTAGAATGTAAACTAACGGTTTTTAAAAGCACACATTTCCAAAACTCAATACAGAATTCTCAAAACTAAATACAGAACTGTTTAGAATTGTGACTTGCACAAAAATTTGAAAATTTCATATTATAAGAAACAAGGTAGAATGTAAATCAACGGTTTTTAAAAGCGCACATTTCCAAACTCAATACAAACTGTTTAGAATTTTGACTTGGACAAAAATTTGAAAATTTCATGTAATACGAAAAAACGTGAAAATAGGACATTTTTGAAATTTTGAAGGGCCGTAAGTCCGGAATCCTATATAACTAAGAAAAGCCATTAACACACGTAAAAATATATTATTGAACCTTTAATTTTCATGCCTCGCCGAAGAAAAATTTTTACAGGTGCCTAAGGTACAGGTGTCTAAAAATAGCAAATTTTCAATTTTTGAGGCGTAATAACTCTTAAACAGGGGGTGCTACCAAAAAATTTTCTGAGGAAACTTATACTAAAGTTCTTTCTTGTCTCAAAATTTCAGGTTTCTATCTAAAGGCGTGCCGGAGTTATGAAAAAAAAAATGTCATGCAAAATATGGTTCTTACATAACGGTAAATTTAAATAGTAAATTACAAAATATTACATAATTTTGATATTGTTTTATATAGATAATAAAATTTTCGATCTTCTGGCGGTTTTAGATTGCAAAACTATTACGCAGGGCCTGAGATATATACATCTGAAAATGGGACTTTTTCGCAATTTTGAAGAGCTGCAACTTTGGAACCCTTTACAAGTAAAACAAACCTTTAACACACATTAAACTATATAGCAAATTTTACTGTAGCTTTAAATTTTATATCTTGCAGAAGCAAAATGTGTACAGGTTCCTAAGTTACAGGTGTTTAAAAATAGCAAATTTTCAATTTTTGAGCCCTAATATCTCATAAACAGGGGGTGGTCCAAAAAAATTTTCTGAGCAAACTTACACTAATTCTAACAGTTCTTTCTTGCCTCAAAATTTCAAGCCTCTATCTAAAAGCGTGCCGGAGTTATGAAAGTAGAAAAATCATTCAAATTTTGGTTTTCACATAACGGTAAATTTAAATACTAAATTTAAAAAAATTGTATAATTTTGATATTAATTTACAAAGTTAAAAATATACCTGTCGAATAACGTTTTCAGATTGAAAAAATCTTAAGCAGAACATAAGATATATGCATTTAAAGATAGGGCTTTTTCAAAGTTTGAGGGGCTGTAGCTCCGTAACGGATGGGGCTACATGAAAAAGTTGTTCCACAAAATTATTTTTTTTATGAGACCTATCCATGGTTAAATTTTTTTTTCTCTATCTTTAACGGTGTAGAAGTTTTGTAAACAGACGGACGGACGGACGGACAGAGTGAAACTAATAAGCACATTTTTTCAAAATTTTTTTGGAAATGTGCTAAAAAGAAATTATAATGTGTATATATATATGTACGTATTAATGAAATTATGAAAAATTGTTTGAATTGGTTCGCCACAGACGGTTTAATTTAAAAAAATCAAAATCAAAATTCTTATACTATACCTGTAGTAAATGTTTAAGCTAATTTTTATACCCTACACCTAAAGTATAGGGTATATTAACTTTGGTATGGTGTTTGTAACCACCAAAAGGAAGCGAGTTAGGTATAGACATGTATATATATTCTGAATCAGGATCACCGCCGGAGTCGATTTAGCGATGTCCGTCCGTCCGTCCGTCCGTCCGTCCGTCCGTCCGTCCGTACGCACGATAACTCAAAAAATAATGATGCTATCTTTATGAAATTTATATAGTAGGTTACTAATTACGAAAGAAAGGCTAAGTTCGAATCTGGACAAAATCCGTCCATGGGTTCGGATTCTGGAAGCTTCCGATGATTCCGGGCTTTTGGAGATAATCTCCGCAAACGAGATTATCTCCAAAAGCAACAAAGATAGAACCTTCAAATTTTGTACAATGATGTTTCTTCCCGTTCGATTTATGTCTCTGAAATTTAAGAGGATTTGGTTCATGGGTTTGGGTTTTGGAAGCTTCCGAACGAGCACCAGAGCAAATGAGATTATTTCCAAAACCAACAAAGATAGAACCTTTAAATTTTGTACAATGATGTTTCTTCCCGTTCGATTTATGTCTCTGAAATTTAAGAGGATTTGGTCCATGGGTTTGGGTTTTGGAAGCTTCCGAACGAGCACCAGAGCAAATGAGATTATTTCCAAAACCAACAAAGATAGAACCTTTAAATTTTGTACAATGATGTTTCTTCCCGTTCGATTTATGTCTCTGAAATTTAAGAGGATTTGGTCCATGGGTTTGGATTTGGAAGCTTCCGAACGAGCACCAGAGCAAATGAGATTATCTCCAAAACCAACAAAGATATAACCAGAGACTACATAGAGATGTCCAAATGGCAACAAAAAAGTTTAGATGTCGCTACAATATCGATTTTGAAATTTAGTCTCATTTTTCAACTTTTTTTTTTAAAGTTTCTTAAAGCAAGTTTTGGTCTCGGATATTTTTTTTTTCATATATGTACATAAATGAACTTTCGTATGATTGGTATGGATGATAGAAATAACAAGTAACATACATATATGAATATGATCATATGATATCAGATGACATATTATGATATACATGATCTGATCAGTATCTAATATAATTTTTATATTATATATGCATTATGCCATATTATGCATTTATATTACTTGACCAGCTTGCCTACATGCTTATTAAATTGTGAAAGTGTGTGTGAATCAAAATTAAATATAAATTGAAATACACATAAATACTATCGGCACTTTTTATATATGTATTTCAATATGATTCAAAAATCAATACATATTTATATTTTGTTTTGTGTAAATGTAATTATGTTCCAATTTGATATGATTTGATAATTTTTATGAATATGTACAGTATCCAGCAAATGTCATGCCACTTTTCTAATTGGAATAATTTTTAATTAAAAAAATGTTTAGAAGAATTTTAAAGCATTATTTTTATTTCAGTTATTTTTATTTGATAGGTATATTATATTATCTTCAAAAAATACCCACATATATATGTAGGTATACTGTTACCAATATAACAATATGAGTCATGAGATCAAAAAATAAAATAAAATCATAATACAAAAAATTTTGTTACTTTGTTTGTTTGTTTTTCCCTGAAGTTATAAAGTTAAAAATATTATTAGAAAAAATTCGAACGCCTATATTATTTTATTGCTTTTCTATATATATTTTTTTAAATTACCATTACTTTTGCTGGATACTGTATATTAAAATCAGTTAAATTTAGTTAAATAAATAATGCAGTTAAATCAAATGATTTTCATAAAATAGATAACATTCATACCATCTGATACCATATAATATACGATATACCATTTCATACATTCAAAAAATTCTGTTTGTAGTAGTGAAATACTGAATGCATATGAATGATAACCTTGAAATGTTTTTTCTTGTTGTTTTTAGAAAAGTCAACATTATAAAATAATCTATTTTTATTTAATTTTTTTCTATATGAAATATTTAGCTAAATGTTCCATATTTTTTGTAAAGTGATATTTAGAATGTCTTCTTTATCATATTGAAAATTTACGTTTCTACTCGACATATTAAATATATATTTTCTCAAATATATTTTCCCATTTTTGCCTTATTTTTCTATTTTAAAAGTTATTTTGTCATCGCTTTGCTTTAAAAAGTTTAATAATCACAAGGATAAAAAAATTTTGTAAATGCATAAAATATATGAATGATCATTTTACACCAGATTTTACAGAAGATTCTAGTTTTCGCTAAATTCTTTTAGCTATGACACAAACTAAATATTTCTGTGCTTTAAGATTTTTAAAACTAGCCAGTTTTAGCTGGCCCGTTTGAAAAAAAATTAGTACAAATTTTTGTATGAATTTGTACATCTCTATGTAGTCTCTGATATAACCTTTAAATTTGGCAGGGTGGTGTTCTTTCATGTTTTATTTAAGTCTCTGAAATGTGAGAAGATTTGGTCCATGGGTTCGGGTTTTGGAAACTTCCGATCGAGCCCCAGAGCAAACGAGATTATCTCCAAAACCAATAAAGATCGAACCTTTAAATTTTTTATAATGATGTTTCTTCCAGTTTGATTTATGTCTCTAAAATTTAAGAGGATGTGGTCCATGGGTTTGGATTTTGGAAGCTTCCGAACGAGCCCCAGAGCAAATGAGATTATCTCCAAAAACAACAAATATATAACCTTTAAATTTGGCCGAATGGTGTTTTTTCATGTTTGATTTAAGTCTCTGAAATTTGAGAGGATTTGGCCATGGGTTTAAATTTGAAAGAATTTGAACCGTGGATTCGAATTTTGGAAGCTTCCGAACGAGCCGCAGAGCAAATGGGATTATATCCAATACGAACAAAGGTAGAACCTTTGAATTTGGTACAATGGTGTTCTTTCGTGTTTGATTTATGTCTCTGAAATTTAAGAGGATTTGGTCCATGGGTTTGGTTTTGGAAGCTTCCGAACGAGCCTCAGAGCAAATGAGATTATCTCCAAAACCAATAAAGATATAACCTTTACTTTTGGCATAATGGTGTTCTTTCATGTATGATTTAGGCCTCTGAAATTTGAGAGGATTTGGTCCTTGGGTTCGGATTTTGAAAGCTTCCGAACGAGCCTCAGAACAAATGATATTATCTCCAAATGCAACAAAGATATAACCTTTAAATTAGGCAGAATGGTGTTCCTTCATGTTTGATTTATGTTTCTGAAATTTGTGAGGATTTGGTCCATGGGTTCAAATCTTGGAAGCTTCCGGACGAGCCCCAGAGCAAACGAGTATATCTCCACAACCAACAAAGATAGAACTTTTATTTTTAGTACAAAGGTGTTCTGTTATGTTTCTTTTTCTGTAAAATTGGAAACTGACATTTGAAAGAATTTGAACCATGGGTTCGTATTTTGGAAACTTCCAGACGAGCACAAGAGCAACGAGCATATCTCCAAAACCAACAAAAGTGGAACCTTTAAATTTAATACAATGGTGTTCTGGCAAGTTTTCTTTATGTTCCTGAGATGGATTCGATGAATTGGAGTGGCAATTCGGGTAGCTGACACAAACATCCCAAGGACTACCAATCTTCGAAAATAATTAAGATAGAAACTTAAAATTTTATACAAGGGTGTCAAGCATATCCCAAGCGGATGCCTCTTTTACGTTCTTAAAATTCGAGTTGAATAAGACAGAAAAGGGAAGAAGTTCAAGCAGCTGCCAAAAACACTTATGGATTTTTAATTTAATTCGAATTATTCAGGTGTAGGGTATTAATAAGTCGGTTGCATCGACTTACTGTTACATTTACTTGTTTTTCTTAAAATATCTTTAAGTAATATAATGAAAAAAAATTAATAATTTTCTTAAATTTAATTTTTGGAAAAGTTTAATGCAGCATATTTTTTAATATTAAATTGACAGATTGTTGGCAATTAAATCAACGCACGTTTTTTTTTTTTTACTTTTATATTCAAAAACTAATGGAGGTACATACTGCAAATTAATCTCTAGTTTCATTTTTTACACTTTTACGCCTGCAAAATTAAAATGAAAACCGGAGCAGCGTAAAAGCATGTAAAAAATATAACTTATTTTAAAATATACTCTAGTTTTGAGTGCTTCAACAAAGTTTTCAATATTAGAAACATTGTTTTTTTCTTCAAAACTTTTCAATTTTACTAAATATATAAACTAATGCTAATTGTAAGATTTATAAAAAATCCAATTAGAATCTGACACCATAAGATTTATAAAAAAAAGTTTAACAAAACAAATCGTTGTATTTTATTATGTTAAAATCAAACTCTAAAATAAAACTTATTTATTAACTTTTTTTTTAGATTGAAAATTAGAATATGTATAAAGTAATAAGTAATAAAAAAGAATAATAAATAGATCAATGAAAGCAAAAGAATTAATTCAAGAAAGAGAAACTGTTTTTTTTTTTAAATTAAAGGTCAAACTTTTATTCGAAAGAAAATTATAATATGTATTTCTAAATTTTTCATTCCGTTCAATTTTTGAATTATAAAATAATTAATTAAAAAATCTCTAGAAATATTAGCTGAATTTTAAATGAAAGTTTCAGTATAAATTAATGGTCTACTGGAATGTAACATAGTATCGAAAACAATTGTAATTGTTTTGATTTATTGAAAAGATTGGCTAATACTATAGACGCCAAATATTATAATATTGCGAAATTAGATTTTCAGTTAAGATTTTTTATTTCAATATTTTGCATATAAGACTTTATTTAGCATGAAAAAAATCGTTTAGTTGGCTGTTGTAAAATCTAATTAATATTTTATTTGTGCAGATTTATGTAAATTATTAACAGGATTATTACTAATGCAAACATTTTTTCGCACCTGTAATCCATATTTTGTTTATATTTTCCTTTAATTTAAAAAAAAAAAGTTGGGAAAATGAATAAAAAAAAACTTTAAATCTCATAGAAAATAGTGTTTAATTCATTTTAATAAATATTATTAAGTAATTCTAAAAATGAGTTTTATTATTTTAATAATGTAATTTTTAAAAAATATAATTTTTATGAAAATATTAAAATACATATTTTAAATTATGATATATAGGTATGTCTATTAATAGTCGTGGTAAAAGAAAATATCCTTTATAGCAGTCAGCAGAGATTATTTCAAATTATCGCACTTTAATACTACAAAGAATCGTCGAAGATTACGAAAATATTGTTATAAAAAGAAAAAGAATTATTTAAATTATATAAAATATTATAACTATGTTTGAAAAATTGTTTAATTCGAAATTCCATTACAAAATAATCAATTTTTAAAAAATAAATAGATTTTTTTTTGCAAAATATTCATTGTTTATTGCAAGTGTATTAAAAATTTAAAAGTTTGAAAGGATATAATTCACTCGAATTCATTTTTTTTGTTTTGTTGTATTACCAAAATTATATTCCTCTAAAGTTAATGATCCCTATTAAATTGAAAAAAAAAAAAAAAAAATACTTTCTTAGCACTTAACAAAACAAGCAGGTATATATGTATTAAAAAAAATTGTAATGTGTACGTTCATGAAACTGTCATCAATTTGCCCTAAAAAAATAACTTTTGTTTAATTTCTTTTATTGTTTCTGTTTCCTTTTTTTTAATACACATCTTATTCATTTCAACTTCTCAATCACATAGTAATTGTGCATCATTGTACATTTATTCAAAAAATGAAAAAAAAAAAAAAAAACAAAATAAAAAATATAAAAAAAACAAAATTAAGAAAGAAATATAAGTAAAGGATTATATCAACCAAGTAGTTTGTAAAGAAGCACATTTTCAAAATGTGCACAATGTATTCTGAAATTCATTATTTTTGCAATAGATTTACAATTTTTCTTGTTATGTAAAGAAAATTTTAAAAAAATCAAGAGACACTTTTTTTTAATTTTAATAAAACCATACTTAATTAAGAAAACCTGTATAAAAATATGAAGTTATAATGTTTAGAAGTTTTGAATCATACCTTTTAACAATTTCTAAAAATTTACTTAAAGTGTCAGGTGCTTAAAAAATTTCGAATTTTTCACCACTCATAGGTTATAATACAAATTTTTTAAATGTACTTAACTTTAAATTTTTGGAAGATACTTGGGGTTGCTATAAAGTTCCCTAGTTTGCCTTGTTATTTATCATTTTATACTTAGAATTTTATTGATTTATCTTAAACGTTATAAAAGTTTTGTAAACAAAAAGTCAAAATAATATTTGAAAAAGTGCTAAATATCTGTTTTTGTCTCAAGAATTTCAAAGAAAACAAAAACAATTCAAACTTTTAAGTTTTTTGTTAAATGTTTTTTATTCCCTTAAGGTGTATACGATTTTTACAAGTATAGATATGTATATTTTTATAATTGTATATAGTTTTAAAATATTTCTTGAATGTACAATTAATGCATCTACAATTTTTATATTCTATACAAATCCTACAATATAGTATTGAATTGTCTTTAAACAATATGCATTCTTCTTTAACAATAAAAAGTAGTTAAATTTCCGTAGGTGTTCCAAATTTAAAATACGTGAAATATTATCCAAATGAATTGTATCAAATGGAAGATGACACGAAAAAATAAAAAAGTACTGTTGGGAATTCAATTGAAATTGAACACCAAAAGATTCACATATACGATTCCAATTTAAGAAAAATGCACGTAAAATTGTACAAAAACACAAAGAAATAAAATAAAATTAAAACAAAAATTAAATTGAATACATCCCCTCCTGTTATACATATTTAAAATGGATTTAATGTTCAAAAAATCATTTCGAAACAGAATTGCATTATTTTTTTTTTAATACAAGAATACCTCAGTTGGTTTAATAGTCCTTACTCTCTTTTCAGTGTACATGACATGACATCTTTGTATTAGACATTTAATGCTGTTGTTGTTGCTATTTTTTGTGATTATAAAAAAAAAATTGCATTTACCATTGTTATCACCCTAAAATTACCATTTTGTTTTGTTATATATGCAATGTTCTCTATTTTAAAAATGCAATTTTAGGTATTAATACAAAAATTGGTTACGAAATTTATTTTCCTGATTTTTCGAACAATTTTATTGGCAAAAATTGGGTTGTTTTATATTTTCATAAAAAAATAAAATAAAAGAAAAATTTAAATAAAAACTGACTTTATGATTCAATTAGGTATCAAAAATTTGGTTTAATGAGAGATTGTTCATTGGTTATTCTTCTTTTATATATCCAATCTCAGCTTATTCCAAAAACAAATTTTTATTTTTGAATAGGAAAATTTCAAAACAAAACTGAATAAAAATGTTTTGTCATTTCTTCTAAAAAATAATAAGCTGCATTAATATTATAATACTTTATGATATTATTAATCTTGCCGTTTATTTAACTTCATTCAATATTTGAAATAGAATCAAATGATTAAGCGATTTGTTGTATCTTTCCTGATACTTTGCTTGTTGTAAGTTATTATTTTTAATGCATTTTTCTTTTTTTGTGATAATCATTCTGAGTATGTGTTCTGTTCAGATAATCTAATAAATCTGACAAGATTTTTTCATTAATAATATTGATCAGTTCTTGATTGTTTGTTAAAATGCATTCTTTATCTTCACCTATGCCTGCTCGTAGCAAAATTTTATATTATAGATAACCTTCGCATAACCTTATGTGACTCATGGCATACTGGTTAAGTCATCAGCCTTTCCGGTCAGGTTATAACTAACAATAATAATAGCTCTTACAATGGAGCTGTATTTGGTTACTTGATGCACGAATGTGTTAAATCCTTTCTTATCCCTACTCTCTAGCCAATAATATACTGCATTTTATTACCAGTTAAGGGTTTCATCCTCTTGAACTTAGTCTGTAAGAATCTGACACTGCAAAGGGGATATTTTTCCTGCCTTTGGAAGACCATCTCTCTTGGAAAAAGAAAAACCTTCGGGACATATTCAATTTGAAAAATTAGCAAAGATATCGTGCTACTAGAAGCATTCGTAGTTTTTAATAGTACCGAATATTTTGTTTCTAACAAATTTTTTGTAAAAATTTTTTTGTTGTATTTATGATTAATTTTTTGTTAATGTTTTATTAATTTATTTTATTGTAATTATAATTTTAAATATTATAATTTTTTATAAATTTAAATTTAGTTTTAGATTGTAATCTTTTTCACATATTTGTTATAAATTTGTAATTTATAAAAACAGTTTTTGTTTTTTTAAACTAATAAATACCCTAAACTAAAATAACCTAAATTAACATTTAACTCAAATAAATTGTTCCAATAATTGTACCAAAGTTTAATATTTAAAATGTTTAAATTACTAATAAACAATAAAGTTAAGACTACGTTTAAACATTAATTGTTAGTCATAATATTCATAAATAAATAATAAGGTTCAATTTTTATATTGTATTATTCTTAATATTAGTATAAAATTTTAAAAATTCTTAAACTAAAAACTATAATTACTAAATTTAATTAATTTATAAAATTTATAAAATCTTATAATTATTTAATTTGTTTTTATATGGATTTCCATATTTTTGAAATAACCTTCACACAAAATATTGTATACATAATATGTAATTATACATATACATAATAATTTGTTTGTTTAATAGTTTTATTCGGTTTTAAGGATATTATAATTATATACAATTAAGGACAGCTGGTGTATTTTAAATTAAGTTGTAATTTCAAAAAAAAAAAATTATTGTTTTTGGTCTTAAAAAAAAAAAAAATGATATTTCTCATGTTTTGATTAAATTCGTTTTATATTCAAAAATATTGAATTTTTACATAAATTATATTTTTGTAGACGAAAATATTTTGTATTATTATAATTATTTTTAATTGAATACAAAATGTTTTAATGTTGCCACAAATTTTAATGAGAAATCCATCCGGAAAATTAAGAGGATGTCCAATTAATATTGTTTTTACGGGCGTATAAATTTCATTTATTGCCAATGAATATACTATCTATTTTATATTGTATACATTGGTATACGTCTATATTGTATACATATATTTAAAGATATAAATTATAAATATTTTCATCTCATGTAATTTAAATAAAAAAAAAAAATGCATACAGGTAGAGTAGATATAATATTATGTATATGTATATATATTATATACAAGATGATTATGAAAACATTTTATTGTAAAATTGACAATATTTTTGCAATAGTGAATAAATTTTATTTTCTTTCTTTTTTGTATATTAAAATATTATTTTCTAACTAATTTTCAATTTTAAATTGAAAGTGATTATACTGATTGCACAATAATCTGATAAAATTAATTGGATTTTTTAAACTCCTACACATATGCAATATTTTTTTTTTTGTTTTTTGTGTTAAATGTAAATCATGATATGAATTACACGACCATAAAATCTTTATAATTTAATTTTTTTTTTTTTTTTAATTTTAATTAATTTGAAAGAAAATTTTTTAATATTAAATTATGAAAGGTTTCAAATTAAAATGATCATGATATAAAATAATACTCTGGAATAAATTTATATGTTTCTAATAGATAATTCATTTTTTGCTGAAAAGATTAAAATCGTATGGTTTTTAGTAAAATTTATTTAATTTTTTTTGTTAGGTACACTGAAATTTTTGTAATAAGTGTTCACTTATAATAATACTCAATTATAATATCGTTATACATACATAAAAATTATGTGTTGGGTTATTTAACTAACGCATTATGTAATCTAAGTGTTCAATCAAATCATAAGAAAAAAAAGTGAAATGATTATTGGACAATTTTATAGTAATATAATTGCTTATAACCATAAAATTTATTCGAATTTTCATTGTCAAAAGTCATATATATATATATATATATATATAATAGAACCTTAATTATACTGATACCTATTATATATTATTAATATTATATTACGAGCGTGATCTCATGGGAAACATGTCAAACATAAATTATAATTCTAACAATAAAATTAAAAAAAAAAAATAAAACAGAAAATTAAAAAAAAAATTATAATTCGAATTTCGGAATTTTAGAAAATATATTGGCGCCGTGAAATAAAGCATATACATATGTATGGCTCTAAAATAAAATTAATTGGAAATATTTTGGAAAAGGGAATACCCTAATTTTGAATCCAACTCTAAATTCCCTCAAATATCTTGGAAAAAACGTATACAGTTGATTTTGAATCCAACTCTAAAAACCATACTCGCTACATTTTGTCCTCGCAAAATTTTTTCCAACATTTTGTTCGCAACATGTTTTTCCGGAAAAAGGAGAAACCCTGATTTTATAATCAACCATAACATCAGTCCAAATTCGGAATCTACCATATACATAAATATGCATTTTCTGGAAAAGGTGGCAATCCTGATTTTATAACCAAAATTAAAATATTTCCTAAGTAAGAATTTCTCATTATTTAAATATTCTGAAAAAAGCGTATAAACCTGATTTTGAATTCAACTCTAAAATCTCTGCTCTAACAATTATTATTCTAATCCAAAAAAGAAATTTCTCTTTGGAACTGGTTTAAAAGCGGTATATTTATTATTTATAACTGTATTTATTTATAAATACCTAATTTTTCACTTTGTTAACTTATATTTATTTTCCTTACTATAAAATTAGAATTTGTATCAATTTTACTATATGGCTTTAATTCTTAAAGTTTTGAGAGAAAAAAAGCGAAAACATTTGCGATATTGCTTTATTTCTCATTTAAAAGAGAAATAAGTCCATTATAACTTTATTGCATATGGCTTTATTTCACTTCCCTCATATACTCGTATACAACTACAATACAACTATAAGATACTATGTGAGTTTTTTGAAGTTATGTATTAATTAAATTTTCTTTTTTCTTGTTTCAGAGGTTGACATTAAATGAATATATCTATAGAACTTTAGGATAATTTTTTTCTAGTTAACAAATTTTCGATTTTAAATATGTAGTTTTAAGTATATGTATATGTAAATTAATTACTGTTTGAATTCTGATTGATTACCCAAACATATAAATACCATCTCATTTTATAAACTTAACTATAAGATCCTTTAATTGTTATTTTATTTTTTTTATTTTTACAAAATTTCATTTCAATTTCAGATATTTCCAATTTTGACTTAATAATTTTTTTTTTTTAATTTATATCGATTGTTTAAAAATATTAACTTATAGTATAAAAAATATTTTAGTAAATTGAAGTAAATAATTAATTTTAGTAAAGCAAATAAAAATAAAATAAAATTATTTTTTACATTATAAAAGTTTTAATATATTTTTAATACCGTAAATTAAAAATTATCGTACAAAAAAATATGAATTTATAAAGATACGTTCTAAACATAAATTAAATTGTATTTCAATTTTAGAAAACAATTTTTTTTTTTTCTTTAATAATTTAGAAATTAGATTTAATTATTCGAATTTACTTTTTATTATTAATTTATATTTTGAATTATAATTTTAATAACTTTATTTTTTTTTAATTGTATTTTTGTTAAAGAATTTTTTATTCTTTTGTATTATATTATATGAAGAGAATTGTGATAATTTTGAATTTATTCATAGAATTAACCTGTAAATTCGTATACTATTACTTTACGGTTTATATTACTAAGAATTATACAAGTAGAATTGGAAAATTTTTTTATTTTAATTTATACTTTGCCAAAATAAAGTTTCTATTCTTTTATTTTATTTACCGGCTTCTATGAAATAATTTCTGATTGGGATATGTTGGATGAAATTGACTGTGATAATAATCTTAAAAGTGCAATAAATAAAAGTGTTTGATGAATTTATTCTGTTCTATAAAGTTTAAAAGGTTAAAGTTTAATAACAATTAAGTGAACTTAGTTCTATGAGTCATTAAGATATTATTCTCTTAATCGTATTTGTTTCAATTTCTATTAGGTATCATCCAAAATCATAGATATATTATCCTTAGATAAGCAATGAAGAAAATATTTTCAGGCAATTTTAAGAAACAGCTGAGTGAACTGTGCTAATATGTCTCAGAAATAGATTCCTAAAAGGTGAAAAAATTCCAAAAAGAATTTTATCATTTATTTTGTTATTTTACAAGTAATTAAAATTTTGAATAACATTAATTAAATTAAATTTTAATTTTTAAAACAAAATTTATCAATTATTAGTAATATAAAAACTTAAAATCTCTGAATGAAACTGGTTATGAAAAACTGCTTTACATTATTTTAATAACATACATATTATAAAATGCATATGAATTTTTTTGACTGAATATGTTAAGATAGGAAAACACATAAGAAGAAAAAGAAATGACTATACCTAACTGCCCATCTATTAGTAATATATCTATGTTCAAAACGCATTTTAACCGCAGATTATATATGTATAAATGAATGAAATGTATGAAAATTTGGATATTTTCTATCTACAGAGGCTATGAAATTCATTTGCGAAACTATGGATTTACTTGGGGGTTATTAAAAGTAGATCATTGATAAATATTAAGAAGAGAGTGGCAGATAAAACCGATTTCTGACAGATCCCAGCATTTATTATAAAATTGTCAGATGAAAAGTCATCGACAAGTACAATTCATTTTAAAATTCATTTTAAACAATAAGGGTCTTGACGTAAAAGTGCATAGAAGGAAAAATTTCTTATTTTACGTGAACGACCAGATGCAAAATTTAAATTTCAAAATAAAAAATTACAGATGATAGATATGTTGATTGGTTTAGAGAAACTATTGATATCTTTCCAGAAATGTTGATTGGTTTTTTTAAAAAATTTGTGTTGGTATCTATCTGTTATATTACATTATTATTTGAATAAATATCTATTTTTCACTTTGAAAATATAAAATATAATTTTTGAGCTTAGATTTTGGTAAATAAATAATTTTTAAATAAAACAAAAATTCTAAACTCCAAATAAATTCTAAAAACGAAATGTCAAATTAACTTCAAAAAAATATCCTCGATTAACTGCAAAAAAAATTTTCGCGAGCAAATAAAATATGTAATAGGGTTAAGGTAGATGATATTTTAGTCAAGGATCGGACGATCGGTGCAAATTTTTTGTACATGAAACAACAACAATTTCTGTCAAAAATTTTCTCAAATCCTTCGATCCTCCGTTGCAAGACTAGTTTTGCACTTTTACGTGAAGACCCCTAATAAGTTATAAATTGTATTAAAAATTAATAAGTTATATTAAAAGATTTAATTTCGAATATTTTTATTCTACTTAAAAGAACCAACTCAGTGGTTGTGACTCTGAAATTTAAGCAAGCAAGCATCTGTACCGCAATTTCATACTCTAAAGTATAGACAAACTATATCCATCACCGTATACATTATCTATACTAGAGCAGAAATACAATATTTTAGTTTAGATTCACTTTAAACAATTAATATCTGAAAAACTTAAGCGAAAATCTTTAGTACCCACATTTACGACGTTAACAACTAAAGTATTAATAAATATTTTTTTTCATTTTAAAAGAGTGATTAAGATTAATTATTAATCTGGTTAAGTGGAATTAAAATAGAATATAATGTTTACTCGAATAAGGATAAAATTTTATATATGCTTTAAATTTTAGTTTTAATATTATAATTTAGTATTGAATTTGTCAAAAACTATGAAAATTAATAATTTCTTTTATAAATGTTAAAGTTAAGCTTAAAACTCTGGTTAATATATTAACATAAAATTTAATTAAATGTGTATAAAACATTAAATAATTTATAGTTCATAAAATACTTTTTATTTTTAATAGATTTTGACATAAAAATTTAATAAAGCAAAAAATATATGCATATATGTAGTTACTTTATATTAAAGGAATAAATATTTAACAAATATCCAGAGTTTACATAGTAATACTTAAAAAAAAAAATAAACAAAAAAAAAAAAAATAACTTAAAAATTCGTGTAATTTATATTAATAATTAAAAAGAATATTTTCAGATAGTAAAAAAAAAAAAATGTCAGTAATCCTATTGGTTTTTGGTAATGTATTTTAACGATATAATCCAATTTTAAATTTGCATTATTTTAAAATCCTTTAAAATACAAAACTATTAAAAATAAATAAAACCAATATAAAATACAGTTGAACTTGTCAATTTTTGGACAAATATTAAAAATAAAAATAAATAAATATCATTCTATAAAGTAAAATATATATTTGGTGATTAACAAGCTTAAAACTACCACAATATAATTCAATTTGGAAATTCCTACGAATAAAACATTAAGATTTTGTATAATTTGGTTGGTATTTAAAAGTAAGAAACTTTGTCAATTTTTCGATCAATCAAGCAAATTTTCTTATCAATAACAAAAAACTGAAAAATAGTAAAATTTTATTTGATTTCATCTTTTGGAATTTAGGGATATTTTGAGTCCCTATGCACAAAATTATAAAGATAACTCGATTATAGAAAAATTATAACTAGAAAACTGACTGACAAATTAATAGTCTATATGGTCTAAGGTTGGTGAGGTCATTGAAATATAACCGCCTAAAGTAAACGTTGCTATTAATATTATGGAAAAACAGAAATACTTATTTCTTTCGCTTATAGAATATTTAGCATTAGGTTATATTAGATTGTTGATGTTGATATAAAAATTATAAAAAAATTACAATAAATTGCTTAATATTAGGAGAAGAAATGTTAGAAACTTGATGGCTTTTTCTTAAGTTTGCCTTGAACACCATTTTAGTCAACTTAATCTATAAGAAGTATAAAGTGATTTAAAACGAATTATTGGGTATTCACCAGATTAATACTTATAGTTCCTCCAAAAACAATATATTTTGATTAATATTTAGAAAACGTAGTTTTTTAACGATTTTTGAATAAATAATTTAAATTGTATAAATAAAAAAATTTAATTAATTTTTTTACATTTATCGAGCTTAATATCGTGTCTACTTTAAAGATATTAAAGATGGAGGCAATCCTGTAATATTTTGGTTATTTCAATCACCTATATATCATATTATATTACTGGCTATGTACTGCAGAACACCCTGTATAAATAATTTATTTATATTCCAAATCTTTTAAGTGTTAAAAAAATATTGCTTGCAAATTAACAGGTGATAAAATTTACTAGGATCGATCCAGCGGAAAATAAATATTTTCAACAATTCATATTTTTATGTCAATTAATGACATTCAATTAATATAACAGTAATTGTATTTGTAAGTTATGTGTCCTATTTATTAAGAAAATTTTATAAAATTTTATAGAATTAGTTAAACTATATTTTAATCCCGATTGTAATTCATTTTTGACAATTCCGCAGATGAGTGATGCAAATTTTTTGATTGGAAGTAATCCTGTAATAAAATATACTGGTAAAACGGTCAAAAGTAACTAAATATTGTTTAAATATGTATGTTCTGAAAAGTTAATTTAAAATTTCTTAGTTTATTTTAAAATGAAGTTGAAACAAGAAAGTTTGAAATTTATTTTAAAAATTTTGTTTTTGTCCAATTCGAATTTTTAGTATTCTAACCTATTCATATCTTTAATTTCTCTGTTGGCAGACAATTAAAGCTAAAAAATTATAATAAGTTATAATAAAATAAAAAAAAAAAATTTTAAAATGATTTTAAGCTAAAGTAACAAGCGTTTGTAATTGTAACTGTTCTAAAACAACGCTAAATAAATTCGAATAAAAGTGTTGTATATAAATGTTATATATGTATGTAATATATGCTACTAGTAAAATACTTTCAAATTAAATCTGTAATATATAGTATTTATGTCCAATCCTTTTTGATTGAATCCTCACATTATCCTCATATTTAAAGATCTGAGATCTCGATTTTTTTGAAAACAACTGTAAAATATTCTTTCATGAAAGCTAAAAGCATCAAATGGAAAATAAAAAAAATAAAAACTAAATGAATATCATAAATAATTCATATCGATATCAAATATGTTTACGGGTGGTCATAAATTATTCAATGAGAAAAAAAATGTATATCAGTTTCATATGAGTTTTATTGGTTCATTCAAGTGCAGCGCACAGAATATTCAGAACATTGATTTTTTTTTTTGATTACTACATTGCTTTAACCCTATAATATCATATTAATATTTATCCAGGATCATTCCATATATGTAGATATATTTATATATTGGAATATATAATAGATATGTATGAATCAGTAAGAGAACAACAGTCAATAAATTTTCAAGAAAATTTATGGAGAATAAAAAACAAAAGAAAAAAGAGTACAAATTGAATAAAAGAAATTTTCTTGTAAATTAAATTAGGCGGTACTATAAAAATAAAAATTGAAAAGAAAAACAAAAAACAATATTATGTGAATATAGTTAATAATTAAAAAGTTTTCAATTTCAAATAAAACTTCAAATAATTCATTAAAATTTAATGGCGTGTTGATAAAAAATTATTGATATATAAAAATTTGAGATATTTAATAAAAAAAATAGTAAGAAAGGTATTTAAGAAAATGAAAAATAAAATTTTTTTAATAAGAAGTTAATAGCATTAGAAGTATTTCGCCATTTTGGGTGCAGAATTAAACATCTTTATGCCAGAAATCTCATAAGATTTTTGACACATTAAAAAAAGCCAAAAGTCCCTGTCCTTGGCAGTGAGAAAATAGTTTCATGGAACTCCAGCCTCATTGAAGTGGTTCAAAATTTGCATTGGAATCTTTGGTGCCGGAAGTTTGGGCTCTGCATCGTGATCTTGTTTATATTCAACACTTTGAGATTATTATACTTTTCATCATTTAGCAACTTTTTCTGGATTTGTCTGTTGCTCTACTATCATCTCGCTTTCCAGTTCATATAATTTTTCTGCAAACCCATTACATTCATTTTTTGAATATGAATAGTTTCCATGTTCAACTAGTAAAACATTTATCTATTTATTAGTTCTTATATAATTGTTTCCAATATCTTCTTCTGCTCGATGAAATATTCTTAAAATGCGACATTCTTTCTAAAGTTTTTCACCATTTGTTGCCGTACAGTCGACTCGTGTAACAAAAGAAAAGGAATTTCGCAGAGATAGCTGTTTGTTGATCTTTTGTTCTCAAAATTTTTAGAATCTTCAAATTTTAAGGAATGCTTTAATATGCCATTAAGTCTTATTGCGGGATCATTGTTAGTGACTTTAGTGGTACTACAAAACATTTTGACATTTATTTATAGAATTAATTTTAAAAATTTTGCTTATTTATTTTTGTTATTTTAAAATATTTTTGTATAGGGGCCTCGCTGGCCGAGTGGGTAAGAGCGTATAAAATACCCTGTAAACACCGAGTGAGTGAGTTCAAATCCCACACACGTCGTAAAGGACGTCGGCAGGGAATTGCACCAAAAAAAAAAAATATATATATATATATATATTTGTATGTTGTGAATAAAATGCAATTATGATGTGAGATTTTAATTCGCTAAAAACACCAGCCCTGTCTTTAAAGATTAAAATCGGCCTAAGAGACTAACCATTATGTAGATTAAAACTGGCCTTAGAGACTAACTACTCTTATGTAGATCTACTAAAACTGCAAATGTCCGTGAACGTGATCTGCGTTTATCATAAATCGAGTAGCCTAGTTCTTTTAAGCATTCTATTGGTATTTTCGTAATGTAGGAGTGTCAAGCTTCTTAAGTAGGAGTGGTATCCTCATAAACAGGTCTCAGGTTTTAGAGCATGATGTTTTACTTCTTCATTCACGCTAGGAATCTCTAGATTCCCCATGTAAATCATAGTTGCAGTATTTTAAAACTGATAATGAATGTAAATTAAAATACATTGAAAACTATATTAAAATATTAATCACTGTGACACTATTGAATTTTTATATACATAACTTTTTTTCTTAAGAGAAAGCCTGAAATCTATTCGTCAGAAAGATAAAATTATGAATAAACTGATTAAAAACTTAAGCTTTAAAATTACATATTTTGCATATTAATTGAAAAAAATTAAAACAATAGAATAATAAACCTTATATATTACAATATTTTGTAAAAATTTATTAATTTTTTTTTATAATTTTCAAGTGCTTTTAATTGCATTTGAATATTTTCCAACTGGATTTAATGAATTTTTCATGTTTTGAAAATAAATGAATTTTTTTTTTTTTTTTTAGTGCATTTCTTTACATATATTGGAACAGGAAATTACACAACCTTTCCTTTACAGGCGTGGCTGTAAATGTCGTAAGGGGGAATAACTCTTACGACGTCTGTGGGATTCGAACCCACACTCCCTCGGTGTTTACAGCGTATTTTATACGCTCTTACCCACTAGACCACCGAGGCCCCATAAATGAATTATAAATATAATAAATAAAAGATAGCTAGATAACTAAAAATCTTGTAAAATTTGGACAGTATACTTCGCAATAGCCATTTTATTGAATGATATGTCACTTGATATGAGGTAATTTGTTTTTAGCTTTAATTATTTTCAAAGTACTTTCAATCATATTTAATTTGTGACTCTAAATATTTTTTTGGGGGAAATTTTGACATAAAATTTATAGATTTTTCAAAAACAATTTAAGTTTACTCTAAAGCAAAAAAAAGAAAAATATGATTTTCTAATTTGAAATTCATTTGATGAATATAAATTAAAAGATAATATCACAAAAAAAAAATATATATTATAAATGAGTTTAATTCATTAATTCATTTTTCTACATAAATTGTGCACTTGTACTTGATTCTTTCTTCAAAATAAAAGCTCTCATCAAAGTTTTTAAAAAAAAACCAAATAAATTTTTGATACTTCATATGGTATGAAAATTGTTTGTATAACATGAAATATATTTTATTTTCAAAAGTCTAATATTACTTGTATTATACCTATATACTAAAAAATAATGGAGAAAATTTATTTAATTTTTTTCATGTCCATTTTTTTTTTATTTTTTTTTTTTATTATTATACAAAAAAATAATTTATGTGTAAGGTGTAAGTGCTTTTAAGTCAATTTTTTTTAAATAAATTTTTATTAGAAAAGAATCTATTATATTGCATATCCTCACGGTTAGCCAAACATTTTTTTTTTTTTTTTTAAGATTTAGTGTATTATGTATATCAGTTGGTTGTAGTTCTAGAGATATATGTATATACATACATATTATGGTAGATAGAAAATTTAATGTATACATAAACTTACTTTTATTACCATAACTGATTGTCTTCAATTCTATACGATTAAGTGTAAAAGAGAAAGAAAATAAAATTTTCGAAAGGTATGCGGATTTATTCAAGAGGAAATTGCTCTTTTATATAAAAAAATCTTTATGGCTCCTAAAAATGTTTAACTACCTAAATATGTATTATGGCTATTGAAGGTTTATTCTTACGTAACTTCAAAATAAATTAATTTTATTTTAAATATACATATAATAAATACCAAAAAACAAAGTATTTGTTAAAAAATACACCTGTATTGTGAAATTGTGAAGCATATGAAGCAAAACAAAAAAATATTAATAAGATACTATATTTTTAACAATAATGTTAAAATTAAATTTACAATTTGACGAAAATTATTTTATGTATTTAATCAATTACAAATATATACATATAGTTTATTAAGTAATAGTAATTTCTTGATTTTTCTCTTCACGACTGTAGGTAATTGCGTGACAAATATAATAGTATCTTTTAAAAGTATTGTATCTTTTTAAAGTATTTAAAAGTAATACATTTAAAAGTATTGGAGTATAATTGATTTTTTTTTCCATCAATTAAAATAAATGATATATTACGGTTTATTATTGTTTTGAATAGAAATTACTTTAAGAAAATGTATTTACTACTCTAATTTGAACAGCTGTTCATATCTAAAAAAAAATGTAATTAAAAAATATAAACAAAAAATTTTTAAGTATAATATATGAATAAAAAATTTTCAAATAGGTCAATAGATTAAAAAATAAATTAATATAAAGTTAATAAGAATCTGATCAAGGTTACTCACATCAATAAACAGTCATCAGAAAGTAAACAGAAAAAAATAATTACTTAATTATAATACAATTACATATCCTTTTTAATGAAAAATAATGAAAAATGAAATGAAATGACCAATGAAAAATAATAAAAGCTAAGGATACAGAACAACCTATATAATAACTTGCATTAACATTTATAATACCCTTTAGTACAATATATTTAATAATATGTTATTTTCTGTTCTTTGGTTTCAAATTGAAAAAGTAAAAGAAAATAAAATAGTCAAATTTCATAATATAGAATTGTAATTTTTTTTGTTTGTAAATTGTTTTGATTTTTGATTTTATAGATAAAAAATAGTAACTAACTATTTAACAAAAGAATTAGCTTTAATAAGAAAAAATTTACTTGCAGTATCATTGATTGGAAATTATATTTTTATTATATTATGTGAAAATTTAGATGAAAAGCTATAACTTACATATTCTAAAAATCTCGTTTTAAATTTAATTTAATTCAAATAAAAAAATAAATAAATGGAAATAAATAAAAAATATCTGTTTTATTGTTTAAATAAAATGTATACTTTTAAAAAAATCTCTTATCTCATTATTGAAAATTTATGAAAAAAATTGATTGATTTAATTTTGTGATCGCCAATTGCTATACTTGAATTTGAAATTACATGTTTTATAAAAAACTAAATTTTTTTTTTTGTAGTCATTGTTATTCATACCAATACTATAAATTTTTTTTTTTTATCGATAACTTTTTAAAAATTTCTCAATTTTGATTTTTCATGTTTACTTTACTTTTTTATAATTGTATAGAAGACATACAGACGTACAAACTAAAAATTTTTTTTACTCAAATTATCGGAGGGAATAAACTTGGGAGTACAATTTGTTTTCTCTTTTTTTTTTTTGTGTTTTTTTAATCCAATTTTTTTTATATCGTCTTTTTTTTTCTTTTAAAATTATTGTAAACGTTACGATTTTCTGCAAGATTAAAAAAAAAAAAACTATAAATAAACAGGGTGATTTAAATTTTAATTTTATTAAACGGTTAAATACCTTAAATTTTCCACTAGAAATAAATTATCTATTTGCAAAATTATTTATTTGCATTAAACCTGTAATACTTGTTAATGCTCAATATCCACGTGACTGAGCAATATAACAAATGAGTTAAGTCTCTCTTCGATTTTTTCTATTACGTGTTTCTTACGTAAATACTATGTCTATGTAGCTAATAAAATTTAATTTATTCCGAATTATATTTACTGTGTCCAAACTTAGTATTGCTGTTAAACTAACTATAAATTATTAAACTAACTAGGGTTGCTGTTAAATTAACTATACAAAGTTCTCTTCATAGTCAGTTTAGTGAATTAAGTATACTATGTTCGGAAAGTAACACATATTTTAATAATTAAAATATATATTAAATAAAATCATATTTTATTCATGTATTTTACAAAAGTAGTGTAATTAAGGAAAAATATTAAGTTCTAATTCATTATCTTTTCAAATACCCTAACAAAAAAAAGTTTGGTGCATGAAATTTTTTTTAAAACTCTAAAAATAATTTAATTTGAACAAACAAAACTCATAAAAAATTTATATTATTGCATTAGGCAATTAATAATACAACAGTCTTATTTAATAAAATATTCCCTGTTATTATATTATCGGATACGAATATTCAAGCACGTAATCTAATACATATATTATTATTATAAAGTAAAATGTATTAAGTGTGATTTCATATATTTTAATTATATTTGGATAAAACTGTTATTTTTCTTAATTTTACAATTAAAATTTAAACTCATGGACTTTAAAAATAAAAAAAAAAGTGAACAATATTTTAATCAATTTAAATATAATTAAACTCCCTGTATCATTTTATGAGTAAAATTTAACCAGAACTCGGTTTTATTAACGATTCATTTTTTATTGAATTTTAAAAACCACGAAGCTCCAATAAAGGTAAAATCTAAAGTATTTAATAGTTTTATATACCTATATAATATATTTATGTAACATTCTGTACAACCTCATATAAGAACCAAATATAGAAAAAAAGAATACAAAAACAAAAAAAAACAGAGAAAACTAGCCGCTTAGCATTCTAGATTTTTAGGATTCAAGGATTCATGGATTTGAGGTTTGTTATATCTATTCTTTTATTACATTTTTTTTCATTTGATTCTTTGTTAAAAGTATAGTATACTGCTTTTTTTTATCTTTAATCTCAAAGGATATTTTCATATTCCAAAAGAGAAAACCCGAGATAAATAAGGACATAAAATATTTGTTGGAGATTGCTTATTTTTTTTATGTTACAGTTCATTTATACGTACAAATATTCAAAATGTTAAATTCTTATTGTAACCATTGAAGGATTAAAAGGATCTAAATAGAGAATAAAAGTATTGAATGGAAATAATATATTGACTACGATTTTATATTATAAAAGCAAAAAAGAATGCAGTTCTTTCACTGAAGCTCTTAAAAATAAAATGGCAGAAGAAACGCGAAGTAAATATTCCTGTACTATATAGATTTAGTAACCGAAAATACAGAAAAAAAAAATTGAATTCGTGTTTGAATTTTTCTTTTATGATTTATTGGCTTTTGTTTTTGTAGGTTCTTTTTTCTCATTGTTTTTTAATACTAGTATTATTATTGTTTCTATATATTCCCTATAAATAAACATTCAAGTAATCTAAGGGATATTGAAAAAAAAAATTGAGTTAATACAATAAAAATTTCAAACAACAAAAATTTTCGTTGTAATTTTCGTTAAAAGCTAACGAAGGAGTCCAATTTCATTTAAAAAAATATTCTTAACCTTTTTTTTAAAATTTTTTAAATATTTATATTCTCAACTACTGTAAACAAATGCACAAAAAAAAAAAAAAACGTTATTAGTTTTATACAACAAAAATTTCAAATATTTATTTTAAAAACATTTTAATTAAAATAAAAATTTGATTTCAAAAACTATTTAATTAGAAATAACATAATATTATATTTTTTTACATTTCAATTTTTTGGAATTCACATTGGCATTAGTTTTTGCTATTGGAAGAATAACGTGCGGTATATTTCACTATATTATTGCTGTTGTTTGGAAGGAAGAGAATTATCCTTACACCTACGCCATGGGACCTGTTGGATTCCGTGAGACATTTGCTCATCATAGCGGCTCATCGAGCCACTTAATACCCTTAAAAAATCAGGCGGTGGTTCTTTGGTCAAGCGAGAGAGATATTCACTTCGGAGAGATATTCCCAGCCCTCTCCTAAGATATCTCTTCTGTGGAATTTGCGTTGGACGTTGGACATTGGCAAAGCAAGAGTAGTACCATCGCTGCTTAAGGTCACATTCCTGTGTCAGCTCTACCTATTCTTTAGACGCATACTTTTAGCATCAGATTGCCTGTGCTGATTCCGGTATAGAAAACTACCCTGTTTATTTCATTTTATAGTTCTAGGATGTCTCCTTTTTTCATCTGTAATCAAAAATTTTCTAAAATAAATATTTATGTAAGTGGTTATAGAATATTTGCTGCATTTTTTGACTTCCCTGATACTTGTTAATCGGTTCTATTTTAAAGGCCACAATATCCAGATTCCAGTTTAACTAATTAACCAATTTTGTGTTACCAATTGACTGTCAATGAGCAACAAGAATGTATTGCCAAATGATTTTTAAAGGGGCACATTTTTAAAAGACAATAAAAACAATTCAAAATACTTGCACCAAAATTTGTAAATTTTTTTAGAATTTTATATGCATAAGAAAAAATTGTGAAAAGTGAAGTCACACATTATTAAATTTTCAGGAAACCCAATGTAATTAAGAAAAACTGCAACATATGTAGAATCATATGTTGAAGCTTTCAGTTTTACGTTTCCAATTTTTGACTCCTAATAGCTCTTGGTACAAAAAAATTTATCTTGTAACTTATGCTAATTCTGAAAAATTCATCTCTTTCATCAAAATTTCAAAATTCTATAGAAGTAGTTCAAAACATATGAAAGAAGTAAAATCTTCAAAAATTTTTTTTGCTCATAACGGTAAATTTAAACACTTATAAAATATAACTTATAAAAATAAACTTATAAACTTATAAACTTAAAAACTTATAAACTTATAACTTATAAAAATCGTACAACTTTGATAATTGATTTATAAAGTTAGAAAAATTTGCTGTAGGTGGGCGATTTTATTTGGAAAAATGATGAGCAGAATCTAAGAAATACACATTTGCAAATAGCGTTTATCAAAGTTTTTGGCTGTGGCTCTATAATGAATGAGGCCCAATGGTTAAAATCTCATTGCTCTAGTTTTATTGCTATAAAGTTTTGTAAATCAGACAAACCGTTGGGTGGGCGGGCGAAGTGAAACTAATAAGCAAATTATCAATTTTTTTTTGAAAATGTGGTAAGAAAATATTATGTTGATGTTATGTTAAACATAAAATGTTATGTTATGTTACATTATGTACATTACCAAATTTTATATTAAAATCTAAAAGAAAAGAAACAATATAACACGTAGATGTTTAATTGTTAGAAAACTAATCTTGAATAATTGTTGAATGTGTAAGTAGGTTTTTCTCAAAAATTACATATTTAATAAAAAAAATTATAAATTTGAAAATTGAAAATTACATAATGAATTTAGAATTAGAAAAGTAAGTAAAAATTAATTAATTGGTATTAAGAGTATATATACATATGTATGTACATTTGTTTTTGAATCTAACAAATTGCATTGCAACAATACTTTCTAGAATATATGAATTAAGTTCATTGAGTTCTTAAGGTTTTACAAAGAAAAAATTTTTGGAATATACATATTATGTGCATATATATAGTTATAATTTACGTAAATAAAGTTAAATGTGTACTCTTGTATTACGGAATTCATACACATAAAAAAAGAGTATATGACTTGTACAAGATTTTCTAATAATTATCAAAATGAAAAGAATTGTAAAACGAAAGAGTTAATTTACTTCTATTATTGCCACTAAAATGATTATGTTATATTTCCCCAATGCTTTTAGACAGAATCTCAAAATTTTGAAAAGAGAAAGATTTTTGAGACAATTTTTTGTAGTTACTCTTCTTTAAGAGCCTTATTCTTTAAAACTGAATAAAGTGTCTCCCGGTTTTTCATAGTTTTTCTTACCTAAATAAAAAATTCTAAGAAAATTAAACATTTTTAAGTAAAAGTAGAAATATCTAAGTATCCTTACAAAAATAGTCTAAAATTTTTTTCATAATCTTTTTAGAAATGTTTGCCTTTAAAGACCTTTGGTTTTACATTCTAGCTTAATTTTATTAACACTTTTAAAATGCTATGAGGACGAAAACGTTTTACATGATCTTTTAAATAATGTAGAGGTATATATATAAACGTAAATCTTTTAAATAATATGGAGGTATAATATTATAAAGCTTGCTTTTGTTACAATTAAAAAATAAAAGTATATTTATAGTACTCTAAAAAATATATCTATAGTTCATTTAATATAAAATAAGATACTTTTTGTGAAATTTGTATTTTAAGTTTAAGACGTAAAAAGGATATTATTTTGTTATTACAACATGATAGTTTGTATAAAAAACCCATAAGGCTACCTTTATTAAGATTGTATATAAAATTTGCTTATTAAAAAGTTCCGTTTTATAATATTTAATGAACTGAAATTATAAATAACCTATATATTTAATCAAAAAGTTCATTATTTGTTGCGAATGTTTTCTAAATTATTAAGTCTTAAACCAAATAAGAGAAACACCTTTTATCAATTTATTTATTTTTCAGTAATTTTCTTTATACATTTCTAAAAATATTGGATTTATAAAATAAGTTTAAAATAATAATAACAATGTATAGATATTGTGAAAAATGACTTTGAAGATAATACAAAAAATAAAAATAAGTGATGTGTATTAAAAAAAGAAAACTTCTAAACATATAACTACCAATAAAAGAATGAGAACGATATATATAAGATAGAAAGGATCAAATAAGATTTTTATCTAAATATTTATTGTTGACTCATTTTTAACTAAAAAAAAAAAAAATAACAAAATAATAATGAAACTAGGACGAATTTTTAAGTAAAGGAAAATAAAACAAAAAAAAAAAAATAAATAAATAAATTGTTTTGTTAATTTATTTGCTTTTTTTACTTACCTATTTCTTCTTTTTTCGTTATACGATAGTTTAAATGGTTGAAATGGACAATGTATTAGTTTATACAGACTTGACGCCAATTTTAAACATTCATGTACAAAAAAAAAACAACGTATGAAAATAATAGTTTAGTTTTTTTTTTTCTTTTTTAATTTTTGTTTTTATAAAAGTTAGAAAATTAACTAAAAACTATTTTGTATTCTAATGTCCAGAATATTTAATGTTTTAACAAAATTAATAGATTTTATTTTATCATATTAAGGTTTTCTATCTAAAAAATATAATATAAATCTATTCAAACTTTATTTTCTTATAATTTTTTTTTTATTTTAGACAACTGATAAATTAAAATTTATTGTATTGAAAATTTAGAAAATGTAAATTTTATTGGACATATTACCAATTTTTACCATAAATTATTTCTGATTATTAATTTGAGATAATTTGATATTTGATTGATTTATTTATTTTTTTCTTTATTTCGAATATTAAAAATAGGTATCGAATTTGCTTTTAAACAAAATCAGTTGTAAAATTTGTGTATTTATTATTCTTAATTCATTAAAAAATATTATTGTTTATTACAAGTTGTTTTTTTTTCCTTGAAATCTAAAGTTCAAACCTTTGAACAAAATTAATCTCTTCTGCTACAGAGCTAAAAACGTACATATATACATTAAATATTTTTTATAAAAGATTTCAATAAAAATGAAATTTATAAAGAATTTCATTTAATTTTTGTATTTCATTTTCAATTCCGAACCACAAAATTTTGATTTATGAAATACCAAATTTCAATATGCGAAATAATCTCATTATTGGTCATTAAATTATTACTGGGAGCAAGCCGTTTTCATCAAAATAAAAAATCTAAAAAATTTGATAAATCTCGACAAAAAAAAATTAAAAAAAAACTTAAATAAAAACTTTTGAATTAAAATTATTAACTTTTTTAATTCAATGCCGAATTTTGATTATGAACCAATGAACCAAAATCCTGTTTCTGTAACCAAATTATAAAATTCCTGTTAATTTGAAAAAGTCATACATATACAAATTCAATACAAATTCTGAGAAAAACGTATTTTCTGATTTTGCAATCGAAAAATTTTATACCATCTAATTATTATGCCCGTGTGAACATAATTCTAGGGTATAATATGTTTGCCATTACTTTTGCGACACCTTAAAGGAGATGAAATATATATGGTAAATTATATATATTTTGCTCAGAATCGATGATTCCCTATGTATCCTCCGATTGTTCCATCCGTACATCTGCATGATAACTGAAAAAAAATGAAAAATAATGAAGCTAGGATTCTGAAATTTTTATCATTTTATTATTATGTAAGGGCTCTGTTTTCTTATTAAAATTGAACAAGTTCTACCGATGGATTAGAGTAGCTACCATACAACTTCTTTCTTTATATAAATATAACTCAGTATTTAATTAAGGTCTAAATCTGCAATTTTCTCAAAACAAGTTAAATTTTACGGCAATTATGCTTTTGTTAAAATTTGGTTAGTCTAACATAAAACAGGTCCCAGTAGCTACAAAATTTATATTATCATATCTTGGTACTTAAAAAATCAAAATTAGTTAGTGGAAACAGTACCATTGTACAAGCAGTACAACTGTACAAGTGTATGTGACTTTAAACCACTAAACGTCACCTCCCCCCTTTAATTAAGTTAGATATCCTTTTTTAAAACTTAATTAAATTTTATGAAACCAGGATATATTATTTTCGTGTGAAATTGCTAGAGTGGATATGGTCAACTCTTCTTCACTGTACTTCGTTTTTTTATTTACTTTATTTCAACAAAAAAGGATTTAAAATAGTGAAACACCCGCTAAACATATTTTTCAAATCCTGATAAAATGAAGAAATATTATTTCAATTTGTTATATATTTTTTATATATATTTATGTATAGTACATTATTTAAGTAATTTAAACAAAGTTTATTCGTTCCTGTATCGCTTATTTGTATTAATGGCAATATCGTTAAATATTACACTATCCTTTCACATTGTTTTCATAATGACTGTCAGTATATAACTGAAATCAAAACAAGAGATATAAAAATAAAACTTAAAATATGCCATAATAATATCTTTATTATTCCACAATAAAATTAATTAGAATTTGGCTTAAAAAAATTATTTTATAAATTTTATGACAAAATTACATTCAATATTTTTTTAAAACTTTGTAATTGCATTCCAAACATTTAGATTCAAAATTAAATCAAATTTAAATACTTCAACAATTTAAAAACTAATCTTGATAGAAGATTTGAACAGTAATAAAACTGAATTACTTAAAATAAAATATCTTTAATGATTTTTAAGTATATACGAGTAGTTAAATTTAAAATTTTAGAGAGTTTTCTAAAGAATTTGAGCTAGATTTAAAAAAAAAAATAACGTTCCCATGATGGGAACATCATTAAACTTTTATCATTTACTATTATTCATATTATTGTACCACAAAACTCCTTAAAATTTCACAAGAGTCTCACTCAAATAATCCTGTTGACAACGAAATGAAAAATTTTCAACTATGCTTTTATAAAATGTCCTTGGAATAAAAAGTTTTAATATTAATATGAATATATTCATTCATATAAGCATAACTGAAGTATATATTAAATATATGTACCATTATGCTGAAATTTATATATCAGTATACATAAATATCATGCATATTGGCTAAAATCTATGTCTATAAAATTTTATAATAAGAGTATAGGGGACAATAAAAGTTGGTCAAGATTGCGGTTTACTACTACAAAATGAATGTTGTATAAACACTAAATAAATAGTTATAGAATACATAGATAGGTACCTATTTTACTTAGTTGAGATAAAAAACTAGAATATAGTAAGAACTGTTTTACAAAACTATTATAATTATTTTTTTTCTGTACTCGTATGTATAGATAGCAAAATAATACATATATACATAAATAATATTTGCATAATATATCAAAAGATATAACATTGTAGCGAATGCCAAAAGTGTACGAGTATTTTTAGATGACATGCACAAAATGTAAAAATTTAAATTAAAAAAGTTGAAGAAAATAAATAAAAATGAGAATATTATGAAATAGGACTTTATTGGAAGCGTAATAAGTCGCTCATAAAAAAAAAATCAGAAAAAAAAAAAAAACAAATAAATAACGAAAAATTGTGATTTTTAACAGTTTACAAAATGAAAGCAATATTTATGTAGTAGCACGATAAACTTTTTGTTTTTTTTTTTTTTAAATTGAACGAAGTGGTATTTATGTAGGCCGACAAAACAAAGAAAAAAAAAACAAAACCTAAACTCTAATGAAGAGTGCACTTCTCTTTTTAAATTCCTAACGTATATGGTGATTTTCTTTTACGTAAGTTTTTACCTCACTGATTGTTAAGACTATTCTAATATGCAATTGTGAAGAAGGTAAAAACAATAATCTTGTTATATACGTGCAATGAATCGAAAGTGTAAATGTTTGAATAAATGTTGGTCCACTTTTAATTTTTTATTTTCTAAACGAGTTGTCATTCTTGTATCAATGTGCTTCTCTCTAAATTAAGAGAAATCTTTATGATATGATTCGTTTTTTTTTTTGCTTTATATTATGTATCTATATATATATAAATATATATTAAGTAAAAAAATATATATATATATATATATATGTTTGAAAAATATTATTTTAGTATTGCAAATGTTAGGGAAATGCTTATTGTTCAAAAATTTAATTGCAAAGAAAATATTTTGTTTTTATATTATAATGTTTTTTACTCTCAACTTGATGGCACATAAAATATTTTTTTTTTAAATTAAAAAAAAAAAAAACAAATACCAAAACTATCGGAAAATAGATAAATTTAGTTTTTTTTTTAAATTAAATATTTTATAATTTTTAAAAAATTGTATACAATTATTAAAAATACTACGGGCCATTGCTAATATATTATTAAATCTTACATTGCATTCAAATTCATATAATCGACAGCTACAGTTTAGACAAATACAATTTATCGAAAAACGACAATTCATACCTAACATCGGATATATTGTTAATTTTGAGACATACGTACATACATATGTATGTACTTATTAAAGATTTATGAAAAATCAAATATTAAACAAAATGTTAGCATAAACAACTCCTCATCCATTTTGCTACGGGTTTGTTTATTTACAGTTTTTTATTTGGTTTTGTTGGGCCCTTTAGAGTTTAGACCTTTAGGCAAATGCAGAAAAAATAACATACATACATAAGTACTGGGTTTTCATTTTGCTCCCACAAAACAAAATAAAAAAGTACTAATACTGTTTCTTTGCTTTGCTGTTTGTATAACACAAAATTGATTTTATTATTATTTTCTTCTTTTCTTTTTTCTTCAGAGTATTCAATGAAAAAACAATAACAAATTTGTGTTATAATAATATGTAAATTGTTGAAACTTGAAGTGCCGAAAAAAAAAGAAACAACAAGTAATCAAAAATAAAAAAAAATATTCCAGTTCGTAAATTTGGCACTGTTATACATACAGCATACTACAACAATTTATACATAAAATACATAATACAAATTTGTTTTTTCATTTAATGTTATACTGAAGGAAAAAGAAAAGAAGAAAATAACAACAAAATCACTTTTCGCATTTTAAAATCTCGATTTTCAAAATCTCTCTTTTTTAAAATCTCGCCTTTTTAAAATCTCGGTTTTTAATAACAAAATATTTCGAAAAATTTTTATTTTTCAAATTGCAAAAATTTTTAAATTTTCTGTTTTTTTAGACAAAATAATAAAATTTTATTACAAAAGTAATCCTCATATTTTCCAGTTTTATTTTAAATAAACAACAAAACAAATATCCTACAATATTATGACAAAAATTAAAATAATTTTCTCAAGTACAAAAAAAATTTTAATTTATGTTTATACATATTTTATGCAATTCTCCTTTAAAAGTCTAATTTACTCATTTTTTTCTCTTTTTTATTACTATTACTATTTCTGTTTTGTAATTTTTTTTATAGCCGCTCTTTTTTTTGGGAAACGTATTTCGGCGTTTTCAATTTTCGCGAGATTAAAAATGTCGAGATTTCGTACTAGACCCGTATTTACTATATACAAAATCACATAGTGCATGGGCCATGGCAAAGGCAAAACAAAAGTTTGTATGTGTAAGATAAACATTCACATACATGCACTATGTAATTTTCAATATAGTATAAAAATATCAAATATGTATAATGTATACATACTCATCATTAGCAGCGATGTGACTTTAATAGAATTGTAGCAGATCTGCTACATTTTATTTGCCGAATAAATTATGTACGTACTTTTTAGAAATTGTTGGAATTTAGTACATTTTTTTAGAAACTATGTAACTTTTTTATTTCAATAATCAGCATATGATTTATACTTTTACTCTTTATAAATTATACTTAAATAAAAAAAAGTTCGAGCAACATGGATTGTTTTTTTTTTAACATTGACAATTTTATGACAATTGAAAAAAATAATCGAATGTTGTTATTTATGAACCTAATTAAAAATAAAAAAAAGATAGAATTACATACATATATGATGTTTTGTAAAACACTTCTAAGAAAATGAAATGATATTCCAGGGGAAGAACTCCTTTAATATTCTGGCAAATATTTGTTTCAGATGGTGAATTTCAATTAATTTAAGATATTTTTAGATTTAGTTATATAATGTGCAATATTAAGAAGTCAAAGAATTGTTCCGTTGTTTATTTCCTTTCTTATATTATTATTCTATGTTTTTAAACCAAAGGGCTGTTTTGCTTTTTTTTATTCATTTATTATTATTATATACAAACCTAGTTTTAAACAGAATTAAATGTTTTTGTTTCATATATAGTGTTGTATTTTGTTTATTTTACTTATTTTGTTAATCTTTTTACTATAAAATGCTTCTGTAAACTTCTGTCTCTATTAATTTAAAAAATCTACTAATTAGTACATTTTGCTCACGAAAAAGTAGCAGATTTACTACAACTTATATACGAAGAAGTCATATCGCTGCTCATTAGTCATTATTCTATTCTCTGGAATTTGTACTCTTTGTCTTTGCTTCGCTTTTTGTATAACACAAAATTGATTTTGTTGTTATTTTCTTCTTATCTTTTTTCTTCAGAACATTCAATGAAAAAATAATAACAAATTTGTGTTTATATTATACGTAGGTGCTATCACTATGTAAATTGTTGAAACTTGATCATAAAGAACAGAAACAACAAACGATCAAAAATAAAAAAAAATCTTATCTCAAAAATAATAATTTTGTCCTCTTTATTTCTCTTTCTTATTTTCCCCTATTCTATTAGTTAAAAAAAGCAATGTTAAATCTGCTTGGTTAAAAAACTTTGGGGTAATATTATTATAGATTTAGAAACTTTTACAAATATGTTTGTAATTTTTGTTTTATTTATAATAACTTGCATAACTTTTTATAAAGTGTATTTCGTATATCTAAAGAAAAGTATTTATAACAGCACTGAAAAACCGCTGCGCCCACATTAAATAAAACATATGGTTTTTTAATTGAAAATATCGGTTAATAAATTCAAAGTCTCTTAGTAGAGTTAACTTGACTGTCAAAGAGCAAAACGTATACAGAATTTGAAGTCAATCGGTCAAACCGCTTTTGTTTTAGAGCGAAAAATTTAAATATTTGCACCACAGCCTCAACTTGGCGGCACGTTAGAGGAAAATGCTTAGCCCAGAAACACTTCCCGTACACAAAAACCTTTATATATAATATGTCTTTTATAAATGCAGGAATTCGAATCATTTTGAACGTCCTAAACCTACATTTTTATTAAATAAGTATAAAAAAAGTTTAAAAGCTTGCTAAACTTTCTTTTTTAATGATAGGTATTCTGATTTTAGTTCATTGTACATGTAATCGTTGAAATGTACACTTAATGTTGTCCAAATACTGAGTATAATGAATTTAAATAATAAGGTAGTGATTAAGTCACAAAATTGAAAGATATTCGGTTCAAACCATTGCCAGATTACATGCAATCTAATTTATATCACTATAGTTTAAACGTATATAATCTACATCACTATATAAAAGATATAAATTAATAATTATTGTACGAGATAATATGGTCGAATGACACAAATTTCCGGATTCATAATCTTATGCAATACCCAATACCTACAGTCGAATGATCATAACGGTTTAGTGAAAATAATAAAAAATAACTGAAGTTTATTCTAAACGTTACGCTCCATTATATAGGAGTGGAAAGGGCACAAAAAAATTTAACTAAATTCTTGATATTTAAAAGTAAAAGAAAATTATAAATGTTTTTCTTTTTTTTTTGTTTTATACGCTATCCAAACTCTAGGAAGAAATTGCTTTATACAAAGCTATTGTAGGTTTAGGTAATGGGAAGACGAATTGGAGGGAAATAGAATATTTGGAAGAGTTGGAAGATAAATTTGAAGCGAGCCTGTATAGGCTATGTTTCGCGTAGCTAGAAATTATATAATCGATCTATATTATATTTATCAAATAGAAACAAGCATTGCATGTAAGCATATGTCCCATAACTAGTTTAGAACCATTTAAGAATATGTCGACGGTGTAGAAATTAGAACTTGAAATCTTTCTAGTGTAGCGGTTGGATTGTTAAAATGAGAACATTTTGACTTTAGTTCAATAGAATCTGTCATTATCTACAAGCCGAATAAGGATAGTATATAAATTTCTAATGTTGGTGCAAGGATAATAGTTCAAAGGTAATCGATAATGGTTCAAGAATCAAAAAAGATTATTATTAAAATCTTAAGAAACAAGGGTAAATAAATATAGGAAAGATTATCAAATTCTACTAATATTTAATTACAATTATTCTATGTATATCTATATTATTTCTTGTATCTTATAATTACTCTATATGTATATTTTCGAATAAAATATATTTGTAATAGTTTTTATTATATTGCACTTATAAAATTATGTGTGTTCCACATCGAATTATCAAAATTATGTTTTAACTAAAATATTGATAATTATTTCATTTTCTTTTATTAAAATAAAATATTTATCAAAAGCAATAAAAAATAGTCCGACTAAGAATAATAAAATAAATTTTCAGAATTTGGGTTACTTTATCGAAATATAATAAAAATTAGACATTTCATGTTGTATATATATCATCATATCATGTTAAAAAGATATATTTTAAGGCATTTAATTATACAAAATTTAATAATGTGATAATTAGGTTAAAATGTAATAATTATGTATTTTTATGGTTGGTGAAACAATATTCTAAAATATAATAATATAAAAAATTTATGTAATTTGAATTCATATAGCAAAAATATAAATTTTTATTTCTTTTTGTAGATACTTTAAAAAGATATGTTATTAATTTAAATTGCATACTGTATTATATTTAAAAAAATTTTAAATTTTAAATATTAATATTTAAAGTTTCACTTTATGTAATCAAAATAAAATTTTATTGAATATAATTTATTTTTACACCTTTATGTATATATGGAAAAACAAAAAAATACTATTTTTTATAAAAAATGAAAAAAATTTGTAAAGAAAAGCTATTTAAAAATTTATTTTCTGCATCATTCATCAATATATTTATTATATACACTCTCAGTCATTAAAATTAAAGTCATTTACCTATTCATGTAAATTATTGTTTTTATTGGTATATTAAAAACACCATTTAATTTAATTGAAAAAAAAATGTATATTATAATATATATACATTTTTAATTAATTTCTCAGCTAATATTGTATGTAGTCACTTTGCCGCCTATAACCAATATTATATTTGCCTTAATAAATTTCATAAAATTACATTTTATTTTATTTTTAGTTTTTGTTAATATTTTTATTTATTTTTTTTATTTTTTTAACTGCTTTATACATTGTTTATTTCTATATGTAACTGCAGTTACACATTTTACATTTATAGTATATGTGTAAAAATACCCATAAAATAATATATTTATACATAAATAACAAGTTTTTTTTTTTTTTTTCTTTTTCTATAAAAATGTCAACTTTATTTTAAGAGTTACTAATTACTTAACGTCTACTACTATTTTTTAATCATTATAAAGTAAACTAAAACACCTACATAAACTTATATAATATGTGTATACAATTACAAGTATGGTTTATTGTAATATATAATAATATATTATATTAAAGGTAAAATTGTGCATAATGTATTATGTATGTATGTATATATGATAAAAAGTGAACAAAAAAAAAACATATTTTAATGTTCATGAATTGCCAGTATATATATACATAATATATATTTTAGCCTTTTTTAAATCGTTTTAACGGTTTTAACGATCTAATCTACTCATGCACTTGGTTGAACATTGTTAAATGGGTAAAAATTATCCTTGCTAATGAATGCATAATTTATAATATCATATATGTATATACATACATATTCAAATAAAAATAACAGTCTAACAAAATCTACAAAGTCATATTATGCATAATTTTACAGTAGTACATATGTATTATGTATATTCATGTACTCGTATATGTAATAAAATATTCACTTTGTCAAATAAAATTAACTTACACAATTAAAAAAGAAATCGGAGGAAAAAAAAACATAAATATTAAAAGAAAAACAGGAGTTATATATTAAAAATTTATTTATTTATTTATATTAATATTGCATACATAAATGTAATGCAATATTATCAACCATCGGCTACTAAAGGCCATTATAGGTTTTTATACTATTATTAAATTATATACTAATATTATTTATTTTGTTTATATTATATACTATATATTTACATTATATTTGGTCGTAAGGGGGGTATGTAAAGAAAAAACACTTACGACCTGTGCAGGGATCGAACCCACACTTCTTCGGTTAATACGCCACACGCCTACCCGCTAGGCCACCGAAGCCCCTGTTAAAAATGAATTAAAAGGATACATACTGCAAAGTCATTTTTATTGCATAATCGTTGATGTTGTTGTTGTTGTTATTATTATTATTGTATTTGAAGTGGTCATTCAGGAGTAATGTGTTTTGATTTGATAAAGTTAAAACAAAAAAAGAAACAAAAATGATTTATACATTAATAGCAACAAAAAAAATAAAAATAAAAAATGAAAATTGAATTAAAAAAATATGACATGACATGAATGGTTAGTGTTATTTTCTTTGTAATTTTTAAACTATTAAATTAAATTCAATTATGAAAGATTAAATTTGTTGCGAAAGATAAAAACAAAAAAAAAAAATTTATAATAAAAATATAAAAAGGCATAAATTGTTATATAAATGTATATATATATTATTCGCATATAAATGTATATATATAATTAGCATAAATTAGAAAAACTAAAATTGCAGTTACAATATTTTTCATATATGCTTATTAGTAAACATAAAATATAATAAAATCACGTTAACACATTTCATTATAAAATTACATGATTCTTTTACAATTTTCTTTACAATAATATTAAAAGAAAACATTCAAAATTTTCTTTTACAAATATATTTCAGAAAAGTTAGAGAATTTTTTTCTCGTAGTTTTTTTTTTTTTTTGCATTTTTTTATAATATTTTTATAAATTAAAAATCCATCAATAAAAACACTAATTTTTCTACGTGTCATGTAATTTAGCAAAAAAGAAAACATTTCATAAAATATTAATAAAAGGAAATAAAAACAAAAAAAAACCATGTTTCATTTTATTAATAACAACTTATATAATATTTATTACTGCACGAAATAAGGCTCTTTTATATTATAGGTTATGTATAAAGTACAAGCAGTTTTTTTTTCCTCCTTAATTTTTTTTCACGTTAAAAACACCTTTTCACATTAGTCCAACTATGGTCAAACTAAAATGTTAAATTATACAAAATTATTTTACAAAAAAAATAAGTCTGTTGACTTTTTTTTTAAATTTGTAAGAAACGAAATATTTTTTTTTTTTTTTTGCTTATACCTCTTTTGCCAATTTTTAGGAAAATTCAAGTTTCAGAAATTTATTTTGTTATAAATACGATATTCGTTTGTATTCCTTTTATTATGAAAGGACAGAATAAACAAAACTTTTTCTTTTTTAAAAACTTTTTACCTTTTACTTTATGTGTAATTTTTATGTGGAATTTTTCTTAAATAAATCCGATATTTTGTCTTTAAGAAAACGAAAAAAAAATGAAAAACTTTAATTGTTAAAAAGTGTTTGTAATGTCCCTTCTACATAAATTATTATTAATTTTGCATAATTGATTAAATTCTATGAGAAAAAATTCTTTAATATAAAGAAATTTCTTTAAAACGGATTTAATTTTAGTGGAAATTTTTTTTACGAACAATTCCGCATTAAATCATAAAGATACAATAGAATAAATTTTTTTTTTCTTATTATGTCGTACATGTCTTACATGATGTCGTAAGACATAAAATATTTATATTTGGTATAAGAAAATAAAGATGGAAATAATGTTTCACGATATAAAAAAAAAATTATAAATAAATAATATTAGAAATAATGAAATAAAATTGTAAAAAAAAATCATAAATAGACTTTTAAAATAATATAAAAATATAACAAATAAATTCAAATGGAAACAATTTTAACTTATACCTTATAAATCACAGATATTCAAAATATAATGTAAACAAACAGTTTTCATTCTTTTTTACAACTAAAATGTAAAATTAAAATAAAATATAAACAATAGAATTTTATCGATTACAATGTAAATATTCTATATGTGATTAGACCAAATACTGTATTGTTTAACAATTGAGTGCAAATTAATTGACTTAATATTGTATATATGTACATATTCCCAAAATATATCCAATTTTTAACATTATTCATCATTTATCTATTTGCTTTTATTCCAACATGTAGCTGTTATACAGCCATGTTTATAAGCTTAATAGTTGAATTATAAGGAACCAAACTAAAAATAAAAAAATCTCCTAAATTAATAAAAATATAACGCTGTTTATTTTGATACTTTAATCTGGTAATAGTTTGAATAATGTGAAAAGATCTAAAAAATATTCAATGTAAACATTATGTCCATGTAAACACCCTCATCAATCATTGAAGGGGTTCAACTTTTATTTTTTATTTTATTGTTTCATGCAAGTTTAAAACATGCAATTTAATTCAATTTGCAATCCTCAATAACCATTAAACTTTCATATAACGGAGGTAAAACTTCTCATTAGTTGCTAATTATATCCGTTAGATTACAGTATGAGTATAAAAAAAAAAATTACAATACATATACATGATAGTACATAATATCATATTTTATGAATTGACCCAGACTGGTTTTAGTAAATTCTATTTATATTTTAATGGTGTTTAAGCGTTAAGGAAATATTTTTTTTGTTTTTTTTTTTATTTACAAAATTAATAATCAATGGTATAATTTTGAGAATACATATTAACTGTATAATGTAATACAAATTTAAAAATGTCGAGGTTTGTTTAATTGAAAAAATTGGTTTAGCAAAAAAATATTTTGTAATTTTTTTAATAAAATAGTTATTGTATACAATTGTTACAAAAATCATATATGAATAATGACTTCTTAAAAAATGAATTCATTTGTTTTATTCTATATATTTTATTTTAATTTTGATTAGATATGAAATGTTTAAATTAGGCGATTGGAAATATATAATTAATACTTTTATAGGTATACAACCATAATATGTCATTTCTTGACTTTTGTTGCAAGTTTTGTTTTTTAATAAATTAATAAAAAAGGGCAACGCAAATCGATATAATTTTTTTTTTGTAGTACATACATTACATACATATTTTTGTTTTCTTCCTCCATGACAGATAGGGCATTAAGCTATTTATTATTCATATTTGATTATAAGCTTCACTTTCATCATTAATTTCACTAAGCCGTTGATTACTCGGCTGTATAGTAGTAGTCGTTTTTTTTTTATTATTATTATTTTATGATATATTACAATATGATATTAATTATAATTTATAAGACATATATACTTATTTTTAATTTAATTATATCATACTATTATATATACTAAATTATATATTATAATTATATATTATATCTGTCAATTATATATTATATATAATTATATATTATAAGAAAAATCTCTATTATATTTTATTAATCTATATGACCCAGCCGTGGTTTGAAACCGAGACCTTTCGTAAGAAAGATCTGTGTTTGATTCACTACGCCATTCATTGGCTGAATATAAATATACATATATACATATGATTATGATTTTATATATGATTTTATTTTAATTGATACAAGTGTAGTCCCCAGGATATAATAAATTTTCCATTACGTTTGTGCCACCTTAAAGAAAACGAGGTAGATATTGAAAAGTCTATATGTATATTCTTACTCAGGATCGAATTTATGAGTCGATTAAGCCATATATTGTTGTCCTCACATAACTCAAAAAAATGAAAAGGACTACGATTTTTTTAGGAAATTTTTACTATTTGAAATTCATCCAGTTTGACCGGCGTCCAAGTTCAGCAAGTTCAATAGACATTGAACTTATTTATATGAGACCAAGTATGCCAACTACTTCTGTAAAATTTAGTTGTTCTAGAACAGATTTAGGTAGCTGTGCCATACAAAACTAAAATTTACATAAATATATGTTATGGTACTTAATTAAGTCCAGCTTCTGATATTTTATAAAGGATGGTTAAATTTTGGTAATTGATGGTAATTGCATAACTTATGATCGTACGGATATCCTATAGAGTTGGCATAGTCATCATACCTATACAATACTCCTCTTTTTACTAAATCATTGAATGTGACAGATTTTAAAAACAATATTAAGACCAAGACAGAATATATATAGTTAAAAACTTTTAAGTTTAATTCTTTAGTAAAATTAAAACTCCAATTTTACGATGTAAATATTTTTTTCATATTCCATCTTGATTATAATTTTAACTACACAATTTCGAAATTATGAATATTAATAATATAAATGTATCGCCGAGAACAACGTAAATCGAATTTGTATGTAAATAAGTTTCTAATTTTCATTTTAAAATTAGATTAATATAGAAAAATTATTTAACGCATACATAATTTTATATCTTTATGTACCTAATGAAGTTATTTTTATACAATAACGTTCTTGGGTAAAATATAAATAGTTTTTGTTGAACATAATAAACTTGAAATATTTTATATTTAAGAAAAATTTCATTTTTATATTAGGAATTAAAAAAAATTCCAAATTAAAACGTAAATAATGAATCATTAAATTATTATTATATTTTTAAAAAAAAATATTTCAAACATTTGATTTTTCCTAATGTAGCGTAAATGTAGCTAAGCAACATGTTATCAATTATAATATCTTTGTAGATTTACTTGTAAATTCCAAATTATTTATCCCATGTCTTTTCAAAGAGTACTAGGATACCGTGAAAATATTTGCCAATCTATAATATTTGGTTTAAGAGAAAGTTTCCTTAAGTTGATTAAAGTCTGCCATCGAAACCTTATTATGTATATATTCTGTACTCTTTTTCAAAATTTTCAACTGAAAATCCTAACCAAAAAGGGATTAATAAACTCTTAAAAAATGTATATTTAAAAGATTTTATTTATAAAAAAAAACTTAATTTATTTGTATATAATTTAAAATATTGCGTATTAGGTATTGCATAATTCAAAAAATTTGAATTATACATGTACAAAATTTACAATCTGCAGCGAAGATCTTGCATAAATCTAAAAATTCATAAATTCAATTTTGTTTTTTGTTATTTTTTTGTGAACAGTAATCGAAAAACTTTTGTTTGAAAATCTTAAATAATAAATTAAAATATACTCTAGCAAATCAAATTTAAATTTTATAATTTAAAAAAAAAAATTCAAACCAAAAAAATTTTTTTTTTTTGCAAACATCAATGTTCTTAAATATATTGTTTTTAATTTATGCAATCTTTTTTTTTTTTTAAATATTATTAGATACAAATATCTAGATACATATACATATAAATATTTTATATATTGCAAGCGGAAAATGCAAAGAAATTGCATTCAAAACAATTTATTTTATTTATTATATGAATCTGTTTTCATAATAAATTTTTTTCTATCTATTAACTGAAAACAGAAAATAAAATTACTAAGCAAAGGTTAAAAGAAATAAAATAAAAAAGAAAACAAAAAAACAAAAAACAAACAAAATAATTTGCATACAAATTGGTTTTTATTTTTCACTTAAAAAAAAATTAAAGAAAAACAAAAAAAAATTAACTAAATTTCTATAAAACAATAAAATAAACTTAAATAAAAAAAATTAAAAAAAAAACATTCTTTTTGAAATTATTTTATTTTAAGAATAATAATATTTTTTTAATGCATATTTTTAGGAGTTTTGAATTATATTTCTTTTAAATTAAATTTGAGTTTAAAAATAAAATAAAAAGATAAATATTTATTTTGTTTTTTGTTATCACAATAGAAGAGTTCTAATAAGTAAACTTATTGTTTTTGGTTTTTTTTTTGTGAGATTTCATTTTTTTTCAAATATATTTAAAATTAATTTTTTCAGAACCAGATTTTTAATATTTTTTAAAAAAGCAAAATTTCTAAAATATACACACATTTAGTAAAAAAGGGTTGGGGATAAAATCCAGCTAGGCATAATCTAGAAAGGCAAAATCCAGAAAAGAAAAAATCCAGAAAAGACTAAATCCACAAAACATTCAAAAAGATAAAATACAGAAAAATAATCAAGAAAAATTTAAATTTTAAGATCTACACTATATTGACACAAAATTATTAAAATCATATAAAAACGAAGAAGAGTGCAATAGAGTAGACTATGTCAACTCTGGGATACGCGTATGAACGTAATATATCCTGTTTCTATATAGCTTGATCATCTTTTAAACAATTTCAGATGTTATAACTACCGCAATATATTTATGTAAATTGTGGAGTTGTATGACAGCTAACCAAAATCTATTGCACCAGCACAACAAATTTTACAGAAGTTGTTGCCATAAAACTTGATCTTCATTTGCAAGATTACAGACGCCTAGCTTCATTAAATTCCAAGAGGTGCAAGAAGTCTAAATCGGGTGCTCTAGATCAACAAAATTGTACAAAAATTGTTGGCATGTAACTCGACATCTCTTCACATAATTTCAGATATGTATCTAGCTTTAATAGACCCTGAGCTATTTTCATTTAAACAGATAACTTGTATGGCAACTATCCGAACTCGTCGCATCTGCACTCGTTGCCATAAAACTTGATCATTATTTGCAAGATTTCAGACGCCTAGGTTCATTAAATTGCAAGAGGTACAAGAAGTCTGAATCGGCTGCTCTATGCCAACCAAATTTTTAAAAATTGCAGACGTCAGGCATAATCCAACGGACAGACGTACGTGGCTTAATCAACTCAGAATTCCATTCTGAGTCGATCCATACCTTTGACACTATATTTAGCTCGACTTCTTTAAGGTGGCGCAAACGAAATGGAAAATTTATTATACCCTTGAACATAGTTCATAAGGATATAATGAATTGAAAAATAATAAAAATTGGATAAAATGATTAGAAATTTTTCAAAATTGGAAATGAAAAAATATGGCAGGGAGTTGTCCTAAAACTCGCTACTTACTTAAATAATCTTCTTTCTTTTAAATAAGGTAAGTAAATGCATACAGCAAGAATCAGTTTAACATTTTCTTTTTGGTTGTATAAAATCCAAAAAAAGGACAAAATCTAATACGTTAATATGCATAAAATACTATTCCATAAAAAAAAAATTTTTTCTTTTTTTATATGAAAATCGATTTCTTTTGTAAACGCGCATATTGGAAGTATCGGATTTGATATTTTCTATATTTATGTAAGCTTGAATCTTATTTTTTTTTTAAGCAAACAAAATTTTATTTTATTATGAGATCGAATTAAGTCTAATTTATTTTTTCTTACCTTAACTATTAAATAAAGTATATTAAAAACGATAAAACTGAAAGTAAAATTATATATTACATAGTAAATCCAGAATTTGTCCTTTTTGATTTTTTAAATTTTGGATTGAGGTCCGGTATAACCAATAGGAATGTATATAGTTTTGCTTCTCTGGTATTGCTACATCCGCTATAAAATGTTAGTAATTATTATAGTATACAATCTGAACCTTAATTGTTAATGTAGCCTTTGCAGTCAAGAAATTTGTGTTATAACAAGAAAAAATTATCTTAGTACATGTGTACCTCATAAAATATATCATTTTAAAATCTGTGATGACGAATAACGATTTTTTGTTTCATATACAATATTCGAATAATGGATTTAAAAACTATTGGACGGATTTTAAAATAGCACAATTTTAACCTATATATATAATAAATATGAGATAAAAATGATATTTTATAAAGTATATATATATATATATATATCATATACAGCATGTAAATGTGGTAACTTACTGTTATTAACTAAAACAAAGTTAAAAAGTTAAAAAAAGTAATAAAAAAAAATAAGAAAAGAAATTATGGTTTAATTTAATGTATTTATTTTTTTTTTTTGGAAAATTTAATAACATGTTACAAAACGAGGTATCATTACCTTAAATTAGAGATATCAAAATATATTACCAGAATACTATATAGCTTTATCAGAGATGATAGTTGAAAAAAATTGTTGCGGGTTTATTGTGTGTTGAATAATAATTGCAGAAACAAAAAAATTGCTTATAGATAAAAATAAAACGAAGCTGATATTTATCATTTTTAGGAAGTTCCGACTAATAAGTAGATTTTTTTTCTTTTTTTCTGAAGGGAAAACATCGAAAGTAAGTCAAAGAAACTGCACGGGGTTCTTTTAGGTAGTGTTACACTTTAATGAAGCAACATCACCTCCTTTAAAATCAAACTTTGTGATGGGTTCTTTGATGCATAGAATACAGTTTGGTTTTTAGGAAAAGGATAGGGGAAGAATTACTTCAGAAATTGAGTTTGGGAAAATTAGGATTTATGGAAGATTAAAGAAAACTTTTCTTCTTAAAGCTCGTTATATTGTACACATATGAATTACCAACTTTTGGGAGCATATATGCATAGGCATAAGGTTCCATAAATGCGACGTGTGCATGACAAACCAATTCCCAAATGCTGTGTTACGCCATCTTGACAGTTCGACAGTATAGGGATGGGTATCTATCGCACTTGTTATTTCATGTTGGAAAACTTTGAGTAGAGGCATTATTAATTTTATTCCTTTAGAACAGGTGTTTAATACTACAAGGCATCTATAAACAGGGTCAAGAACTCGACAGTACGGCGATGACAGAGGTTTTAATACATGTTAGGAGAGAAAAATTGATTTACTTTTAGGGAAAGTATGAAGTCTACTAAAAGGTTTATAAGTCACATTTTCTTTTTTACCTATATAAGTATGTCAATTATATTTTTTGTTAAACAAATTATGCTCTCTACTTCAATTCGAAAAAAAAAATTATGATTTAAATTTTTTAATTTTCAAGATTTTTATTTTTAAGATCTAAATATATTAGACTATCGTTAAATTTACTTGTTTTGGACAGAAAAAGTTTAGAGATTTTTGTTGTTGTGGTTTAATTATTCAAAATATTTTTAATATTAAATACTTCTAATATAAGTATCTATAATATAAATTTTATATGAAAAAAATATTACAATTATTTGAAAAAGTAAAACAAGAATAAATAACGAAATTGAAAATAATATAATGATCATAAAATTGTTATTTGATTGTTATACTGTGTATTTATACTATAAATATATACTAATTAAATTTTAAATTATAATATAACCTTAAATTTTTATTATGAATTTTTTTTTTTTTTCTTATTTTTCAATAATTGATAATTAGATTTTAAAGACCTATTCAATCCTATTAAAACTAAAATTTAAACATTATTTTCTTTTTTATAATAATGGAACTTTTTTTTTTCTACAATTTTTACCCTCATTATTTTTATTTTATTTCATATAATTTTTGAACATATATTCTTTTGTATTATAAAGATATAAATTCGTTTAGATAGTTTTAAATTATTTTTCAATTAAATTATTGAATCAAAATTAAAAAAACAAAAATTAATTTTATTTGTAAATGGTCAAAAGTTGTTGTCATATAACCTGGGAAATGTAAAAACACATAAAGTTAATATTTTTACCTATATTTATTATATGTATTTACAAAAATTACAAATTATCATAGAAAAAAAATGCAACTCTTCTATTTTTTGTTTGAAAAGTGTAAAAAAAAATGAGATGTTAAGTATATATATTTGGTATATTTTAATATTAAAGTATTTAAAATGTTAATAAAATATGAATTATTATCAAAATGTATTTTATATTAGAAATAAATTTTCTTCTCATATTACTTAAATGTTCGTTAAATTAAAAAAAATGTTACAAATTGATATAATATATTATACTGAATTTTTATAGATGTGCAAATAATTACATATATGCATGTGTGAATTTAAAAACATACACATTCATATATTTCAGTATATTAACTTATGAATAATTGTCGCACATGTCGTATTATTATGCATATAGGAGAAGGCACATATCATATAACCCAAATGGTTAAGGATCCAATTTTAGGATTTTTGACTTATCACAATGATATTTTTAAGTGAACTTTTGATCCACAGCGGAAATTCATTTTATTATGGCCGAGAGGAAATAACTGCGGATTTTTTACTTATCACAATGATATTTTTAAGTGGAAATAATTGCACAAGTTTTGAAATTTTTTTAGTAAAAGTGTAGTTCAGGACAAAGGTATAGATATACATAAGGTTGTATAAAAAAAAATTTTATTTTAAGATTTCTGGAAAAGTTCTCTCTATTTACCTATTCAAAATATTTAATATAGAGAATTTATAGCTGTAACAGTCATTCGATACAATTAAAAAAAATTTCTATTAATATTTTTAACAAACAAATTGCGCAAAATAAACCAGATTAATTAATGTAAAATTATAAAAAAAAAAATATTTTGAACATTTTAGGAACTTTAACATCACCATTATGAATGTTATGTATATCTTATAGTTGTATGAATAATTTTATGACCTTGAATTTATATCATGGTTGTAACTAATGAATTTCCTTTTTTTATTTTTAGTTTTCTTTTATATATAATATAATATATTTTCACGTTTTATTTTTTTAATTTTATTGGCAATTTAATTAAGAAATAGTTACTTATACCAATTAAAATTAAATTAGTCAAATGCTATCAAGGAGGATATAATAATAAAATAAAATAAAATAATATAAAGGAAATGTGACTTAAAGAATACAATATATATAAAGATATATGTATAGATATTTATATTTATGCATATATATATATCCTATTTGTGCATAAAGTAAATATAAAAAAATAATATACAAAAAATAGATGTATATATATATATATATATATATATTATGTAATATACCTATATTAAAGGGCATTTCCTACTAAACATTGGGAAAAATATATTAAAAGACAAATTATCGTGTCAAAGAACGATTCAAAGAAAATTTTTTTTTTTTTTTTATTATAATTTTATATTTTATGTTTTTTTTTCTGGCAATTTGATCTTAATTTCTTTTCTGACCGATGAGGACGGCCACTCCTCTATTTATTTTGTTACTCCTCTACTACTACAATTCTTTTTATTGACGACGACATTTTGCCGACAAGAATTTTCAAATTTCATGAACAGTTAAAGAAATGGACATAATAATTTGGAGAAAAAACAAAAACACAACACCACAGTAACTAAAGTGATAGCTTTACTAAATTTTGTGACGCTATTAAAAAATATTTTGGTATGGAAATTTTTTTGTTATGGTTTTGCGTGCCATTGTGCCATCAGATGAGATTTTTATTTTTACTTTTTTACCGTTTTACCATTTTAGTTTTTGGTTACTTTTCTTTTTTTAAAAAAATTGTCAGTTTTTTCTTTTTTTCTATGAATATTTGTTTTAATTTTTTTTTTTTGGTTTTTTAATCTTCACGTTTACGCGTCCGTTTTTTCTTTCGGTTATATTTTAAGTTTTTTTTTTTTTTTGTATTATCACATCATATAAAGTATCGGGATTCTTACACATTATTTTCTTTGCCATAGAATAAAAAATTTCATTTTTTATCTTTCAATATAATATCAAAATTTTATATAAAGAGACCAACTGGTAAAGTTTTTAAAACGACTTTATAAAACAAAGTTTATTAAATGGTTAAAAGGGAGTAAAATAATAATAACAATAATAATAAATAAAAAGAAAAATTAAAAAAAAAACTAAAATACAAAAAACAGTTAACGAAAAAATTAACACTTAACAAAAATGTCGACAAAATAAAAATACAAAATAAATAAATATGTAAGTATTAAAAATGTACTTTTTGCTTAAGTTTAAAAAATACATACAGTTTTTCTCCAAATTAAAGAGTTTGTTTTAAATGTAAATTTTTTGTTTGTGAAATTTTTAATTTGTAAGAAAAAATTAAAATAGATATTTTCAACTAAAAAAAAAAAAATCTATTCTTTTTACTTCTTAGGGAAAATTAACGAGCGAACGAATGAAAGTTTCTATTGAATTCGTTCCATATAACACTTTTCTTACGCTAATTATTTGTTCGTAACTGGTTTGTTTTAAAAATAACTAAAATAGAATTCTATTTAATCCATACTATATATATCTAGAAAAAGATTTTCTTAATGTCTTCAGCTTTTACCATAATGTTTTTTCGAATAACTTTATGTATTGAGCTCGTTTTTTTGACCTGCTTTTATTTCATGACTTGATTTCATTAAACCACCTAATTAATTAAATTAAATTAATTAGCCAATGCATTAGTGAATTTCTCTTAAGAATTGATTTCATATTTTAGAATTAGTATTGTTATTTCACATCCGTATGCAAACTACTATATAGGCGAATTAACTTTACATTTCATTAAATTTATGAGCTTATAGTTCCCTCAATTTCCTTCTTGTATTTTTTTTTCTTTGTAGTAGTTATTGTATCTGATCGTCTTGTTTTTACGATAGTCCCCAATTTTAAGTATTTAATTATTTGTGTTTAAAAACCAATACTATAATTTATATGTTTTAATGAAACTATTATCGAAAGGTTTTCTTTCAATGAAGATTTCATGAAATTTTTTAAGCTTTTATGAGAATTGAATTAAAGGTTACAGGCAACAGCGATAAAACTGGAAATATAAACATTTTTGCTAAAAATTTATTAATTTTGTTAAAAATTCATTACAAATCACCCATTAAATTCATTTTTTTAAGCAACATACAATGAAAAGTTCAATAAAAACCAAGTATATAATTGTGATATTTGTTTTTTTTTTTAAATTTAAATCACATCACGCAATTGTTTTATTTTCATCACTAGACCATAGTTGTTCTTCAAATTAACTGGAAGTAGCACACCCTGTATAAAATTCAAAAATAATTAATATTAATCATTTTAAATTATATTAGATTTAATATTAAGTTCATTTAATCTGATAATACTTTAGTATATAAATCAAAAATAAATTAAAATTATATTTAATACTTTTCTATATTTTATTATATTATAATTATACATGTACTATTATTTTCTTTAGTCTTTTATATTACTTTATTTTTAAAATATAAAAAAGAAAAATAAAGAGAATTTTTTACTTTTGAAACCATAAATTATATAAAATCGCTAATTTATTTGTTCAATGATTAAAAAAAAATAAAAGAAAATTCATGAAAGAAGAAGTAAATTACAACTGTAAAATGAAAATGCAAGTTAAATTACAATTTCTTGAAAACAAATTCAACTCAACTCAATTTTCTCAAAAAATTTTCTCTTCGTTTCATGAAAATGATAAAGTAAGTTGATTTTATAATAATAATATCAGTGTTTTTTCTTTCTGTTTTTTATTTTGTTCTTTTACCGTTTTCGTATTTTCTTAATGATTCTTTACGTTAACAGCAGTCATATACGAATCGGTATAGTGTAAAATAAAATTTATATTGAAGCAAATCTTTATAACAGTAAAAATGTAATGTATTTGCATTTGAAATAATATAAAAAAAAAAAAACAGAAAAATCATATTTGCTATTTCTCCCCATCTTTTTTTTTTGTTTTTTTTTTTGAAAAAGAAACGAAAAAAAATTTAATCTGTGACAAAAAAAGGACCTTCCTTGAGGCTAATTATCTTTCACAAGAAATATTCCATTTTTTGTTTTTGTTTTTCTTCTTTTAAATGAAAATTTATTTTCTATTATAAAAAGGATGAAAAAACGAATATTTTTATGTATTAAAATTTTCGCTGACATCATAAAAATAAACTGAAAATTAAGAAAAAAAAAAAAATTGAAAAAATGAATTTTCTTCTTTTTTCCCAGAAAAACATTTTTACTTTTATAATAAAAAGAAGGAAAAAGACAAACAGTTAAAAACGGAAATTCTTGGAAGTTTACTAACGGTTCTCAATTTATTATTGTTACTCAAAACTGATTATATTTAATGCTTCAGGACAATTTTATTATATTATATACAATACATACATACTTGCTGTATATTAAAAATATATAATGTCTTGTTTAGATCAGCATACATCAAGGACAAATCTGTAAAAAAAAAAATTAAGTGAAATTCTAAATGTTCTGAATATTTTCATAAAAGTAAAAAAAAATTTTATAAAACAATGAAATTATTTAATATTTTTAAAATTGTTTAAAATTTTGCTAAATATGATAAAATCTTCAATTCTCAAGTGATTATTTTAAAAATCATAAATGAATCAAAATTGCATTATTATTATCCTTATTGGTTTTTTTTTTTTTCAACAGTTCCACAATGCAAAATTTTATTGTTCTCAACAATATTGTTGTATAATTTTTAAGAAGGATGTTATTGGTTTTAAGAGTTTTAAGTTTAAATATAAAAAAATCAGCACAAAAAAATAAAAAAATTATTTTAAAAATTTCATACCTATTAACATCGTTTAAGGTGAATAATAAATGTTAAAGTGTAGTTATTTTGGTTTGTTATATGGTTTAATTTTGAAAACTTAAGGAGGTTATTAACCACATAATTTAAAAATTGTATAAAAAGTTTAAAAGTTAAAAAAAAAAAAATTTAGTCATAAAATTAAGTTTTAACAAGTATGGTTTATTTTAAACGTTTTGTATAATATGAATATATCATATAAAAACCTAAAAAATAAAATGGCATTTATATAGGAACACATAAAATTATTATTATAATTTTTTTAGGAGATAATATACAAACCTACATTATATTTTTATCTTTCTTATACAGTTATTTATGTTGCATTTATGTTCTTCTATATGAGCTATGTTTATGTTGCGTCTATATGAACTACTCTTAGTATGTCTATGATAGTTGGCCGAAGGACTTTTCACAAAAATACATTTCGCCTAATGCCATATGACAAAAAAGACTTATTGCAAAAAGATTTTTCATAAAAGTGGCACTTCGCAAAAAGATTTTTAACAATATAATATTTAATAAACAAACTTTTTTATAATATATATTTATTGAAGAAAGTATGGTAGGATTTATATTTCTGTATATATAAGTTCATTCATACATATACATATGTTAAATGAAAAACAAAATGTGGCTCCCCATCGATATCCTGAAAAAAAAATCTTGAAAAACATAAACATGAAAAAAAAATCTTGAAAATAAAATTTTGAATTAAAATTTTTTAAAAAAATCGCAAAAACGCGAGATTTTGAAACATGAGATTTTGAGACACGAGATTATGAGAAGCGAGATTTAGGAACGCGAGATTTATAAAAGTACATGGTTTTGATACACAAGATTTTGATTCGCGAGATTTCAATACGCTCACTTTATACATTACGCTACATTATAATATATAAATATATTTTTAATTAAATTATCAAAACGTATTCTTTTGAGAGTTTACATATCAACTGCTTACATCGTCACTAAAATTGATTAAACATAATATATGGTGTGTAACGAAATCTCGACTTTTAAAGTCCCGCATATACATTAATATAAATATTCTGGAAAAAGGAAATATCCTAATTTTTAAATCAACTCTAAAATCCCTCCTAATTGAGAATTTTGCACATACATATAAATAAATATTCTAAAAAAACGTATAACCCTGCTTTTAAACACAACTCTAAAAACCGTCCTAATTCAAGATCTCACATATAGATTTGACCGGAAGAAGGGGCAATCTGGATTTGGTATTTTTTTTGTCGAAAAACTTTTAATTTTGTAATTTTTTTTTTAAATACATACATTAAATAAAATCTTGAAAAATATTTTATTTGGCGGGGGGAAATAAAGCCTAGAGCAATAAAGCCTAATAGGCCTTATTTCACTTTCGAATGAGAAAGAAAGCCTAATTCTTTTAGACTTAGATTTAGATTTAGACTTTATTTCTCATTCCAAAGTGAAATAAGGCCTAATTATTTTTCTAAAATAATGGAATTAAAGCTTAATTGTAATTTATTATTCCAATAATAACATTTTTTATTATTTTTCTTTCATAATTTAATTCTCATATATTTCAGCTTATTTAAGTAATAAAATGTTTTCTGTTTTTTTTTGGCACATTTCACAGTGTAAGTGCAACAGTAGTCAGTGTTTCTTCATAATGAAATAAGTTCGACAAGTTAAAAACTAAAAAATTTCGTTTAAATTCAACATTCAAACTTATTTTACTTTTTAATGTAATAATTTTGTCGAACTTAGTTCAGATATTAGAGTTGGTTAAAAAATCTGGATTGCATCTTTTTCGGAAATATGAATATACGTAAGTATGCGGGACTCTAAAACAGAAGGAATTTTATAGTTGGTTACAAAATCAGGATTACAGCTTTTTCTAGAATATTTCTGCATTGCGCCCCGGTGACTAAACGATCGTAACCAAAATAACTGGACCCTGGTGGATCGTAACCAAATCAACTGAGTGAGCTGCTAGGGTGAAGAGCTACACTTTTGTGAATTTTTAAATCAATTGGTCAAACCGTTTAAGCGCGGCAGCAAAGAAATTAAAAAATATCATTGACCCCTGGTGCATAAACGGGTTAATGTATCGTAACCAATTCAACTCAGTAAGCTTTTGTGCTAAAGAGCTACTAAATTTTCAACTCAATTGGTCAAACCGTTCAAGCGCGATAATAAAAAAATTAAAAAACTGCTTTGGGCCCTGGTGCCGAAAACGGTTAATGGCTCGTAACCAAATCAACTGAGTAAGCTTCTGGGGTGAAGAAATACACTTTTGTAAATTTTCAAATCGATTGGTCAAACCATTTAAACGCGGCATCAAGAAATATTTAAATATTTCATTGAGCCCTGGTGGCGAAACGGGTTAATGGATCGTAACCAAATTAACCTAGTGAGCTTTTCTGCTAAAGAGCAACAGTTTTGCAAGTTTTCAAATCAATTTATTAAACCGTTTAAGTAGGACAAAAAAAAAATTTGATGAAGTCCGTTCGGCTTTCGTGCCCAAACGGGTTACCGGAACTTTACAAAAATTTGTCTCAAGGTTTGTTTCAGACCATAAAATCACCATACAAAATTGGACATAAATTGGAAACAAAAATTTTTTTGGGAGCCTGCCGGACGGAACCCGGGTGATATCTCGCAACCAAAGTACCCCTAAAGGGTGTACCCCTAAAGCTAAGAAGAAGGTTTGTGCAAATTTTCAACTCAATCGGTCAAACCGTTTAGGCAGGACAACGAAAAAACCAAAACGCTTTAAAAGGCTCTCGGGGCGTAAAGGGTTAATGAAATGTCCGGGGTCGTAGAAATGTTCCTGCACAATTTGGTTGCAATCGGACTGGTGGTTTTTACCGAATCACATACAAACAAACAAATTGAAAATTGGCACAAGTATTGCACTTTAAAACAGAAGCTCATTCAATTAATTCTGCCATGATACATTAACCCATTTCGGCATGATAGACTGTGAAAAAAATTTCTGTCTAATTTGGCAGGATGAATTTATGGTTCTAAATAAAGCCTGTGACAAAATTTTTGTTAAAGTTCGTTAACCCATTTTCGCACGAGTACCTATTAAAGATATTCTGCCGAATTTTTTGTATTATTATTATTAAAAAGATATTTCCAACATTTTTTACTTTTGTCTAAATTGTTTTTGATATTCCATAAAAAGCTGTCAATACTCAATAGTAACTGAAATAACCTAATTACGTATCTTAAGAATACTGTGTTTAAGTTTTAACAACATAACATTTTCGGCAGTTATTAAAAAACAGAAATAATTTCCTTCATACGGCAATCATCATGTTATCATTCAGGAATGCATTGTTAACATGTGGTGTACCTATATAAGATGTATGTGTATAACATATTTCCCAAAAAATATCAATGAAATATGTACACACTATATGTATAATGTACTTATGTTTAAAAATACTTTAAACACAATCAATTAAATTAGAAAACATATTCACAATTCTGTACAGTATTTAATCAAAAACAAGTAAAAGTAACAGTAAGTCGATGCAACCGACTTATTTATACCCTACACCTAAACAATTCAAATTAAATTAAAAATCCATAAGATATTTTAGTTAGGTATTTAATATGACTAAGCTAAAAAATAAATGCTTTTACAGCCTTTGTACAAAATTTCAGATTTCTATCTTTATTAAATTCGAAAATATGCTTGTTAAATCTTGGGAAATGTGTGAAGACACGCGAACCACCACCCCAATTCATCTCAAATTTTTGAGACATCAACAGGGTAGAACATTCTTATATCAAATTTCAAGTTTATATATTTATTAATTTCGAAGATATGCTTGTTTGGTTTTGAGAGTTGTATGGCAGATGTCCGAACAACCATTCTAATTTATCTTAAATTTTCGACAAATCAGGGATTCAGGAAACAATACCCTAGTACCAAATTTGAAGTTTGTATCTTTATTAATTTCGAAGATATGCTTGTTCGGTTTTGGGAGTTGTATGGGAGGTACCCGAACGACCACTCTAATTCATCTCAAATTTTAGGCAAATCAGAGATTTAGGAAACAGCACCCTCGTATCAAATTTGAAGTTCCTATCTTTATTAATTTCGAAGATATGCTTGTTCGGTTTTGGGAGTTATATGGGAGGTACCCGAACAGCTCCTCCAATTCATCTCAAATTTTCGACAAATCAGGGATGTAGGAAACAACACTCTGGTACCAAATTTGAAGTTTCTATCTTTATTAATTTCGAATATATGCTTTGCCGGTTTTGGGATTTGTATGGGAGGTACCCGAACAACCACTTCAATTCATCTCAAATTTTAAGGATATCAGGGATTCAGGAAAACACACCCTCGTACAAAATTTTAAGTTTCTATCCTTATTAATTTCGAATATATGCGTATTCGGTTTTGGGAGCTGTATGGGAGGTACTTGAACGCATGGTCCGATTTCGCCCATTTACAATCCCCGCCTTAGTATATAAGTTTTGTAAACAGACGGACGGGCAGAGCGAACCTAACAGCAAATTTTTCAAAACGAGCTTAAAAAGATAATTCATAAAAACTTGAAGTGACATTACTTACGAAAAAAAATTTATTACATTATGGTCTTTTGTAACTGAAATACGATTTTATGTTTTGGTATTAGTGAATAATATATTGTGAAAACTCACTTCGCCGTAATTGTGTACTCAATAGATTATTGATTCCTTTAAAGATTTTTTGTAGACGAATTATCTCTAATTCTTCGCTCTGTTTGTTCAATTTAACTAAATGTAATAAAAAACTGGGCCAGATGAAGTAAACGACAAGCAAGCAAAATCAAACTAAAAAAAATATTGGAAAAAGTGCTAAATATAAATAGCAATAGTTTCTATAATATTTATACATAATAAGTAGTAATATCGTTTGAAAAATAACTTTCTTTTATTTTAACATATTTTCCCATTTCTAAAACATGACATTATGTTTTTCCTTTTATTCATTAATATTATTTCATCGTAAATAATTAGTTTTATAGAATTCTATTAGATTTTCTGAACAAAAAATGAAAATATTGTGTATGTATATAACAAGTACATACCTAGTTGTAAATTTTCTTATATTTTAAAAAAAAAATAAAAACTTAACCTATCCTAAAAGTTTTTGCATTTATATATCTTTGTTTTGTAATGACTTCCATCTATTTGTTTAGCTTTATACTAAATTCAAAATAATAATTTTAATTATTCATTTTAGGCTATATTTTCAAATTATAAAATATGGCTAATTTTACAATAAAACAAATTTTTTATAAAAATTAAAAAATTTGTTTTATTCGAAGAAATTATTTTAAGGTAAAATTATTTTATTAAGGGTTATAAAAAATTGCAGACAATGAAGACAATAATACAATAAAAAAAAAATTTTCAAAGGATAAATATGTATGCATATTTTATACTTACAATGAAAATAGATATTTTAATATTTAACGAATTTCATTATTATACACTGAGTTTTGAGTTTGCGCAATATTTCAAATGGTTTTTGTATGAGTAGAGTACATTTTTTACTTTCCTGAAATCATTTTTTACTCATATGTATATACTATATATACATTTACCATAAATTGGAATTACATTCCAGTACTAATCCAATAAATATATTTTCCACAATATGTTCGTTAAAAACAATTTTTTTTCTTCTTTTGAGATTTTTCTTTGGAAAGTTCGTTCAAAATTTGGATGGTATCTGGAAATATTAACTTTGCACTCTTTGTCTCTGTTTTTATTAAACTCAAAATTTAATAGAGAAAATTCTTTCTCTTCTCTCAAAAATTTGAGGTTTTTGTCCTTAACCTGGGATTCCGAAAATATATGAACAGTTGTCGTGGTGCATTCGTTAAAGGTAAACTATATGATATCGCGTTTATTTTTTTATTTATTTTTTTTTTTTTTCTGAATTATTATAATATTACGTATTTAAAGGTAATAAAATAGTATACATAAGGATGTAATATTATATACATATATAAATATTACATATTCATCTTATTGAATATATTATACAATAAAAATCATTTTATTGACCAGTATTGTTAATTTTAAAGATAACTCTTTTCTGTATTTTGCAAGTACGAGTATATTGTGCAAAATACTAAATTTATTTGTTTTACAACAAAAAAAAAAAAATTCTTTTCTTCAACAAAATTAATAAAATTGTATAACAAAACAAAAAAATTCATAAAGAATAAAATTTAAAATAAAATTGGACTATGAAAAAAAAAAGAAACTATATAGAATAAAATATGTATGTATATATAGATTTTGTCCCACTTTTCAATTTATTTATAAAATTTTCAATGTATTTTTGTTCTTTGTGTAAATATTCTTACTAAAGAAATATTTTTTTTTTTTAATTTGTGGTAATGTATTAAATATTAAACAGATTCTAATATTTTATTAATTTTATAGGTTGTATAAAGAATTATAAATATTAAAGAAAGATAATGTATAGGTAAATTATTTATTGAAAAGATCAACATTTGAAAAACTAATAAAAGTATCTAAGGTTACAATTTAACCAGAATAAAATTTTTTTGTATATATTTTAAAAGTCTATTATTTTCAGGGACAAAAATTAATTTAAGACTACACCTATTTTTTTTAAATTATATATTTATATTGTTGAGTTAGGTTGGAAATTTATTTAAAGTTAAATATATATATTTAATTTTGGTATAATTATTAACAATTATAAATAATATGTATATTTTTATGTATATAAATAAATTAATATATATATATTTTGGATTAATTATTTTTATTATTTTTTCTCTTTCTTTAACATAGTCACGAATTTAATTGTAACAGTTAAATTTTTAATGTATGATATATATTTCATAATTTTTTTTTTTTTTATTTTTATTTAATTTTTATATGGTATATTACCTATTTCTATACCTATTTCTATAATATAGGTATAGAAATAGAATAACGTTAATAGCAAAATTACTTTATATAGAATATGTATTTGAAATTGATAAGTATAAAAATCGAAGATCCAACAGGTATAAAAAAAATTGATTTAAATTTGAAAAGTACTTTTTGCATATTATTTAAAACGATTTTTTTCAGTATCTTATTACTGAATTTAGACAAAAAAAAAAATAACCGAGTAGAATTTGAAATCGAAGAAAATATATAAAACGTAAAAGATAATAAAAATAATTTGTAGAGCTCAGAATATCATAAAAATTTATAATTTAAAATTTTTTTATAACAGCATTTTTTAAATTTTCTGTGGTCTAAAGGGTTGGCCTTTTTTTTTTTTTTTATTTCATTCACCTGCCACATAAATGTGCCTTTCCTTTTCAGGACTTTGTAAGGTAAAATTATTCTTACTGCGTGTGAGGGATTCGATACATTTTTCTTGGGGTTTTCAACGTATTTTATGCCTTCTTACCCATTAGGCCACTGAGACCTCTAGATCGGATTTTAATTTTTTTTAATTTCTCTTTACATTTCGGTTAATATTAGTCTTTAGGAAAGCTGTATATGAATTATATAGCTTCAATTAAATGAAATATTTTTTTCATTATTCTTGTTTTTTTTTTAAATTGCAATGGTATAAAATAATATAAACCAAAACCCCTTACTAATTTATCACTTGATCAAATGGTTCACATATATTCAGATTAAGATTTACAGATAAAAGATTCACAGATCCCAGATTCTACTTACAGAGGTCGGGTTACGTACTTTTTAAAGAATAGCAAAGTTGAAATTTACTTTCGGTTTATCGTTCAATTCAATTTTTACACTTTTATTTAATAATGTTGTTATTTGCGTACTAACTGAATTGATAAAAATTCAAACATTGGATGTCATCAGGTTTACATAATTTTGTATTTACTCTTTAATTATTTGTAAAACATTTTTGAATATATCAAAACAAAATATTTTAATATTTTTTATAGTATATTTAAAATAAAAAAGAAATTATTTATTTATTTAGTTGATTTTAGATCTTTTATTGTTTATTATGATTATATAATTTTTTGTTTCTGTATTTTTAACGCAATTACAAAAAACAAATAAAACTACTTTTTTACAATTTAGGAATTGGGCTTTTACAATACATAATTTAAAAAAAAAAAAAAATTTTATTGAAATTTTACTTGCTTTAATGTTTATTCAACCCTCTTAATATAAAAATATTATTTTTTTTTACTCTCTAGATATCTTATGAAAGAAAATCCTTGGTGAAAGATGTTATCGAGACAAAAATGAAAAAAATTTGTATATTAAAAAATTATTACAATTTTTTATGATAAAAAAGCGAACAAAATATATTGTTATGTATTTATGCCTTTTTTTACAAAATTGTAACATTTTTTAATGATAAAAAATGGATTTCAGAATACCTGTAAAAATTTTTGATAGAACATTTTTTATTGGTTCTACAGAACTTTTTAAGAATAAGAATTCAAACAATTTAAGAATTAAATTGATTAAAACGATAAAATAAAGAAAATATTGTTTTTAATGTTACAAAATCATACAAAATATTAAAATTCTAAATTTAAAACATTTGCTCAAACTACAAAATATAATATATACGTTATAATTATCAACTGAATTTAATTTTTTATTCCCGTACGAACATAGGTCAAGCATAGGTCAAGGTATAATAAATTTGATATTACATTTTGTGTATTAAAAAAGTGCATTCGTTCGTCCATCCGTCCAGATTTCGAAATTTTTACCATTCTCTGAACTTACTTAACTGTTCAAACTCTGTACTTAGTTAACTTAGATATGTATCTCAAAATTTGCTATTAAAAGTTAAGCTAAGAATGACAATGACATGTGTGAATGACATCTAGGATAGCATATTTAGATAAATGTCATACAACTTTGTTTTTTATATAAGCATAACTCAGTGTTTACATAAGCTGATTAGTTAAAATATTGTTAAAAAAAGTTAGGCTTAATGTCAACAAATTATGTTTAATTTCGTTATTAGGTTGGTTGGACGGGGATATTTACATAAATATATTTCAATACTTAATTAAGTTATATGTCTTCAATTCAACACTCTTACTTGTTTGAGTTATATTTAAATTCTTCATACTACAAAACTAAAATTAATTTCGATGCCCAGAAATTGTGTCCCGAGAAATCGAAAAATAAAACCAAAACCGCGAGTTTTTCAAATTTGAACTTATTATATCCATTTTAAAACAGAAATAAGCTGCTATCGAAAAGTAAATAAAGTCAAACTTTATTTTTGTTATAAAAACAATTTTTGGTTGTAATTCAAAATACTGTAGGGCCCAATAAAATATTGCTTTAATAATCAAAAGTATATAGGCATTGAATAATTTTTATTATAACATTTTATACGATTATTCTGATAATATAATATATTTGTAAAATACTAAGGGCTGAGTGGCCCTAAAATCCCGGTTGAACAAATTATAAAAACCATGATTTTATACAAACTATAAAATCTGTCATAATTCAGAATCTCCCATAAACATATTTATAAATATTGTGCAAAAAACGTATAATTTTTATTTTCTAACCAATCATAAAATTCCTTTTAATTCTCTCACATACATATTTTAACAATTAGACATTTATAGTTATCCCTCTTAATTATTTTAAGTTTTTTTGGAAAAGGACTCATTATATCCCTTTTTCAGAAAAAGTTTAACATAAAATGTTTTGGTTTTAGTACAATTTGTTTTACCTTCAAAACTTCTGGTAAAAGGTAATACATTTATGCTTATATAAACATCCAAATTCTATCTGAAATCAGACATAAAGTTTTAACAACCTTCGAACAAAGATCAAACTTTTAGAAATAAGCGGTAAGTTCTTAATAAAAAACGGAAAAAAGTCAATCAGAAATAAAGACTATTTAACTTTATTTAACCTTCGAAGCAGTAATAACACCGAATTAAGAAAAAATGGTGATTTAGGCTTTATTACAGCTTCAAAAAGGAAATAATACCGATTTAATCATTTTCTTGAGACATCATTTGAAAAATTATCTTATAAATAATGATTTTCAATTCTAACTTAAGAAATATCTGTTAGGCCTACATATACATCTATATGTCAGGCCTCTATATACATCTATAATGTTGAATGTTGTTTTTACATGGCAATTATAACATGTAGTTTTAAAAATTCTTTTGGCAAAATTTTAAATCAATTGGAAAATTTCATATCAATACTTTGTATTGGGCTTTTTATTTTTTTACAGAATAGTATTATAACTTAATGTTTGGATCATCTTTGATATTAACTAGAAATAAAATTCTTTAAAAAAATATAATTTCCATTTTAAAATAATGACTTTTTAAAAGTTAAAATCTGAAAAAACGTGATGAAATTTAAAAAATTTATGTAAATAGTCGAACTTTTCTTATTTTATGTAAATTTATTTTTTATTTTTTCTTTATTCTGCTTCTTCCTCTTTTAAATTGTTTCTTCTTAAAGAATGACTGTATAAATTTTTTTTCTCTTTTAACAATTTTATTTATAGTATAAAATAAGAACAAATCTTTTACATCTATAGATTTGGTTTGAGATAACTGTGTGCGTACGTTTATAAAACCTTAAAACGTTATTTTTATCAGTTGCTGTACCTTGGTTTTGCTATAAAAAATAAATATGGAAAAAAGAACGGAACGAAAAACTTCAGTCAAAGGAACAAAGTAACAAATAGACATTGAACTCAAGTTGTGACAACGGAAACTTTAGATCTATTATATATGTATTTATAGTAATGTTTTATAGTCTTCACGCCTACCTTTTTTGTTCGATTTTTTTTTATTTTATACCTTGAAATTTAACGTTTATCTTATTCTATGAGGGCGTTTTTTCTGCTGATTTTTTTTTTGTTGTTTTTTTTTCATAGTCATTGTTTACTGATCCTGAATTTGAATCGAAAAAATATTTATGTAAATTACCGTTTTTTGTATTCCCTATTTTTTTGTTCGAGTAATTTTATTACAGAATTCAATGCATTTTCCTTTTTTCCTGTCAATTGTAGAATTGTAGTGTTTAAGTTCGGTTTGTATATATTTTTCTTTTGTTTCATTCAATTTTATTTTCACATTTCCATAAAGTTTTTAAGCATAAAAAAAAAATTCTGGTACACTGAGTAAAAAAATTGGTTTTGGTTTCTGAGTCAAAATGTGTATATTGGCTTCAAAAATAAGAATTAAACAAATTTAAGTAATTTTACGATGACACATATTACTACAACTTGTTTTCTGGCAAGGAAAAGGTTATTAAAAATCCTTGAAAATGGTCAAGTATATAAAATAGTAAAAAATATTCTCATAGCTAATAGGTAATTATATCTTATAACTTCATATGAATATAATGAAAAGGACAACAAATTCGCTATATTACTTCCTTCGACGATAAATACTATTATATATTCGACAGGTAGTCGAATACAGGAATACATAAATACTTTTATATATTCGACTTTTATATAGGTAACATTAATATTTTTTTTTTTTAACTACTGTCTACCAAAATATTAATTCAGATAAAAGGGAACACATTTTGTTAACTAATTATCATCTAAATTCGGATAGGACTTGTGAATATATAGATAATATAAAATTTACATATTATACAAATAATAATAAATAGAATGATACTGATTGTAATTTCAGAAATTTTCAATGTCGAAATCAATGTCAATGTCGAAATCTGTCTTTTGTAATTCTTATAGGTGCCAAATTTTCGATATAAATTCTTTCAACAAATTTTAATTTCTATTTGCCACGATAACCGTTTTCAACAACTATAGCTACTGTATAAATAGGTACATGCTGGGAAAAGTTTAACTGTTAAACAAAAGGATAAAATACAATCCATAATTTATTTTTTGTTTGGTAAAATTTTGTTTTAATAATATTTTTTTTGTAGAAATCCGTTGTCTTTTAGAGTTACATTCCGCTCTAATTTAAAATATCATAATAAAATAAAAATAAATTTAAAATAACAATTTTTAAAATTAAAAAAAAAAAAGCAAAACAAAACATAAATAAACATTTAAAGTAAAATTGAATAAACTTTTGTTAATAAAAATAAAAGAAATGAAAATAAAACGCAAATAATATAAAACTATAAATTTTACTCAATTTTCCTGTTTTTATGTTGAACAAAAAATACTGGTAATATTTTTTTGATCATTTAGAAACCTGTCGAAAGTAGAAATTATTGATTGAAATATACACAAAAAAAATAAATGCATATTTTTAAATGCAATAATTTTTTGAATAAATTTTAATAAATAAATATTATAAAATATTTTTTGATAGAATTAAAAATGTAATATGTATTCAGAAATGTACAATCGAATATATTATTAGTAAATATGTCATTTTTATGCTTACATGCTCTTATTATTTTTCACAATTTAATTATATATCTATTAAAATTAGAAAAAAAAAATACAATATAATAAATATTTTATAGTACTTTTATTCGGTTTATTCTTTTAGTTACATTGAGTTGCCTAAAAATTATATTATTGTCATAATTATCATAAATAAATTTAAAGTAATTTACTATTAATTATACTAATTTTATAAATGCAATAATATTTTATGTTATTTAAAATACTTAAATTAACATATTAATTAACGAATTAAAATACTTAAGAGTTAAAATGTTCAAACTCTAAAAGACTTCTAATCATTAAATTCTTACTTATAAAAGACTTCGAATTAAATTCAAAAAGCGATCTTTCACTATATAGCAGTTACTTTTAATTCAGATATTATTTTATAATTTTATTTTTATCTGTGTAATGAAACTTAGTTATTTTTCCACTGACTACTAAGAAAATTTATTATTATTTATGTTAAAATTATAATTTTCATAAGATTTAATAAAACTGCATTAATAAAACAATCAGCTACAATAAAGTTGAATACTATTAATAACTTATATTATATATTTACACCATATTTGGAAGCAAGGGAGATTTCTTAAGAAAAATCACGTTTTCAGTATTTTTATTTATTTATATTAATATTACAAATCACATAGGATATTGTAATATTCCATAGCCATCGGCTACTATGGCCATTACAGGTCGAATACTATTATTAAATTATACACTAATGTTATTTATTTTGTTTATATTATATATTATATTATATATTTACACTATATTTGGTAGCAAGGGGGATTTGTTTTCAATTAATAAAACTTGCTACCTATGCAGGATTTGAACCCGCACTCCCTAGGTTAATAAGCCAAGTGCTTGATCATTAGGCCACCGAGGCCCCGACTACTAAGTAATTTTCCTTTCAATTATAAATTTATTAAAATATTGCATACTTTTAGGTATCAACAATAATCATTATATTATATACTTATATCTGCTTATATTTGAATTATCTATTGGTAAAATATGGTACTTTTATATAATTTTCTAAATGTTATACATTATAAAAAATGGTATTCTGGATTTTTATAAAAACATTAAAATGAAATTTAGTTTGTACATGTTGGGGTAAATTTAATTCCATAAAAATATTAATAAGAATATTGTATATTAAAAAAAATTTTGAATATTTTTTTTTGTTTAGAGAGCAAAAAAATATTAAAAACGTATCATCACATAGAAATAGTGCTGCTAAAACAAAATAACTATATGACAATTTAGCAACATTATTCCATTAATACTGTATAATGACCTTAGTTTTTCCTCTTTAAAATTAAATTAAAAAGCAATCATTTTATACATTTTCTTTAAAAAAAAATTTATTTTCTTTTAATATTAAAAATTACACTCTTGTTGTACATATATGTGTACATATATTCATAATGCATTACACATATAAACAATCTCTACCGTTAAAATGAAAAAATTAGCAATTTTACTATATACATTTTAAAAAATTTAAGGAATGAAAGTGTTGTTTGGTTGATTATTTTGAAGTTGATTATTTATAAACTCTATCTGCAATGATTACTGAATATATATTTTTAGATACATGCATGTGTTTATAAAATTCTATAATATTATATATGTTCAATAAAGGTACTACTTGTACATATTTCCAAAGAAATAAAATCAAGTTAAATAGTTTGAATGAACTGAAAAGAATATTTTGAATGAACAATAAAATATGTTATGTGCATAATAAATGAATGCAGATTAAGTAATATTTTCTTGCAACTGTATATATAAAACATATATAAAACATATATATATATTTATATATATGTAATAATATATTGTACAAATTTGCCCTTAAATTCAATAATTTAAAGGTTTTTAAAAATGCTAAAGAGTTTTTTTTACAATAATAATAAGTAAAAAAAATTTAAATAAATGAAATCAATGATGTTGCATACATAAAATCTTTTTTATTATAAAAAACACAAAGAAAATTATACTTTAAATTAACTGTAACATAATCACATTCTAACTTATAATATATTGAAAATGTTTTATTATATTTTAAAATTAAAATTTAAATAAAATATATATATTATATAAAATGTAAAAAGTTCCTGTTTTTAACGTTTTCACAACCTTTACGTTTCCACTTTCATATACGTCATAAATATTTAAATAACATATTTTGTTATTGCTGAGGATGTATATAATACGCATGTTGTTATTTAATTACTATATGCTACAACGATAATACTACGTTATTAAATATTTTCGTACATGTGGAATCCCACTTTTTTTTTCATTTAACAATTCGTTTCTCATTAATTGAAATATAAATTAAGTTTTTAAGTTAAAATGTGACGTAATGTGTATATAATACATATTATGCACTTATATGCAAAATTTATATTTAGTTGATATAATTTCTAAAAATTTACAAAACAGAACTTTTGTCTTAAGAGTTTATATAAAGTTGAAGTAAAATTCATTCATGGGATATCGATTAAGACATCGCTTTATAAGCTATTTGCTAAATAAATTTAAATAATAAATAATAATAAATAAATAAATTGTATAACAGTTCCAGTTTCGTTTATATAATATATGTTAAAAACCGAGGATGAATTAACTTTAAATATAAAATTTAATCATCTTTTAGAAAACTTAAGATATCTAACCTAATTAAGTACTGAGATATACTTATGCTACTTCCGGAATTCAATGGGTTATGCGACTCCAACGCGGTAAACCATTCAAATTTTACAAAAACCGTTATCATAAAATTAAGCCTTTTTTGACAAAATTTTGAACATTCAGATTTTATAGACACTGAGTTATGCTCATATAAAAAAAAGAAGTTGAATGGCAGAACCTGCTATCCTACACTAACAAAATTTTGCAGAAGTAGTTCGCATAAATTTGCTAACTTGTCGTTAACTTGTTTTCACAAAATTTGAAACATCTAATTTAATTAACTTTTTCAGTTATCGAACGAACGTAGCACGCAGCTAAATCAATTTAGAATACGATCCTGTGTAAGAAAATATTTACTTATCTATCTATCAATATCTATCTCCTCTTTTTTAAAATGTCACTAATGGCATGGTAATGGCAAATTTATTATACTCTGGAACTATGTTCATAATGTTTGAAAATACAATAATAACAAAATAAGTAAATATAAACATAAAATAAATTTAGTTCTTGTACCAGATAATAAACGGCATAAATGAGATGTCTAATTTTAAAGAATTACTACAGCCGGCGATCCAATTGGATAGACCTCCAAATTGGTAATTCATTTCAGTTAAATATCTCTTGGAAAAAAGTAATTGAAAAATAACTTAAAACGATTTCAAAATAAAATATTAATTGTAGGGTACCTACAGCAGCATAATTGGCGCCCAGTCAATAGTATAGTGTTTAATGTACTGACCTTTGATTGGAAAGGAGTCGAAGTACAGCAGCAAAAATCAACGGTTTTGTTATGCAAAGTTTTGAAAAATATAGAATTTTAATACGGTGAACAAAGAAAAAACCAGTAGAAATAAAAACTTGATAATATTAATGGTAAATACTAAAGAAGATCAATTTGTTAATTTAATAGAAAATTAGCTACCTTGTGACGCGATAAACACAAAAGTATGTTAACGTTATATTTGAATAATTCTACTTTTCATTGTCTTATGTATTTATTATTTAATTACTATCTAAATTTTTTGTAATGTGAGAAATAATATTAGTAATGGGATCATCTAATGTAGAGTTGGAAATCAGCAGGGTATAATCTACACTTACACTCGGACAAACACAGAGGCAAGTCATTAATGAACAGACCTTTATGACCATTAATAAAAGGAACCTTGCGGTACACTACATTTTAATTCAATAACATCCGAACTCATTCCATTAACATAAACAAATTGGTTTATACATAAATTATTAATTTCTCAGCTTTTGAGAATGCTCAATGAAATTGTTGATAGTTAAATTAATAATCTTAGAGAACTAAACATTTTAACACATCGTATATTCATTTTTAAATATCTAACAAATTATTAAAATATTAATTTTCTACAGCTTGAATTTCAAACTTTTCATATAAAAAAAAGTTCCTAAGATTCAAGAAAATTATTGTTTTATTCAAATGATTGCATCATATTTGGGATTTTATGTCATTAAAGGATTTACAACCTGCACCCACAATTTTCAAAATAAATTTTCAATACAAATGTTCATACATATATATGTAAAATATATAATACCTATGTATCTAAATATAATATTATGTATTATACAGTCATCAAAAAATTTTGTTGATAAACTGCTTGATATACCGTTAAATTTACAGTTCAAGGGAGCATAATATACATACAGCAAAATAAATAGATTGATGTTTATACGTATGTAAAGTAGTAGAAAGTTAATAGAATAGAAAGAGATGACAAATTTAGTGATAGAAATGTAAGTGAACTAGATTGTTGATTTCATCATCATCAGAAATCTGAATCAGCATCAAATTTTTTTTTTCTATTATATGTATTTTTATTCTATTTCGTTATTTTTTTTTTAAATATTTTCAAAAGGAAACAGTGAACTTTACTAAATATACTCCTATATATATACAAACAAAACAATACACATATTATATTGTATGTTATAACTGTGTATAAATAATAATGTACCTATAGATTATGTGCTATGAATCGAATAGAGACGAAGCGATGAGATTTAGGAGTAAAAAAACTTATTTCGTATTTATATTTGATTCTAACTTTTATAACGGTAAATATTATATTGATAAAATCAAGGGACATAAAAAAAAAGAACATTTTTAATTTTTCTTTTTTTTTGATTTGTTCATTTTTGATAATTTCTTTATCTTTTGCAATTTCAGACTTTTTACTGTTTTTTTCAGAAAATGAAAATTATTGAAAAATATTTATGTGTACATCTAAACAAAAAAAAAATGTAAGTATATACATATGTATGGATTTGTTAACATAAGAATTTACAAAATGTCCTAGGTGGAAAGTACACTATACAGTTAAATGAAGGTTAAGACATACTAAAAATTTTATGATACGACGTTCCTTTTAAATCTTTCTGGAAATAATATTGAACCTTAAGAGTTTATTTGCCATTATGTTGACTGTATGAATAATTTGCAACATTTACAATATTTAATTGTCTAAAATTAAATTTGGTTCAATACTTTAATGAGCTATTTGGTTCATTGCATTTAGCAAAACTTAGAAACCACACTTAGACCGGCCAAAAAGCTGTTCTGCCTAAATGTACCTTTCCGGCAGCCAGTTAATCTAAATACTTTGAAATGGTTGAAGTTCAAAAATGTGGTAAAAATTTGTTCCGAAAGAAGTTTTTTTTATATATTATACTAATACTATTTTTAAGTTAATGCAATAAAATTTTTTTGCACTTTTGTACTAGTTCCCGTCTATAGCAGGATACTGTATATACATATACCAAATAATACCTCCAATGAATTTTAAACAAAATATTAAAGCGTATTTCTATATATGTATGAAAGTTATATTAAAATTTTGTATATACAAATACGTTTATATAATGGATTCTTTTATATTTTAAAGGTGGATTTGAAAACTCAAACTCATAATATGTAAACAATAGTTATCATAATTTAGTCTATAAAAATAAAAATTTTCAAAATATAAAACCTAGACAAAATTACATAAATAACATTTTTGTAAAATAATAATAATATTCAACATAAATATTATCAAACATAATTAAAATAAAACAATTTTGGTAAATATATATTATTTTTTAAAATTATTTTGAAAATGTATATGCATAATTAAATCAACATAAAGATTTTTAAGGTTCAACGAATAACAATTAGAAAAATATTGTTCCAATTTTTAAGTTTTACACTTCTTTATTATTATTTTAAGTATTTTAGTTAAAATGCGTCTGTGACGCTTATAATTTGATGTTATCTAAAATAAATGGTGTATATGTTATCAAAATATCATATAAAAATAAAAATTTAACGCAAATGTAGTAGAATTGTTTTAAATCAACACTTTAACATTTAGAAGTAAAAAATTAAATAAGATCCAAAACAAAACAGCAAAATGTTGTAACCCCTATACGGACCCCACCTACTTTTATGTAACAGTACTTAATGATGTCAGGGTTTTGTAAATGTATTATATTTACGCCATCGGGTGGAGAAACAATGCTCTATAGAATTTTTTTTAAAAAATCAATTTTTATATTTTTTTATGTAACGACAAACTGTAGAGAAATTGGTTTTCTTCTAAATTGTAAAAAAAAAAATTCTCGGTATTCTGAGAAAAACAATTTTTTATTGGGGTATTTTATTAGAATAGAGAAAATTATTTTACCGATATTTTAGAAGAAAAGCGATTTTTTCTACCGATTACCAAAAAATGCAAAACACTGATTTTTTTTTTTTAAATTGTATTTATGATTTTATGTAATTATTTATTTAGATTAGACAAACTAAATAAGAGTTTAATTGAAATGTCAATTATGATTCATTACTTTTCTAAAATTAAAAATTTACCTAAAAACAATTCATATGCAATAATTTTTATATCCGTTAATAGTTAATTATTTATCTAAAAAAACTTTTTACAATATTGTATCTTAAAAAAAAAAAAGAATAAAGTGCAGAGCACATCTACATTAAAACTAAATGAAAAATCGGAAGTGCTGTATATAACACGAAGTTATTATTCAGAAAACTGTTATTTTTATTTTCTATTATATTTTCAAAAAATTCGAAAGTTATTATTTTTGTAAAAACTTAACACATAAAGTATTATTACTCTTTAATTAATCATTATGTTCTTAATATAAAATACATGTGAGTATACGAGACATATTCAAGGAGAGAAACTGTCGGTTAAAATTATTTAGCAATATTTAAAATATAAATAGATTCTATATAAAATAAAATAAAATTAATATGAAAATTTTATAAAAGATATTTATTTTTAAGAATCTTATATTATGACTAGATATATGAATTTTGTTTTGAAAAATATAAATATATACCGATTTAAACATATGTTATTATTAGTATTACATAGGTAAATAATAGAGCTATTATTTCATTTTTCCATTGATTTTTTTTTATTGTACAATATATTTCACTAGAATTATTCTGTAATAATAAAAAAAATTTTTATTTAAAAAAAAACAAAAATATAAAAATAATACTTTTTAACCTGAATTTTTAAAGCAATAATAAAAAATTATGCCTAATTTTACATACAAATTAATAACCTATATTCTTCAGTTCATTTAATAAATATAATATTATTTTGTAGTTATGGTTCTGAGAAATTTTATAATTTGAATTCAAATTCATATTAATTGATTTAATTGCAAGTATTAATATAAATAAATGATGAGAACAATCTTAGTTTGAGGAAACAATAGTTATAATATTATTATTATAACGTTTGTATCATAATATACACTTGAGACTAATTACAACCTGTATGTATATGAAATACATATTCTTTTTTATTTTTGTTCATTTTATAGTTCTATTAAATACATACTAGGACATTCCGTTATTTTTCTTATAATGACATCTTTTTGTCAATATGACAAATTTTTATGATTGTCATTCGAGTCTGATGTATATTTTTAAGACTATCTGTTAAATAGTTTATTGTTTAAAATCAGTTATCAAATAAGACGACTTTTGTGTTTTTCAAATCAGTAAATATACTTGGCTTTACAATTACATAATTATAGAGTTTGATTTGCATTAGTCATATTACTTTGAGATTTTTATATAAATATTAATATATTCAACCAATGGTGCAGTGGATAAAACATTGGCCTTTCATTCGCAATGTCTCCACCTTCAAACTCCTGCTGGATCATATAGATTTATAAAATATAATAATACATTTTCGTTATATTATTATTAGTATAATATAATTAATTTAAAAAAATAAGTTATTAAATACCATATCGAAATATAAAAAAAATAAAATAATTCTTAAGATAATAGATGGCTCACAAATACAAATATTTATTTGCATTTAATAGTACAACAACTACAGTCGAGTAATCAATGGCTTAGTAAAAGTAATTATTGCAGAAACTTAAGCTTACTTAAATATGAATAATAAATTATTTATAGTGCCTCGTATGCTCCTTATACGAGTCTGGAAAGAAGAGAAAAATTAATAAAATATATAATAATAACATGCATATAAAAAAAATGCAGATATAGATAGGAAATTTATTTAAATCAATAAAAAGCCACTATAGAATAACCGATGTAAATTTCAAATTTGATGCAGAAGATTTAAATACACAATTTATTGAAAATATTTATTAAAAATATTGGTCTTATTTAATACATTATGTCCTTTCAGTTGAGGTTATTGCTTTTGTAATATTTTCTTAACGATATAAATTATTACCTATTAGTATTTTTGAATTAAAGTTTTCCAAAAAAGCTTGACTTTTACCGATTTTTGATCCCTTTATGTAAAAAATACATATTTGTATATAATAAATATAAAATCAATTATTACGCAAACTTAATTTTATTTTGCTGCTTTTAATAAATTTTCATATGTTTAGATATAATAAAATATATATAAATTTGTATATAATTTTAATAAGGGTATCATTAATTTATTTAATTTATAATAATAACTTCTTTCATATAATAAAAAACAATTATCTTTATATCATTTAGCAAACCGTGAGTAAAACACTAATACTGTCATTACGCTATACACATTTTATTAAACAAATTTACCTGTGTTGACATAAAGATAGACAAAGATGGAATATGCTATTCAAGTGGTTGAAAAAAAGAGAAAAACTAAATAGTATGTATTATGAATTATAAAATATTCTAAAAAATAAAAAAAAATTTAAGAAAAAAATAATAAATAAATAGAATAAATAAATATGTATGTGTCTTATTATTCCATTTCAATATTGCGTGTTACAAAATATTAAAATATGTAAAATTATTATAAAGCACATAAACACAATATAAAATGTAATAAAAGTAACAGTTAAATTTCAACCGTTTGGTAAAAGTTCCGAAATATGAATAGCTAAATTTTAGTTATGAATTAACGATAGCCTATATATGTATAGGACTAAAGTTTTAATAATAACATTACTTCTATGGAATATAGTTTAGTCATAAGCACAACTCATACAGTTTTCAACAAAATTAATAGCTAAGGTTTAAGATTTTAAAACACAACCACTAAATTTCAAAATAAATTGAAATCTCTGTATACATATAAATATATATAAATATATTTCACAATATATTCTATAGATAACCTATAATATAATAATATCTAAACTTTAAAAAAAATTCTGTAATTTTAGTACACAACCGCCAGCCAAAGATTAGTAATAACTCTAGATTTTTTAGGCACAACTAGGTACCTCAACCTCAATATTTTATTGCAGAAAATATTTGTATGGAACGGGTATTTATTAGACAAGGTAATTAAGTCTAAAATATTTTATAAGTGCAACATATAATAAGTTTGTTAATATATGATTATTAGAAATTTATAATGTACTACTGATTTAGATCAAGCATTTTGAATTATAAAATATAATATATTTTTTATATGAAATGGATAGATCAGTTTTAAGCGGCTGAAAATAGTACTTTCTTCTTCTTTTGATACCTATCCCTAATTGGATGTTAACGATCATATGATATTTGCAACGACGCCCTGAAAGATATTTCGATCCATTGCTTAATGGATTAAATCGCCAATATTTCTGATGCCTCTTCAGTTTCTAATATTGCGTAACCATCTTAATTGTTTTCTTCCTATTTTTCCTTGAACTATTAACTGAAGTAGCTCGTATTTGCTTCTATTAATATTATATTGTAAAATATATTGACCTGACATGGGTTTGAATCCGAGATCTTTTCAGTCTGAAAGGACTTATGCATTGCACCATTGATAATTTTATATAGTAGAAAATAATAGAAAGAGTTATTAGACTTACCTAATTAAAAAAATATTTATTAAGTCAAGAAATTTTACACTATTTTAGAAAATAATAATTCGGAGCATTTACCCAATTCAAAATTATTTGAAGGCTAACAATAAATTTAACAGTAAATTAAAAGACAAACTTTTTGGTGAATTTAGTTTTTCAAGTAATTTCTTTAACTCCTTTTTCCATATATTCAAATGTGGTTTATAAAGGGGAAATGTTTAAATGGAAGGAGTGTCTACAGCACGTACAATTATGTGTGTTTATTATATAATAAACAAAAAAAAAAAAAACATAAGTTAACTGTTTTATTGCTAAATTTGTTTTTTTTTTTTTGTTGTTTTCTTTTATATTTTTTAGTTCTTACATCATTGTATCGTGCTCTTTTATTGAACTCAACTGTTATCTATAATTATATTTACTTGTAAGTAACTTAATTTGTACCGACAGAACTGTCAAAAAACTTATCGAAAAATTATTATGCCCAAAATATAAATAGAATAAAAAAGACGAAATATATAAGAATATAATAAAATAATAAAATTTAGAAAATGCTTACTTTTACACCAATTTATTTATCTTGGCAATTTATGGCTATTGTGATTTCCTTTTTTTTTTTTTTTTTATAAATTTTCATGGTACTTTAATAATAAATATTAACGAAATCTAAAAACCTTTTGCCTTCATAAGTAATTTATATATAGAAGTATACCTATGTAATATATATGTATATAATTATTGTATAAATTGAAAAAAGACAACAAAAACATACTGTACATACGTATATATTACTTGATATTTATTGTTTATAGAAAAGAAAATGTGAATGTAAAAATATGATCAACATTTATGAACTCGTATAAAGAAAAAAGAATTTAACATTAAAATTTTTTGAAAATAAATGGTAAGTACAATTGAAAAATAAACTCATATATTTTTGTGTTTTGATTCAAACAATATTTTATGTTGGTTCTAAAACCAATGTATAATTCTTTTTAATTTAAAAATGAAAAATTCGTTTTTCCGATTAAAAAACGAGCACAATAATACAAAATAAATAAGGCAAGGCAATACATTTTTTTTTCACTAAAATTCTGATCGTTATTTTCTGATCTGTTGATTACTATAACAAAGAATTCAAACTATATGTTCACATTAAAAGCTGAAGTTCATATTATAAACTTGAAACTCATCATTAAAACAATGTATTTAGGTTTTTTTTTTCTTTAACAATTCATAGACACCTAAATGTGCGGGATTACTATGGTCAGCTTTTCAATAACCATGATAATGAAAAGAATGTACTGCTTACTTTTACAAGAATATGTCTGAGCGTTTTTTGTTTACAAATGTTCGGTTGAAGTTAATATTTATTTATTATTATTAATAACAAGTATAAATACTTTCTTTGGGCCGGTTGCCGTAAAGGGCATGTGGGCCAGCTTAAAAACTTAATCTTAAATCTATATATAAACTTAACCTATATATCTATATCTATTTATTTATTTATTAAAGTTAATAATAACCTAAAAATAACAAAGTAGTATTTTTCTTTAAATTTTCTAAATAATTATAATAATACATAGGTTATATATAATAATAATAATAATAATAATAATGTTGTACAAATTTGAAGGGTCATTCCATAAAAATGTGTTTTCTTTTATTTTAAAATTATGAATTATAATTCGAAAACACTATACCATACATAGCTAGTTTTATTTTTTGTGAATGAATATTTAAAAAATAATATTATAGAAAAGACAAAACCTTAATTATACCTTAATTAGTTCTTGTAAATAATTATAAAAAACCGTTTTCTGGATCTAATATGATCTAATTCATATATTATTGTAAAGGTGTAGTTTGCACACTAACAAAAATGCGTAAATAATAATCCACAAATTAGTAAATAATAATCGTTCCCCGAATAAATCCAAGCTACCACTATCATTAAAAACACGAATGTAATTTTCGCAGGATCGAAACAAAAAAAAACCCTTCCTATATTGGAGGGAATAATATCGTTTGATTAATAACAGGATCTTTAAAAGTTATTTTCTTAACTTATTTTTTTGACAGTTTCTCTCCTTTTGATGTTTTCGAAGATGAATAGTTAAAGAACTTGATTTTTAAGATAGAATAATATTATTACGTTTATAATTATATTTCAATAAGTGTATTAATAATTAACGAAATAAAAATATTATAAGAAAAATACTAGTAATAATAATAGTAATTTTTTTAATGCACATACATATGGATGTATGCGAGTAATCTATAATATAATACACAAGATGTTGGCGAGACCTTGCCAACATGTAAAAAAATATATTTTATATCTATAATAAAACACTCACACTGAATGTAAACTAAACTGGCAATGATAATATTTCTGTATATTTATTTAATAATTTCAAATTTTATTACCAGAGACACAAATTTTTGACTCAAAGTATTATCAAGAGACACAAACCGTTCATTAAAAATATAAATAAATTTAGTAAATATTATTACGAGTGACCAAATTTTCCACTAGAAGTATTATCAGAGACACAAACCGTTCATTAAAAGTGAGTACAGTCAAAAAAGGAAAAGTACATACTTAAAAAACACATTTTCAATCAAAATAAATTCAGCAAATTTTTAATTTTTAAATTTGACCGCCACGTCCATTATGAACTGGTCGCAGCGGTAAATTAAAAATAAATTATTAATCTTCTGTTGGCGTTTTCAATCTTTGTTTTGGAAAAAAAAATAAAAATAGGTACTCTTAATAAAATTAAAACTCCTGAAAGTGAAAAAGTGAGAGTGAGCAAAGTTTATAGTAAACCTCATATTTATAAGACAAAAATAATAGGCCGATTTTATTCTTGATTTTGTTTTCATTAGTATAAAAGCTGGTAAAAGCTTCGTAACATACTTTAAAATAGTTTTGTTTATTTAGGTTGAAATTTAGATTTTTAAGCTAAATTTTCGGTAGAATTGGTATAACATAAAATATTCTAAATTTTTTTATTAATGTAAAATTCGGCAGACTTAAATAATTATATTTCATAACAGAAGTCAGAAACTTACTAAAATTATAGATACGGATATTTTTCTTAAAAAAAAAAAAGAAAAAAATAACATAGAAAATATTATTTTAAACGCCTTCTCTCACAAAAGATTCATAATTTTGTACTAATTTATTATTAGACCATTAATAATATTGTTAGCCATGGAAAAAATAAGATTTATTAATCAGATCAGATAATATAATACCTGAAATTAATGATTGAATTTCTGATAATATACACAATATAATGATCAGACCTTGCCAACATGTAAAAAAAAATATTTTATTTCTATAATAAACCACTCAAACTGAATGTAAACTAGACTGGCAATGATGATATTTCTATATATTTATTTAATAATTTAAAATTTTATTATCAGAGACACAAATCTTCGACTAAAAGTCTTATCAGAGACACAAATGTTTACTTTTTAAAAAGTACTTTCGACACAAAATTTAAAGCAAATTTTTAATTTTTAAATTTGACCGCCACATCCATTATGAACTGGCAGCGGTAAATTAAAAATAAATTATTAATATTCTGTTGGCGTTTTCAATCTTTGTTTTGCAAAAAAAAATAAAAATAGGTACTCTTAATAAAATTAAAACGCCTGCAAGTGAAAAGAGCAGAGAAAGAGAGTTTAAAGTAAGCCTCATATTTATAAGAAAAAAATAATAGGCCGATTTTATTCTTGATTTTGTTTTCATTAGTATAAAAGCTGGTAAAAGCTTCGTAACAGACTTTAAAGTAGTTTTGTTCATTTAGGTTGAAATTTAGATTTTTCAGCTAAATTTTCGGTATAACTGGTATAATATAAAATATTCGAAATTTTTTTATTAATATAAAATTCGGCAGACTTAAATAATTATATTTCATAACAGAAGTCTGGAACTTACCAAATATTATAGAAATGAATATTTTTCTTAAAAAAAAAAAAGAAACTAACATAGAAAATATCATTTTAGAAGCCTTCACTCACAATAGATTCATAATTTTGTACTAATTTATTATTAGACCATTAAATTAAAAAGCTGTCGAAAACGACCGTCACAAAAAAAAGCCCCGTAAATTTATGAAATTTCATTATCAGAGACATGAATCTTTTATTAAATATACCAAAGACCTCTTCTAAAGTACATTTAAATAAAATAAATTTAGCAAATTTTTTTCAAGCAAAAAAAAATAAACGCAAAAGACTTGCAAGTAGTTTTGGTAATTAAAGTAATTTCGCGGCGAAAACAACTGTTTTTCATCGCCATAAAATTTTTTTTTTAAAACTAAAGAAAAATAGAGAGTAAAATTTTAACAAATATTAAAATTATTTCGATTATTGGGATTGTTTTAAATGTAACAAAAAAAAAGTAGTAGCGGTTGGTGTTGGTTGGTTTTTCGCCGGTTTTGTTTTTAGCTTGGACCATGATTAAAAAACTCAATGATTCTCAATGATTAAAAAACTGTCAAAAATTACCGCCACGAAAAAACGGCGAGAAAAAATTAATAAACTGTACCTAACATTTTTAATTTTATGTGTTTAGATTTGTTTTATGTTTTTTTCTATTACATCAAGTAAGTAAGTGATTCCAACGTTTTTTTAGTGGTGCTGATGTAAAAATGAAATTTTTATGTAGTTTATTAAGGGAGTTAGTATAATAACGTAAATGTTTTTGAATCTATAGAAATTGTGCAAATTTTCTAGTATTATTGTATTATAGAAATAATTCAAACATAAATAAATTAACTGAAAAAATAAAATTATATAAAATTTTAATAAAAAAGTTATCCTTTGATAAATTAGTATTATGAAAAACCATTGAAAAAACTTTATTACTGTGAAAATTAATTAAAATGTAATTAAAAATTTATCGTAAATGATTGAAAACAAAAAAAAAAACAATTAACGATGATCTAAATATAATAGGTATTACCTACTCATTAATTTCTATTCATTAATAATTTTTTCAACATTTAAATTAAACATTTTAATGTATGGTATTGCAACTGAATTTCAAGTTTTGACAGTCATTATGCAGCCATTTTGTAATTAATTTAACCGTACTGAACTAGAAAAGGAATAGAATTTATTGACTTAAAGCCTTTAACGTCGATATTGTATAGTATAGCACATAGAATCTGCATAAATTTAAAATATGTAGGTACCTATTATAAATTTCAAATTCCTTTAAATATGTTATGTTTGATGAATTTCCTCAACTTTCTTTTTATAATTTTTTATTCATAGAATTAAAATGGCAATATAAAATTTAACATTAAAGGAAAAATTCAACTATTTAATCAATTTAAATAAATACTCAACATTTTGTTTTATTGTAATATCAATTTATTGATTAGTTGTCATTATACCTATTTGTTTTTCTTTTTTAATTACCTATCGGTTTTATTTTAACTATGTATGTACATACATACATACATATATATTTTAATAAAAATAAAATCCAAACAAAAGTTATACACACTTAAAAAGTTTTTGAATAAAATCAATTTACATATTATATTATTATGTTATTTAAATCATTTTTTATTATATGTACATTACATATGTATATTGTATTCAAAAAACAAATAAAATAAAAAAAAAAAGTGAATATGTATTAATATTATAATATTCTATTAAACTTATTAATTATATGTATTTTCTATTAACAACATTTATCTATTTGTTATTACCAATTTATAACCAATTTTTTTTTTTTTTGTTTTTTGTTGGTTTCTAATTAACATTATTTTGATCGTCACTTTAATAAAACGTAAAATATTATTTTATTTTATGTGTACTGATGTTACAAAAAAAAAACAAAATCAAAAAATTCAAACCAAATATTAAACCCTAAAACCCTTAAACAGACTATTTATTAATACTTATAGTTATATAGTTTTTTTTTTTTTTTTTTTGATGAAAATAAAAAAAAAAAAAATATTTTCAAATTTATAAAAGTACTTCAACCCCTATGCCCTATGGAAAATCATATGAACACTGTTATACAAAACTGGTGTTCCAAAACAAAAACATAATAAACGCAAAAAAAAAATTTTAGTGCTATTTTACACGTCTTTTTTATATGCTAGTAGTAGATAATATGGTAGCATGCTTCATGCTTAATATTTTGATTCTTTCTTTTTCAACCATTATAATATTCATCAATAGCTTTTATTTTATTTAACTTAAGTTTTTATATGTATATAGTAAATATTATATAAATTATTATATTGTATAAATAAATGATATAAATAAATATGATTATACCTATATGAATAAATGCAAAAAGAAAAAAAAAATATGTAAACATTTTTATATATTAAAAATGTAGTAAAATCTTCGAATACATACATATGTACATAAATGTAGATATATGAATACTTAGTAAACCATAATTATCACAAAAAAATTATTATTTCCTTATATTGTTTTTCAATAAGTTTATAAACATACATATGTTATTTTTGTTTTTTTTTTTTGTTTTAAATCAACTATGAAATAATAAAATCATTTAATACTTTTTATATTCATATGTGCGTATATAATATACATATGTATGTACATACTTACATATATTATGTATGTACGAGTATATAATATGAGTATTTATAAAGCATATAATTTTATATATTTTTAATAAATATAAATAAACAACTTATTAACTTAAATTGATACTTAAAACATAAATAAACAAAAACTTCAGAGACAAAAACCATCTACATATACATATTAAAAGAAATATAAAAAAAGAAAAAGAGCTGCCATATTACCTAAAAATTTATTGAAATATAAGTAAAGATTTGACGAATTATTCTAGTACTGAAAAATAATTCCCATATACATATGAAGGTACATATCTATTTATTTAAATAATTTAATAAGAATTAAACTTATAAAATTATCACATAACATTGCATTAAAAATTCTTTTATTAACAATTAAACCCAACTCAAACTTAAAGATTATATGATGGATATATGCATGGAATTTCGAAGATTAAGTTATGATTTTATAACCGACCGCATACAATTATGTATAAGGTAGGTATTGTTTTCATACTAAAAATTTGTACCCGAGATTTTGGCAAAAATGCACTACTCCAGTGCGTAGAAGGCTGTAAACATTTTTTTAGCGTGATGTCTGTTTGTGTGTATGTGTAGGTGCGTGCGTGTATTTTTGTGGACACATGTACAGCCTAAACGACTGAGCGGAATTTTTGAAATTTCATATTTACGATTTTGAATCGTTTTTCAAATCGGACATCTGGAAGTAATAGCTTACTAGTGTCATTTTTAAGTTTTTTACGAATATTTCGTAGCGTAAATATTGTGAGACAAATTATTAAGAAAAAATTGTGACATAAGTAAAGAGCAACAACTTTGCCATAGAAAATTTTTTGATCCGATAACTTTAATTTTTGTTTAATTTTTTTTCTAAGTCCAAATTTCATACATATAACACGCCATATGAATTTATATGAATAAATTTTGTTTTTTCTTTTTTTTATATCTAAAAGTTTATATATCGATGTTTATGACGTAAAAACGTAAAATTCAAACTGTAAAATTTTTGTTAGCAGATTCAATATTAATGTTATGTTTGTTTTGTATTCTTTTACAGTTTTTATAATTTTTTACTTCTAATATTTTTGAATGAAACAAAAAAAATCATGTACTTACATACACACATATGTATGTAAATGGATGTATGAATGAATGTACATACATATATTTTTACGTTTTCATTGCTTATTATTGTTATTGAATAAAAAAAGTGATGTTAAATTATTAGAAGTTATTTTGCTTTGATATAAATTATTAAAATCTTTGCCTTTATACTTTTCGTATAATTGCGGTCGGTCCTGTGGTGGAGACAGCTGATTTTCATTGTACATTTTTAATTATAATTTTTTAGAACGATCTGGTAACACTTACATATCATTATACATAATAATGATATGTAATTGATGATATGTAATGATATGTAATGATGTATAATTGCGGTCGGTCCTGTGGTGGAGACAGCTGATTTTCATTGTACATTTTTAATTATAATTTTTTAGAACGATCTGGTAACACTTACATATCATTATACATAATAATAGAATGTACAATATGTATCACTATTATTTGTTAACTTATTAATATTCATATCTATGCTTATTTATTAGAACTGAATATTTTAACGCAAATAAGTAATCAAAAAAAATTATTATATAAAAAGAAATAATAAAAAAAAAATATACGTTATATTTAAAGGTCCTTATGATATTTCTATCGCTTAAGAAGTAAGAACTGAAAAAGACTAAAAAAAAACAAACAAGAATCTTAAAAAAAAATTTTCAACATATGTACGTACATACATATGTATGTATAATAGCAGGACTTTTTGAACCTTAAAAGAAATTGATTCTTTTCAAACTTCAAACGAATTAAAATAAAAAAATAATATTAAAATTTCCATAAAAGATAAAAATTCATCTAACTTTAATTTTACACTTAACTAAATATTTCAATTATGGTTTTGAAAAGTTTATGTAATTCAGAAAACAATATTAATAATTTAAAAATGTTATTGGGAAATAATTGATTTTTCATATTTTTCATAAACACAATATATAAAAATATATAGAATGAAGAAAAACATAACCTAAATCAATTTTACTTTAAAAATGTTTGACAAAGTTGAAAATCTAACACTGATTTTTTTAATTTTTTAGTTTATAATAAAATAAATTAACTATTTTCATCTTAATCTACCCGTTACCACTAATATTATTACATAGTATATTTATATATAAAATACACTACATATTATATTTCTCTATATGCAAGTTTACGTATTAATCTCTTAAATTTTGGTCTAGACTCTAGTGGGTAGTCTTCATCAATTTTTTGCTTTAAAAATTCAAAATACGATTAGGTTAGAAAGAAAAATATTTTTTGTTTATTATTTTCGAAAAATTACACAAATTATTTTATCGTTTAGTTGAAATAAAACATTAAAATATTACTTTTTGTTGAAGTTTTTAGGTGTACCACATAACATCCCCAAATCTAAAAACATACGGAATGGAACATTAAAATTCGATGAAATACATGGTGGACCAACTTGGACAGACTGATTTGAAATGCTTATAATATTTTATTTTTAAAATTTAGAATTTTATATGTTTTCGGACGATCAATTTTTTGAACAATCTCATTATGAGCGATTAACCACACTTTCATTTAAATGAATATATCAATAAATAGAACTGCCGAATCCAAGAGCAGTGCAACAGCGACAATTATAACCTCTCAGATGCACAGTTTGGTGTGGAATTATGGCTGATAGAGTTATATATATTTTTTCGAAAATGAAATTGAGCATCCAGAAATCGTTTCTGGGGCGGTGTATCGGACCATTTTGGGAAATTTTCTACGTTCGTCAGTTCTCAATAGTCGTGACATATGGTTCCAGCTCATACCGCGAGAAACACAATGGCAATTCTGCAAGAAATTTTCAATGACTGAATGATTTCAAAAAATGCTGATTTCGTTCCCCAGATTTGACGGCCCCTAATTTTTGTGTTTGGAGGGTTTCTTGAAGGAACGGGTTTACGTCAACAAACCACAAAACATTCAGGAACTAAAGCAGAATATTCGCACAGAAATTGGGTAACGTAATGGAAAATGTCTTAAAAAGAGCCATTAACTAATAGCAGAAAAATGGAAGCCATTTAAAGTATGTCATTTTTACTACTTAGTTTGAAAAAAATTTAATAATTTATAATTTAATTTAAAAAGAAAATTAAATAAAAAACTTTAAAAGTAAAAAAATTAGTGAGTCCAAGTTGACTCACCCTGTACAAAAACTTCTTTTATTCAATAACAATTTTTTTTTCTGTTAAATATCGACATTGTCCAAATATTCTATTAGTCTCTAAATTGTTAAAAAAAATACGGATTAATAGAAATTTAATTTTTACAATTATTTAATTCTCAAACAACTTTCTTTTATTTGAACATAAAATTAAACCAATTTTTGAAATGAACCTAGGTTCTAAAATCTCTTTTTTTTTTTTTAAATTTTTATAAATTGTGAAAAAAAAAACAATTTTTACCTTCTTTTTATTAAAACTTACAACCGAAAAACTTTTATTACGATAATATGGTGTTTTGTTCCGTCTAACCCAATTCTAGTGCGACTAAACATAAAAAATACTATAAAAGAAAAAAAGAAAAAATACCATAAGAAGAACATGCGAACGAAGAAAATTAGTAGTACAACAAAATCTTAATAAATTGACTAAAACATATAGGAAGGAAATCCAGTTTTATGGCAAATAAAATACTATAAAAGCCTAAATCATTCAGGATGTAGTTTTATTTACGCATCATATACATATGAATGAGTTACATGTGTTTCGATATCAAGAATATGTTAAATAAGGTTTGCATAATATTATTTAAGTTATTTCGGTATGTTGCCTGGAATTAGGACAGATGATTGAAACACTAATTTTCTATTCTTTACACCAACGTTTCGTGTTAAATCAATACTTCATCAGGTCTGTAGATTTATTAACTTTTATTATATATATATCACAATTTTTACCTTCAAAATTACAATTAATATTTTGACATCATTAATTCAAAAACAAATTTTTAATTTCCACAGTTACATATAAACAATTATAACTTTAGAATTCATTTAAAATTTAAATATTATTATTATAACTTATGAAACTAAAATTGAAAAATTTAACTAAAATTTACTAATACAAAATAAAATAATTACTATTAACAATTCTTTGTAAAAATTTTTACTAAAAACAACAAGAAAAACAACAATAAAACTATAAAAATCTAACATACATATAGTAATTAAAATGGCAATTAAATAGGTACTTAAAGATGTTTTTATGTAGAAATAAAAAATATTTTTAAGTGTTGCCATTTTCGATAATGTTTTTGTACTTAGAAATTATATGTTTATAATGAGGATTTAATTTTTGTGTATCGGTTTTAAAGTTAATGTTTTTGTCGTTTATATCATTTCACTGATGTTTCTTTTAAGCCAATGAGGTGATGTATTAACACGAAACGTTGGCGTAAAGAATTAAAAATTCGCGGTTCAATCATCTGCCGTAATTCCAGGCAACATACCAAAATAATATAATAAATAAGGACACAAAAGTATATACATATAATATTATTTCAGTTATAATTTAAGCAAATTTTTTTATGTATAATTTCCAACTGAAATAAATCAATACAATATTTGACAGTACAAAGGCATCCTTGAAGGCATTATTTTAAGAACAAGTTCAAAAAATATAGTTTTGAAAAGAATTATTAAAATATTAGATCTTTAAAATAATTTAATTAGAAGTTGGAAATTTAATCATCACTTACATAATCTTATACATAAAATACGAATTATATCAAAAATAAAAATATATAATAGGAATTTTAGAGATAATTCAACTAAGTTTAATGTTGATTTTTTTCTTATTTTACAAAATTATTTATTTTGAAAACAGAATGAAAAATTTTTTATAATAGTTTCTAAAAATTACTTTACAATTATTCTCACATTCGAATTTATGATATCACAAAATTTAATGATGTCATAACAGATTTAATTTTAACGTGATATTTCTGTTTAATAAGGAAACCAAGAAATAACATAATCATATATTATGGGTTGACAAAGCCATAAAAATTTAAGGTGTAATAATGTTAAATGAAAGTGTAATTATAAAATCCTATACACAAAAGAAAAACAAAATTTTACAAAATCTTCTCGGAATATTTTGATAATTCGTTTTTCAACCGAAACGGATAGAAACTTAGAAAGATCCTTTTGATCCTTCAAGAAAAAAACAAAACAATGACATGGCAAATACCGCTATAGCAAATTTAACCATTACTTTTATAAAATAACTTCAGAATATTTATTTTTATTTATAAATATGTATATTTATTATGTATAATGTATGTACATGTTTTTGTGCATGATATTACAATAAATTTTCTTTTTATCTATTATCCTTTAAATATACACGTATTCAACTTGAATAAGTTATTAGAACCATTATGTACACATTATTATATCCCGTATGTTAAAAATTAACATCAACGTACATAAATATAGAATATTTTCATCTATGCTTCATGAGTTCATAGATATATGTATAAAATATATGCATGTAAATATGTAATTTATAGTCAAATCGGCCTATTAATATAAAAATAATATTCAGTATAATATTTGTTTGGATGACTTTTTATAGTCGGCAATTTCCATTGAAAAGAATCACCTTTTTTAATACTGTTATTACATCACTTTAAATCGACCTCACTTCACCTCCTTCAAATAATATTCCATATTCTCAAGAATTATAATATAAAAAAGGTGTGATGATTTTTCTTCTACCACCCTCAACTATAGTATCTAAAAATACTTGTGTGTGTAAAATGTTTATGAATATGATAAGGATTTTCAGTTAATATTGTGGTGAAATAATGAAATGAAACTTCTTCCTCATTTCACCTTATAGAATATATCATATATGTATGTACCTTTATGTATAGGGTATAAGAATTTACCATTGAATTTTTAAATCTTTTCTTTGTTCATTTTCTAAACGGCAGTGAAGTACTTTATTGACGCTATAGATCTTTAAATAAGTTTTTTGAATATATACATGTTTGTATTTTATTGAAATGTTGATTTAATACTTTCTTCAATAAGACAAGAATAGCTATTTGAATACATCAAAAATATTTTTCGTTTATGTGAATATGTGCATTTAATAATAAAATTCAAAGGATTTAACGCAAGAAATATTATTAGCAAATTTAAAAATAGTGAAAAGTTAAACTTAAAATTTTTCGATTTTTAAATATTTTAAACCAACTTTACTATAATATGTATTATATAAATGTATATAAGTGATTCGTTTGATTCATTCGAAATTTAGAAAGACTTTTAAAGTATTTTTAAATGAACGTTTTACCAATGTATAATTGGCTGTTCTATAACTAATCCCTAAATTTCACAAATAAAATTAGTTCTCCAATTTTACTTTTGGATAATTCATTAATATCTGTAATCTCTAAATTTTGCGTTATGGAACAGGACATCCCAGAGAAAGTGATGCAAAATTTTCTTCCATTCCTTGCTCTTTCCAGCTTTTTCATCGTGTTTCTAGCATTAGCAGAATTAGCAGTTCTTTTGTTCTTTTTCTTTAAAAATAGGCTATATCTTCCTTGGTTTTGCAATTGCTTAGATTATTTAACCTAGATTTTGCAATAGATAGAAAATGTGAAGTAATGTGTCTTTTTACAGCTTTCAAAGGAGTATGTATTATATATTTGTTTCAGAGTTCTGCTTGGTCATCTGTTTTGCTAATTCGTCTGTACGTTCGTAACCTGCAATTTTGCTGGGTTCTGATAACCGTTAAAATGTAATTTCACATCTACGATTTAAGCGAACAAGCTTGTCCCGAAACTTTTTTACTGTTTTAAATATATGATTTTGACCGAATCAATACTTTTAAAGCCGCTTGACTATCAATACAGATGGCAATCTTGCTTGTTAGTATTATGTTTTAAAATATGATTTTGCATGCTTCTCTGACTGCTAGTAGTTCCATCTGAAAAATATTTGCTATATCGAGCTTCAGTTGGACATAATCTTAAAGTTTCGGTAATACTAATCGTTGCCGATCTTTGTACTTTTGCAAGGTTATTTGTTATACAACCTACATATAGTTTAATTAATTTTGTGTTTAATTAAAACTAAAATTGTATATAAGTTGCATTATTCTAACATCCTTTTAGAACTCTTTTATTTCTTTAAATACTCTTGCAATTGTTGTGTAAAATAAAATAATATTTCGGAATAAAATAAATATTAATATAATACCAATCACATAGAAAGACGAACAATCAAAGCATTCGTTGTCAAAATATTATCTAACAAAAATAATTTAGAGCACAAAAAAATGTAAATCCAGAATAAGAACAGATTTTATAAATTTACCTTTCGAAGAATTATTATGTATACTAAATGATTCTGTCTCATTCTCCATATAAAAAGTACACCACCATTAATATACCCCATCATTAAATCGTTTTTTTTTTAAGGAATCCTAATTACGTATTAAAATATTTTAGAATTATGCAAAGAAAAAAGTTTAGTTATTATGTAAAACTATTTCAATCTACATATATTTTTATGCAGACTCCTTAAGTTATTTGTGTAAATGAATAAAAGACGCTTCAATCAAAATCTAAACATTTTTTATATTCAAGGATTCCCTTTTTAAAGGTTCTTAAATCAGTTCAGTTTAAGGGAGGTAAAGCATTATTCTTTTTTTCTTTAAGTACATGAAAACTGAACAGAATAAATAAATTTATGTATTACAAGTAGACCTGAGTTTAACTTTTTATTATGTATTTATGCAAATTTATTTATTTATTTTTTTTTTTTATTGTGTTATATCGCAGACACCAACAAAATAAAATTTTATATATATACATACATATACTTTTAAATTATTTATATATATATGGGATATATTTTATGTTTGTTAATATTTTTTGTTTTTATAGTGGACGATATGATTGTAAAAGGCATTTTTTTTTTAACAGTACAAGTTATGGGATAGTTTCTCGCGTGTAATGAATCACGGAAATGAGCAGAAAAAGTAAATTTTTACATACTCTTACAACTACAAAATATTATGTATATTCAAATTTTTTTTAAATATATTTTTTTTTTCTGTATTGTTTTATTTTAATTTTCATTCATACCTTGTTAAATTTTTTTTTCTTTTATTAAATCAAGGTTTATAATTTATATACAAAATCATTCTAAGGATTTGCTTTCTTTTTGTAATTTTAAACAATTTTGTGTAAAATGAATAATCACTTACAGACAATATAATGTTTTTTGAATGTAATTAAGTAATATATTTGTAAATAAAACCAAACAAAAAAAAAACGGTAGAGAATATATAAGCATTAGATTGCGATCATCATGATTCTTGAATTCATGAATACGATCTCAGTTCAATTTCTGATTTTTTGAAGAGATGTTTAAAACGTCTAGTCAAATGAAATATTGACATTATAAGCTGTTGTACCATGTAGGTTCAATAAACGCCCAATAGTGTTTAAAATACCCACGTTTACACGCATCTTTAAGATGGAAGTTAAAGAAAATTATGTGATAACCCATTTTAACTTTATATTCTTAATCCTTAAGGTTTGTCCCTAGTTTTATAGATATCTCGTAGGAATTAACACCTATTCCAAATAAATAAAACAGTTAATGCTTCCACTCAAAATTTTCCAACGAGAAACAAGGAGAGCAACAGAAACTCATCCCTACCATGTAGAGCTATCAAGATGGCGAAATACAGATTATGGAAATTCCTTTGTCATGCACTTGTCCCGTTTGTGGAACCATATATCATCGCAAGTGTTCCCTAAAGTTGGTAATTCATATATGTGTACGATTTACTTAAGTTTAAGAAGACCATTAACATCTTTCTTAAAAATATCCCTCCAAATTTTCCTAGCTATACCCCATAATCCAAATTTTCTAATTCCAATTTCTCCAATTATCTTTCCCACATCCCTATCCCCAAAACCAAACTGTACGTTTGTATTAAAGGTTCCATCTTAAAGTTTGGTTTTAAAAGAGGGGTGGTTTTTTTTGGTTAGAGTCCAACACTACCTTGAGACAGCACGTGCAGTTCCTCTTCGTGACTTTCGAGTTTTCCACCAACCCTCGTATAAAAAAAAAAATCGTGAACGATTAATGGTTATAATTAATTTTGAGCGCTTACCAAAATGTCCTGTTTCTAATTATTAATTATATTTTTTTACTGCACGATATTCTTTTCAAAATTGTTATTTTGAGCTCAATAAGTGCAGGTAACTAAGCTAAAACATTATTTTGTGATACATAAGTCTGAACTAACACATTAATATTCAATTTTCATATGTAACTACCAACTGTTTGTAATTGTAGTTTAAAATATAGGTATAAAAAAATGTTTGTTTATTCAACTTCAAACAATTTTATAGTTCCAAACTAAAAAAAACCATAAGTTTCTTTCATTGATTTATTCAATGTTTTAATAACTATATTCAAAACGACAAGCATACACAAATATTTATATGAATAGTATATATAAAATCAATTTCAATCGTCTGTATAAGGCATTCATAATTAAAATATATACGTAATAACTATAGTAATTAAAAACTTTCAATTAACCTGAAAAAAGAAAAATAATATAAAAAATAGAAGAAATGCTGTAGATTACACCATATTATAAAGCTCAAAAAATGAATGAATTTAACAAAATTACAAAAATAAAAAAATTTTAATTATAATTTTTTAGTATCCTATGTTTTGCACAAACTTATGCATATACAATATATTATATTATATTGAAGTTATTCAATTTACAATTTTATGTTTATATTTTTTCTATATTTTATTAACCTAGCCTTTCATTTTCAATAGCAGCTTTTTGTTTTACAAGAAAATATATTTGTATTTTACATTGATACTTATACTTATTACATGACGATAAAATTATTTGATTCATATGTGATATATAAGATTGAAGTAAAATCTTTTTTAATTTTTATTATTATACATTTGCTTGTTTCCAGATATTTATACGTTTTTTTATTAAAAATAACTTTAATAAACACTATAAAGCAACCCAACAATTATTTGTTAATAAGTCAGATCAAATTATACGACACAGAGAATTAAATCCTCCTATTGATTTCCCTCCTCCAGAGAAAAAGACATTGCTGAATAATGATTGAAATTGAGCAAGGTATTCTTAAAAAAAAAAATATCTACTAAATGTCACCATAATTCATAAAAGTTGAACATAACATCCAATAACACCAAAACACATAATATTATACATCAAAAATTTTTAAATCTGACTTAGTGCAAAGGATAGCCTGAAAAACGATCGGTTGACGACGAAAAAAAAAGATTCAAAATTCTAACCTATTTTTGTTTTTAAACTTCTGTATATTATATATATTGTACACATAATAACCATATAATTTATAGTTGTTTTACTTAGATTGAACATAAAACGCAGTAAAAAAAAAAATACATAAATGCATATTTGTGTAGTATAATATACATATTGCAGTTCAATTTATTTCTACCCCAAATAAAGTAAACAACAAGTACCCTATAGTCAGATATAAAAATTGAAGTGTAGATACGAGTATTTAATAACAAAATCGAGCCGTAAATCAATTTTCCTTTTTGTAAAAAATGTTCAAGTGTAAAATAGTTTAGTAAAAACCAAATCTCTTAGATTTATACTTATTTTTTTTTTTTTAAATTTTTGATAAATTTGCAATAATTATTTATTTTTTATTTTCTTTTTATTTCGATAGCAATATAATGAGAGGAAATCACGGGAAAGTAAACAATATTTTGTAGGTATAAGGTATAAATATGAAATTTTTTTTTTTTTGTTTTTGATGAAATAACTTTTTTGATGTTTAAAATTTTGTAAATTACTCTATTCGGAATTTGATTTAATACGAGTACGTATTTTATAATGATAAAAAAATTTTTAAAAGTTAATAAATAAATTTTATAAAGAAAAGAAAACTGGGTTAAAAATTAATAAACCATCTACATATGTAACAAGTCATCATTAAATTTAATTTTGATACATTAAATTATTTTGTATGTAAATCAGATAAAATAAAAACTGTATATAGGAATGAAATTTTTTTTTTTTTACACAACCTTGCCTTTTCAAGCGTTGCGGAACATGTCGTAAAAGGGAATTACTTTTATGACGTTTGTGGAATTCGAACTCACACTCCCTCGGTGGTTACAGAGTATTTTACACGCTCTTAACCACTAGGTCATCAGTATGGAGGCCTCAGTATGGAAATTAAAATATAAAGTTCAAGTATATACTTACACATTTTCTAACATAATTTTTGTCGAAAATTAATGAAAGATGGTAAATAATCAGGAGAATATAGTATAATATCCCATGAAAAGATTTAATCCAATGATGATTTATATAAGAAATATGAATTTTGTCTAAAATTCTGTAATGCCATATAACCTCTATTAAGAGTATATTATACTCTTGGCATCTGATCATGTCGAATAATTTGTTAAAATTTTAAACAATTTTCTTAAATTTTCTAATAGAAATATTTATTAAATAAACTCATAATCTATAAGTAAGATATATGCTTACTCTTTTTTTTTAAGAGTAGTTTGAAAACTTGGTCCAAGACCAAGAAGAAATTAATTAATGATTTACTGCGAGTCACCATTAAACTAAGAACGCGATAATTAATAATATATCAAAAAAACATTTGTTTTTAGAATTAAAATTTATTAAAATTGTAAATAATATAATAATTGTTAAAAAGTTTTATATTTCTATTTATGATCCAAATATCTGTTAGATAAAATTAAACATTAAAGGAATTTTAATATTCCTTTAATACTTCAAAAAGACCAACAGGAATCCGATGGAATCCGATTTTTTTAATAATAAAAAAAAACGTTTAATTTTTTTTAATCAATTTAAATAAAAGCCTCTTATATATTCTACACTTTCATATAATGTACATATATATATAAATATATATATATATAATATTTTTATGTAAATACCAATATTAATAAACCTACATATTATAAAATATGACTCTATTAAGCTGTTGTACTAATTTTCAAGAGTTTTTAATTATTAAAATATGAATTGGTTCAATTGGTTTTTGTTTTCCATTTTGAATATTTTTTTGTTTTTATAAATTTATTTTGTTTTTTTTTTTTTTAGAAAATAAACAAAAAAATTTAAAATCTCAGGTGAATAGTTATATTTAATTTTTAATTGGTATAAACAAACTTTAGCTTTAAAGTACTTTCAAATTCAAATATTTATATATATATCTATATAGTTACGTATATGTTCTATATGAACAAAACAAAAATTCTATTCCGGCTCACTTTAGGATGCTTCACAAAAGAAATTGAAAAAGTATACATCCATTTTCCAATATATTAGAAGTTTAGAAAAGTTGGAGATATAAAAATTTCAAAGTGTCCATAGCCATTTTGTTTTGTTTGTTTTACATGATCTGAAATCTATCAAAATTTTAAAATTCAAACGTTTGTCAGATACAAAAAGTTCAATATTTTCTAAAATTGTAGTTCCACAAAATTTTTTTTTATAAATTTAAATATTAACTTGTAAAAAAATTAAATTATTTTAATTTACTAAATAAACTTTCCTGTAGGTAAAGTTGTTCCTGTCAATAAAATTCCTGTTATTTTGATTTTCGTATATTCAGATTGTAAAAATATCCGGTCGAAATTTAATTATGTTGATTTCAGTTTGAATTTTTTGAAACATTAATCTTGGTAATTTTTAAACATCTATATTATGAACTAAAATATGATTTTTTAGAAATCTTTATTTCAAATTTATAAGCAATATAAATAATTGGTATATTGGAAAATTTGTTTTTTTTTTATACTTAAATCTCAGCAAAACAAACAAAAATAATAAAACAAAAAAAAGTTTATCTAATTAGTAAAAAAAAAAAAAAAACATTTTTCATTTTCTGATTTATATTGGCATAAGAGGTTAATTTAGATTATTGAAAATATTTATTTTACACATCTATTTATATACGAAGTATACTTGAATGAATAGCTACCAGTATAAACAGTACTTGATTCAATTTTAAAGGATTATTATTACTTTAAGCTTCCTGTTTTGTGGTCTAATTAAGAAAATTCTTATTGTTTTCCTTTATTTTAATTTTACAAAATTTGTAAATAAAAAAATAATAATTAGCGTTAAAAATCAGTTAATCTTTGATAGAGCGTTAAAAATCATAATTAATATAAAATAATATTTACATAATATTGTGTAAAGGAAACATTAATCATAAATTGGGATGTAAAAATGATTGATAAATATATCAACTTTTGTTTGAATTGGTAATTTTAATAAATATTAAAAAAAAAAAAAAATTTAGAAAAAGAAATTAATAATTACCATATTATTTGAAAAATATAATTATTTATGTATGTAATGAATTGATTATTATGCAAAATATTTATAAGCGAATTTAGTATACTTTCTTTTACTCTCTCTTTATATCAATTTTATCCCCTATAGTTAAATATGATCAAATATTACTTTTGTGTATAGTTTAATTCTAATAGCTTTTATAGCTTCTTAATTATTTTTGTTCTTCATCCTTGTAGGAAGATTCGTCACGGGACGAATCTCTGTATTTCCATACACAAATAATTAAAATTATTAGTGGGTATCTTAACATTTTATCCCAATAGTCAATACCTCTGTCTTAGAACAGAATATCTTCTACAATTTTAAAAATCTCAATGTGAAATTTACTACAAATTGAGTAAGTAAAATCTTAAATAAACATGTTGGCAGTTAAATACATATATATTTATTTAAACTGACGTAAAATCAATTCTATAGTAAATCAATCGTAATATTTAATACCAAGCAAAGTAAAATGAATTTTGTTCTTGTATAGTATATTTAAAAATTTTCAAATTTTTGTAATTTTGAGAAAATGTTATTAATAATTTAGAACAAATATATAATTTTACTTTTTTAAATAAATTTACTATTAAAGTCTTATTTTTAATAAGAATATTGAAGTTATAAGTACTTTTGTAAATATCATAATACCGGATTAGTTACCAATGCTCGTATCTAATAATCTTGTTTTGTTTTTGTCTTTTTATTTGTACCTAAAAATCTTTGTTATTTTTTTCAAAATCTTGTTTTTTTTCAAATATAAATTAAAATAAGAAAAAAACATGTAAGGAGTGTGTTTTCATAATCCGGATATACAAATTTCGGAAATTCATATTCAAATTCATATACAAATGCGAAAAATCCACAAGAAATCCGTAAAAAATTCAAGAACATCTTTGACAACAAAATTTTTTTGCAGATTTTTCCATATTCATTTCAAAAATAAATTTTCTCACAAAATAAAAATTAAAAAGGAATTTTGTTCATGCGGTCTAACATAATTTCTTGTATGAGGATAAAATATATTGTGTAAAAAAAAATAATTTCCGTAAAAAATTATATATTACTAAATTAGTGTGGGAAAAACGGATAATTGAATTTCTTTTATTTAGGAAAATCTTAAGTCGAGTATTTTTGTCAAAATTTATATCTCCCAAAAGTGATGTGGCTCCTCAAAACTACTCCTAACGTGATTTTGTACCCCAACTTTTATACCTACAGCAACGTACCCTTTGCTTTTATATTTTATCTTTAAAAATACACTATGAATCTTTTTTAATTAAAACTTAGATTTCAATTAAGCCTCGCACAACCCTAAACCATTATTTAAACTCTGATTTTGTTATATTTTATTAAATAAAATTATTCTGTAAATAAAACAAAATTTTTAATTATCTATTTATTCAATTTTTTTTAATTATCTATTTATTCTGAAAAACAAAGAGTTTAAAGAGTTTTTACTCAACAAGATTAAACGGAATTTTACGAAACGAGTTTTTGGAAAAACAAAATTATAAGGAACGAGCGCTCTCCATAATATTTTCAATATACTACATCCACATCTACAATATATCCACATCCGAAAGGAAAAGAGCAAAATTATCATTATATTAATCTATTAATTTCAATCTTTAATTTGAACTTAATTTTTTTTACTGCAGGTAACATCAGTTTCCCAGAAGAAAAATGTAGAGCAAGAAGTATACCCTAAATAATAATGGTAATAGATTAATAGATTTATGTATAGAGAACACGAATTGGTAATAGGAAGAACATTATTCCGGCATAAAGATATCCATAAGTACACCTGGATCTCTCCAGATTGCAGAACGAAAAATCAAATAGAGCACCTATGCATAAGCAAAAAGTGGTTGTCATCCTAATGGAGAAACTGGAGCAGAGCTGATACTCAAACAGATCACATACTTCTTACCTGTGATATAAGATTAAAACTGGCCAATCTCTCAGATAAACAGAACAAGAAAAAAAGAAAAGTAAATGAGCTGGACATAAACAGTGAGAAGAAATTACAATTTATAGGAAATATCCAGCAGAAATTAAACATGGAAAGAAACCTGTCTGAAGATAAATGGCAAGATATTTTCAGAAAGACAAGTGAAGAAACCCTTGGTATGATAAATTATGAGAGAAAAACCTGGATATCTGAGAACACATGGAATATGATCCTGAAAAGAAGAGATCTAAGAAAGAAACTGCTAACCAATAACAACACCAGCTTAAAAAAGGAACATAAAAATATATGCAAAGAAATCAAATTAGGAGCAAGAAAAGACAAAAAAAATACTACAATAATATACCCAGCCAAGCACAACGAGCAGCTGATCAAAATAACAATAAGATCCTCTACAACAAGATAAAAACTCTGCCAGATAAAGGTCCAAAAAAAGATCGCCCAATAAGAAATAAGAATGGACAAATAATATAACATTTTCACACAACAAAACGAAAGATGGAGAGAATACTTCCTGGAAATAAATAACAACAACATAGACTGGCAAGACAAGATTTGGGACAACCGAGACAACATCCCTATGGAATTTGCTCAAATCCGCCAACAACCAGGGAAATTTGCGATACGATCAATAAATTGCAAAATAATAAAGCAGAAGGATCTGACGGAATAAGTGCTGAAATCCTGATGATCGACTCTCTGCGAAGCACAAGATCACTACAGCCTATTATATCTAGAATGTGGGCAACTTAACAGATAAGCCAACAATGGAAAAAAGGAATCATAGTAAAAATTCCTAAGAGGGGTGCCTCTAGCATATGTAATAGTAACTGGAGGGGTATAACAATACTTAACTCAGTTAATAAAATCCTTCCACTAATCATCTATGACAGAATCAATTAGAATCAGAAGGAAAATAGGCAGACCCAGAAACAGTTGAAAAATAACAATATTGAAAGAGATAGGCAAAATTAACAAATCATGGTCACAAGTTAAAGCTATAGCACAAAGTAGAAACAGATAGAAAGGCTTAGTGGATGTCCTATACTCCCTGGGGTAGTCGTAAGGAAAAAACAAACACCAATTTACATAAATTGTTCTTGTTTTGCAAATTATGGCAGCGGTATAACGATTCCACTAATTTACTTGTATTGTATTGCAGTTCGATAAAACCGAAAAGTCATTTCCATGTTGAAATATTTAATTCACTCTTTTGAAGGAATATTAAGTTGAGTTTAAAAGTATTTATACATGTTTATATAATAATAATATATGACCATAACAGCAAACTATTCAGAAAAAATATTCTAAAATGTACATGATATAGTTTTAATTATTTACTGTGCTTTTACTCTCATATTCGAACAAATTCAAAAGTTAAATTTTACACAATAAACTACAATATGTACAATACAATTGATTCAAAAAAGTTGCGCGAATTCTAAGAGCACATGAAGAAATTTGACTTTATTCTTATTCAAAACTTTTTTGGTTATGTTCCAAAATGTTAATTTAAAACTTGTAAGTATATCATTAAATATGTATAATTAATATAATATTCAAATATATAGATAGTTTTCTTCCAGTTATAAAATATATTATTATAGTTAAATTAAAATTTAGGTAATTAATAAAACAAAAATAAAATAAAGGGAAATCCTTAAGAGTTCAACCTTCAAGATAGTTTAATGACAGTTATGACATACGTTTTAATAAATAATTAAAAATCATTTATAGTTTGTTAACTACTATTTATAAGTATTTAAATCTGTCATTTTTGCTATAAAAGAAAGTGATGATATTAGAATTTGTAAAAAGATTTAATGATTAAATCATAGTGGTAAATAAATATGTGTCTACATATTACATAATATATTATAATATGATATAAAAGTACTAATATTACTACTGAAAGTTTTTCTACCGGGGCTATTTTTTTCTCATTAATAATTAAAAAATAAACTACGAAACTTTTATTGACACAATCATGTTTACATGTGTATACAGCGAAGGACATAAAAACATATACATACATTTAAAACGTAGACTTTGAAAAAACTTTTTAGGTTCAAATTATGTAAAACCAAGAATCATTGTAGAAACATTTTCATCAATTTTAAGAAAATTCTATTTAGTTGGAAACAGCTGGTATAGCACGTATAATGTTAAAATATAATGTTCAGCCACCTTTATTATTTGCAGTTTGCACTTAACTTTTAAACATTTCTTAAAAAGACATTATTGTTCCAAATAAATAAAAGTTAATAACTTCCATACACACCTTCATAACTTCTTCACTAGGAAAAATATAAGAATTTGTCCGAAAAATTTGTATTTATTATAAATACATAGTATAAACGTGAAAGTTTAAGAAATTGTAGATTTTTATAGATGGTTACTTTTTTTTTATGTCTCAATTGGTTAATTTTTTGTTTTGCTGACTATTACATTCCCTTCTGATTTTAGAATATTAAATTAAAAAATTATTTAAATAACTTTAAAGAGATACAATTGCCAGAACGCTCTCTAAATCAGTTATGCATGGTTAACCAAAAATTCGCCTACTTCATATGTTTTAATGGATAAATTTTCATATTGTTTCGATAATTTTTAAATATTTATTGCCGTGTATATACATTTAGTAAAACACGGCAATTTTAAATATTTCCTTCAATAAAATAATGAAGTATATTGTTAACAAAACTTATATTGTATGATTCATTGCGATTCATTCATTCAAAACTTATTATAAATTTATCAAAACAAAATATATAATTTTAATAATTTGATAATAGTTTAAAAATAGAATTATATAATTGTTAGCAGTTTTTGCAATGAATCGATTTATGACCATCAACAGCATTTTATAATTAATAATACTCGTTCAAATCAATCAAGGAAACTTAACCGTCTAAATCCATCAGGAGTGAATTTATAGTTTTTAAACAAAAAATAGTTGCTAAAATTTTAGTTAAAAATTGTTAATTTTTTAAAAAAAAAGGACGAAAGATTGTTTACATAAGCAATTAACATGCATATTATTTATATGAGCTATAAAATAAATTCTTCTAATATTGCATTCAATTGTTTTTTTTACAAAATCAACAAGAGAAGATATTAAACAGGTAAATAATTGAATCAACCGACTATAAATCTAAAAAAAATTATTTCTTTTGTACACATTTTTAAGCCATTAACTGTCCATTATAATAGATATAAATGAAAATTTGTTTTAATATAAATATTATGAAAGTACATTTCGTTGGAAACAATAAATGGAAGTTAAGCCTACAAAGATAATATGTTTTTGATATAATTCAATGAATTTTTATTATTTATATTAGTTTCTAAAAAAAAAATGTTGACAAGTTTTGACATGTCAAAAGAATTCTATATTTTTAGTATATAATAAAAGTTTTTATTAATATATTAGGTACATATGTATATGTATGTATGTATATACTTATATATTATATATGTATGCTTACTGTTTAGCCATTTATAAATAATGCATTTATAAATGTTATTTAATTTTTTAGATCAATCATTGAATACGATGTATTATAATCGAAAATTTCAATTGATAGATTTTATATTTTATGTAAAGTAATTTAATCTTTGATTTATCAGTTGAAAATTAAACGCGGGGATTTTTGAGAAATACAAAAATATTTCATTGTCATATTAATGTATGAGATTTTTGACAGCCGTCATATTGATAAAAGCTTGAAATGAATATGTAATGAAAATGTTATTTTAAATAATATAAAAGGCAATCAAAAATGTATAATTTTAATAATTAATTAAATATAAAAAAAGGAAAATTAATATAAAATTTACATTATATTATAATTTTTTATTCTTTGAGTTTCGTGCAACTATAAATTAATTTTTTAATATTCGATTATATTAAATTACAATCAATAACAGATTGTTAATTTAATCTAAGTATTTTGATATTTATGAATTGATTTTAAGTTCTTTTATTGTTTTGTTTTGTTGATTACTTTTCAATATGTTTTAATTAAAAATTATTTTATATTTATTTAAAAGATTTTTTAAGGAATTTTTTTATTGTTATAATAGTAAATTTATTCCGTTACTTTTTTGGGAGGTTTGTTTTAATTATATTAAAAATTAATTTTAAAGTAGTTAGAAGTTAACAACATTTTTTTTTTTAAGGATAGCGGTAATCCTTAATATTTTAAGGTAATTTTCATATATTTTTTTTTGTTTTAAATCGTAAATGAAACGCAAGATTTTCTTTTAGTCTAATATTACAAATAGGTATATACATAAAACACATTTTATAAAGGACAATTTCAAACATGATATAGCGATTAGTTTTTTGTTATTTCATTTTTTGGCAAAATTTACAAAGCTTTTTTGTAAATTTGTCAATTTATTTTAAAATGGATATTTATAAAATGACTCTGACATTTTTACACTTACCTTTATATAAATTTTTTATATATAATATACATATATTTATTTTATTTACCTTATATAGTTGACGCCTAAACAATATCAGATTTAGATAAATAAGCGTGATAGGTCACTAGGTTTGCGGAAACAGTGATTCACCAATTTATTTGATGTAAATATTAATAAATTTCTAATAGATATTAAAAATGAAATATAAATGAAATGATAATATGTAAAGATTTATTTATAATAATTATAGTTCTGATTTAGCGATAATGTACATGTTTGTTTTTTTATCTTATCTGATCTTATACTCTTGCTTCGTTGAGTTTTGATGAGAAAACTTCTTCTTCTTCTTTTGCTGCCTATCCCCAATTGGATGTTCATATGATATTTGCGGTCAAATGATATTTGCAACGACGCCCTGAAAGATGTTTCGATCCGTTACTGAATGGATGAGAAAACTATAGATATTAAATTCATGCTAATATTGTCTATGATTATGTCATTTGTGTACCTAAGCGGTTGTCATTTAGTTTACTCTATTTTAAACACGCTTAAACTTTGATAGAGTTGACATATTTTGTTTTGATAGATTGTATATTATTGACATTAGTATATATTTAACCTTGTAACGTGTATTATAAATTATACAAACTAAACTATAACTATAGTATAAAATTTTTCTTACCTTTAGAATATTTGTAGTAAAAAAATTTTTTTTTTGATTTTTAAAAATTTTGAATTTTGTATAAATTATAAAATTCATTAGAAATTGTGTATTATTATAACAATGCTAACCAAAGCTAAGACAACAAGCTTCAACCGACAAAAACAACATTTTTTTTAAACTTAATGGAAAAAAATAATGCTATTAATTTGTATGTACAAATATAAAGTTTGATTAAATATTAACGTTTGATGCTACAAATATTTTATATTTGTGTTTATATAATACAAATAGCTATGAGCAAAATAATAAAAAAAAAACCCTTTATTGTTTCTATAAATTTCGTAATTTCATTAAATATTTCATTCTATATGTAGAATTAGCAAATTATACATAATATGGAAACATAAAAATAGTAAAATAAAAGGCATTGCATTTTATTTTGTAGTGGATCACTGTAAATAAAATCTTTTATAATAATAATAAAAAAAACAAAAAAAAAGTTTTTATTTTATTAACAATTTCGCAACGCTTTATAATTGTTTTTTATCGCGTATTCATAAAGTCATAACAAACCTTCACAAACATCCCTTACAATTCAACACGCAAATCAAAAGTTATTATTGTATTCTCTAATGCGTGATGAAGTTTTGTTAAGTTAAAAAACTTAACAAACAATATTTTATTAATCAGAGCTTGTCATAAGTGTGTCTGAAAAAGATTTTATTTTTAAATAGGGTGTAAAACTTTAAGAACGCGTTAAAGTATTTATTAGTTCTTTTTTGCACAACTATTATTTCTTTTGTTAACTTTATTTTTTTCAACAAAATGATAACCACTTTAATTTAAATTAAAACAATACATGAAATATTTATTTATATAACAAAAACAAAAAATTATGTTCATGAAATAGTAGAAAAATTGAATTGAATAGTGTGAATGAATAGTATAATTATATATATAAAGCTGCTCCTATAACAAATGCATGCAAGCATTCACTCACTTCGTATCAAAAAGATGAAGCACGTCTAGATGAGCTAGAGACTAGCTGCAAAATGCATTTGATAGAGCTTGGTGTGTAACCAAAAATTGATCCAAAGAAAAATTGGATCTTTTTCGTTCCAAAGGAGCCCCTTTTAGCCCTTTATATGTTTTATGGGGATTTCATTATTTATACCTGAATATCCTCATATAGGATATCATTCAAAAGGTCATTCGAGCTCTTCAACTTTTGTTTGGGGACCAATATTCTAGGACGCCCTGCTTGGTCCCTAAAACTGTTTATAAGCTCATAATATAAAAGACAGCGGCATATTATCATGTGAGGTATTATTAAAAAGATCTTTACGACTTTTGTTTGTAGACCATGATTGAAGACCGTTCTGTTGGAGGATGAGAACGTTTATAAGCCTTTACTATAAAATTAAGAGACATATACTGCCATCATGTGGGGAATCATTAAAATAGGTTTATAAATATATATATATACATAATGCATATATATATCTATGCATACATATATTTATAAATATTTTCAAATTTTATCTTTAATGACTTCAATATAGTGCTGAAAAAGTGAATTTTATGACATTTGTGAAACTTTCATTTAGATTTTCTTTAAAGTATCTTTTTATATAGTAAACGTTGGTTTATTCTAAAATTTGCCAGTTAATCTTTACTCTACAAATATAAATTTTCATATAAAAGCTGCCAGGTAAAAAATTTTTTCTTTAGTTAGAACGTAAAAGAGATCCTAGAGATAATTTTAGAAATATATCTATATTAAAAAATTCTCTTTTCTATTAATTATCACAATATTGTTGTATAACCAAAAGAAAATAAATTCAATTTGAAAACTTAACTTTTAATTAAAGGTTAAAAACTTTTTTAATACATTTAGAAAAACAAACAAACTTTTTTCAAATGTTTAATTTGAGTTCAATTTTTTTCGTTTATATTTTCAATCGAATAATCATTCTTTTCAAACACATTCAATTCCATTTGTTGAAAGTGCAAAAATCCTATAAATATATTTTTATTCTTAATAATTTTTTTTTTTTTGAATTTCAAGAAAGAAAAGAAATCTTTATAGAAACTGGGATTAACTTTTCAATTTTTGGTTTGTCATTTGTTTTCTTTACATTTTTGAAATTGTGCCAACCTTTTGGTTTAAAAAATAAACAAACAAAAAAAACCAAATAAATAATAAAAAAGAACAAACAATTTAAAAAAAAGTACAATAAAATCAGTTTTTCCTTTTTTTTTTTATCTTTTAGATCTTTCATCCTACATTTTAGCCACCCTTTGTATAGAGCATATTTAAATTTTGTGAATAATATTCATAAAAGAAATAATGCTTTTACTATTCTGTTACGTATGCCTACATTATCGCCTATTATGTATACTATATTATGTTATGTTTATTTCTATAGATTACATAAAACTATTGCCAATTTCGCCCAGAAAATAATGTCTCTCTGACTATGGTCCACTTAAAGTAAATAAAGAAAAGCCAAAATAAACCAAAACAAATAAAAAAATAATAGCTATTTTTTGTGTTTGTTTTTTTTTTTTTTTGTGAGTATTTTTGTTTTTTACACAGAAAAATTTTATTAACAAATATTAAAAAAGCCAAAACGGAAGCAGAAACTGAGGCCATAAAATTAAAAATAAAGCATAAAAAAAAAGTGGTTTCCAGTGGTCCTTCATCCTGATTTTTGCCATTTTTCTCTTTCAATTTTGTTTTTATATACATTTTTTTTCTCTTTTGTTCATGTTTATTTTGCAGTTTCATGGATTGATCTATGAAGGACGAACAAACAAATTTTTTTTTGTTTTTTCAGTGCCGTACTAAATCTGTTGCAACTTTTACTTTAAAATTATTATGAAAAAATCTTTATAAAATATATCGGATATTTTAAAAGATATTATAACACTTTGTAATCAAAAAATAAAAAACCAAAATAATAGAATAATAGAATCTCTATATTTAATTAAAATAATTTGACCTTGTTATAAAGTGCACCACTGCAATATTGGTATTAACTTTAGGAATAAAATGTTGTACGTATTCGCTGAGGATACGTGAGCAAGTATAATGTTATGAGTATACGCGATGATAATATAATTGGTCGAACTAAGTGTTTTTTTTTTTTTTTGTTAGTTAGTAACAAATGAGACTGAACATATTAACAAAAAATGTTTATACTAAATGCTTCAAGAAACGTTAGTTTTATTTTCTATATTATTCTGACAATTCAATTACATGACGGACTCTGGACTCATATTTCTATCATCGCATGCCAGACACAAAAAAAAGTTTAACAATAAAATTATTTTTTATTCCTTTTTTTTCTCAGATTAGTGATTTATTGTCCAAAAAATATATATATATATATATTATATTATGTACTATATGTATGAAATATACATTTACATATGTATATATAAAAATAAAATACAATGAGCATTTTGAGCCTTTGAATTAAAATGATAAAAATCTCAACCACTAATTTTGTATACAATGGAAACAAAGGGCAAAGTTTTTCTTTTTGATTTCTTTTAATATAATTTTTTTTTATTTTCTTTTTTTTTTTTTGTTTTGTTGTTACTCTGGCTACTTTGGTTCCACTCAGAATGATTTCAATATTATTGTTATATTTTTTTAATAAAGAGCGGTAAACTATAACAAATTTCGTTACAATAATATGCCATATTACATAATAATAATAATAATAATAGTAAAATGTTGTCGAACAAAGATTTAAGTAAAATATTTTTCTTTTGGATATTATTTTCTCCACATAACACAGAAGAAATTGAAGAACACTTTAAGGACGTGTTTTGAAACCAAAGCAAAAAAAAAAAAAATTGATTATTGTAGGTTAAAAAAATACCAATAAAATATAACATAATTCATCTTAAGGCTATTGATTCCTTAGGGATATAAATTCAATTACAATTAAATTATGTAATATAAATTTTGAAAAAAAAAAAATATAAAAAATACAAATAATAATAAAAAATTTAAATTATATTTAAAAATTAAATTTATAAGAAGTTATATTATAATAATAAAAATTTAAAAGTTTTTAGTAAAGAAAAGGTAACTAATAAATATGTTATTAATACGACACATTAGTATTTTTATTTTAGTTTCGTATTTATAAATTGGGAGCTCAATCAGTTTATAAATAACTTTTTTAAATTTGAATACTCAGGCTTGATAATAGATTAATTTTTTATGAGCATTTAAAAAAAAAAAAATATGAAAAATGATGTCGTAAAATGGCTTTGAACTTCAAAACTCATTTATAAATTCAAATTTTATTCTAGTAAAATATTATTACTACTACGCCCAACGAATTTTGACCCAAAAAAAAATGAAAAAGACCCAACATTTTGTATGAGATTTGGGGACAATTTTTCATATGAAAAAAGATCCCAATTTTCTGCAATTTGTTTTTTTGGGCATAATTCATATGAATTATGGTATCAAAGCAAGCTTTTCTTTTTTGGGGTGTTTTTTCATTTTTATTTTGGGGCTAAAATTATAACAAACTATTAAATTGACAATGAATTTTTCCGCCAAATAATTTGTTTGTCATTGATTTGCTTAATTGAAAATTGTAAAAAGTGATATTCAATTGAATTTGTATTCACCACAAAAATCTGTTTTATTTTTAAAAAAAACTTTTAGTTTTATATGTATTAAAATATTATAATAATTAAGAGAGCTTTTATAGCCGCTTACAAAATCAGAGTAATTTTTTTCCAAAATATATATATGCCTATGCAAAATTCTGAATTAGGAATTTATATGACCCCCCAAAAAAAAAAACGTTTTACATAATAATAACTTTTTTTTTTAGATCACTTTTTATTTTTATTTTTGGGTAATAATTCATATATATTATTCATATGTATGCCCAATTTTTGGGTTTTTTCTCATTTTTATTGTGGTCAAAAATCGTTGGGCATAGATACGCGGAGCCATAAAAAATCTAAACTTTTTCTAAATATAAATAGTGAATAAACAATATCTACCAAATACAGTTGGAGTGATGCTTAGGCTTAATAGAATATAATATGATATATTTTGACGTCATTTCCTGCAAAGGCCAGATTTCTGCAAAAGCTTAAACTTTTCTATTTTATCTTAATTGTTTCGGCCTAAAATTCTGAATTATAAAATTTTGTATTACAAATCTCGCCTTATCCAAGAGTTATAGTCAGTTTAAATTTTAGCTTAATGGAAATTATGATATATTTGAAGCTCTAAAGACAGGTCCTTGTAAAGCTAAAAATTATTTTTCCTTTATTTTCATGGATGGGGCATAAAATTTTGCATTACAAAATTCGAATAAAAATTTTCCAAATCTATAACTATAATAATAAAATATTGAAACATTTAAGAAGAATATTTTTCTAGATATGAAAGAAACAGGGTTACTTTCACCTAATAATATATAATATTTACTTTGCAATTAATTTATTACATTTATTCTCAAATACTTTTTATTATTTTTAAAAACGTTTTCGAATATTTTCTTTGTTTTTTAATTATTAAAAAAAGAAAGAAATGATATAAACAAGGACTATAATAAATTAAAATTAACATTTTATATTTTTTATAAATTGATTTTAGTTAAAACAAAAAAAAACCAAAAATGCTGTACTATATAATATAATAAAATTTTTTCTTTGTTCAAAAATTTTAAATTTAATCGTTTTGTTTTTGTGTATAAATAAAAATGATTTTTTTTTCTTGCAAATTCATTTTATTATTTTTGGAAAAAAAAATTACCACGCAACCAAACCAAATCTTGCAAATTATTATACTTGTATATTTTATGCTTTAAGTTAAATGAACATTATACGCAAAAAATCATTATTCAAAATAAAATCCACAAATACACAAACACTATGTATAATATGCAATACATTGTATATATAAGTGAAGTTACTAAGGTAAGATAAGAAAGAAAAAAAAAATCCATAAGATATTTGATTCTTTACAATAGGAGACTTTAAATAAATTGAAACTAAGCCATTATAAAGAGCAAAATTTAAATCAAAGAACAGAAAAAAAAAACAATTTAAAATCTCTTGTATCAAAATTATATATTTTTAGCTCTTATTACACGATTAGTAATTCTCCAGGCAATATAAAAATTTTTTTTTTATTTTGTTTTGTTTTCCAGGGGATATTCACCGGAACTCATCCAAAAAATCACACATTTTATTTTTTTTTAATTCTATACCAAAACAAAAAAATTATTTTTTCAAATTATTTTGCTAAAAAAAAACAAATTTAAAAAAATAAAAGAACAGTGGGATAATCTTAAATTTTTCTTTTAAAAAAAAAAAAAGTTAAAAAAAACAAGTTTTTGTTAAAAATATTTTCAGAAAAGCTGATTGGAATTAAATTTTTTTTTTATTTGTATGAAAATATTTTTACTTAAGACAATGATTATTACAGTTGATTGTCCAAAAACAAAACAGAATTTAATATTTTGTTAAGACAATCTTGAAAAATTTTTAAAAACCATAAAATACAACAAAATTCAACAAAATAAAAAACCAAAGAAACATTTATAAAACATTCAGTTTAAGATCCCACAATAAAATACGAATGTTGTTCCACTTTTTTTTTCTTTTTTTTACAATCATAAAATTGTTATTTTTATCTTAGTTATTTAACTCTTAAGTGAAATATACAGAAAATTCTTCTTTTTTTTTAATACATTTCTCTGCCACATAAATCTGGACAGGAAATTACACAACCTTTCCTATCAGGCGTGGCTGTAAATGTTTTAAGGGGGAATAACTCTTATGAAGTGTGTGGGATTTGGTGTTTACAGCGTATTTTATACGCTCTTACCCACTAGACCACCGAGGTCCACAATCTTTTTAATTAAATAAAAAATTAAAAATTTTTTACTTTGCTTGAGAATTTTGATCAAAAATTAATGTGATGATATATGTTCATACATATATATGAACTTACAGATACATTTATTATGTAAATATTTAAATAAACTGATAAATAATTTTAATTTTATTGCTGTACGAAATTTATTAAATCCCTTTTGAAAAAATTGAATACAAAATTTTTAATAAAATTTTTTACGTAAACTTTTTTAATACTAAAATAGTACCGACGAAACCCATCCGAAAATTCGACTGTTTAGAGATTGTTTAAAGCATTCAATGCAAAATAATATAATATTTTAAAAATATTTTAGGAATTAATCTTCAAGATTTATAATCCATTAATATTTTTCTTTATTTAAGGATTTTCTTCATGCAGGAAGAGCAAGAACAACGTTATTTCATACAAATTGTTAGAAAATATAAAAATTAAACCAATGAATACAAATAAATGTTCTTGTATTAATTAATCAGGAAAGTGTTTAGAAAATTCTTTGTAAAATAATAAAAACTAAATCAACTTCGTTATAATAGCTTTTCATTTTTCTTTTTTCAAACAGTAAACAAATAGGAAACGCAAATCGTAGTATATTATATTTTAAGTTTTAACAATTTCTAGTTTTAACTTAATGTTTCAATATCTGCGTATGAATTTCGTCCTTAATGTTAATTAATTACTTTTAAAACCGTTCGCATCTATAAACAGGATGAAATAAATTTTTGGTTCACAAACTTTTGCCTAAACGATATGCAATGAAAAAAAAAATACACCTCATATAATGTATCGAAAAGAAGTCTCGATAGCTCGGTGATTAAGCACCACGCCATGGAAATACCACGCAAGGAAGTGCGCCGAATCTTGCACAGTTAGCAAGTGTTTTTAATTGTAAGGAAAATAACTGAAAAAGTAGTTTTTCTTAACAAATACTTCTTGTTATACCGAATATGGTGTAAAAATATAATATTTAATGTAAACAAAATAAATAATATTAGTCTAGAAATTAATAATAGTATTCGACCTACAACGGTTTAATGGTTTAGTAGTATTGCATTATTCTATATATAATTTGTAATATTAATATAAATAAATAAATAATGTATCGGAAACGGAAATATTAGTTTTAGGAAACAATTTTTAAGTGAAATATTTCTCTATTAAAAATATTTATTCATCTTTCAATTAAAATCTTTTTTAAAAAAGAAATCAGTTTATGTGTTAAATAATTTGTATATTTCTTTTTTTCAAAATCTCTTTGTATTGATTTATAAAGTTAAAATAAATTTTTAAAATTTTATTCCAATTCATTTATGAAAATTTATATTGAGAAAATATTTATAGTAATTTGAAATAAAGAGTAATTTTATAAAAGAAAAAAAAATTTAAAATTGGAATTATTTGATCCAAAAGTATATACAAGTGTTAGCATTTTTCTTTTATAATGTTTTCTTTTTTTATATTTTGTATTTCATTTCATCTCACTTATACTATCGGGTTTTGTTATATATATTCCTATACATAATATAAAACCTTCTGTTTTATTTTTTTTTTATTTATCCATTTCATAAATTTTACCTATTTTTATTATAATCCTTGATTCTAGTTGTATGTTAGACTCTTAAATCTTTTCTCCTATTTTATTGTTTTATTATTTTTCTTTTGTTTTTGTTTCAAAATTCTTAAGAATGTATTTCGTAATACTACTATATACTATACAGTTACCGTTTCATCTTATTTCAATTCTATACCTATTGTAACTAATTCTGTTTTATTATACCTATACTTAATATCACACTCGTTGTTGTTAAAATAAAATCTTGAGAAACAAAAAAAAAAGCAAAAAACAAAAATCAACATCCAAAAAACCCCATCCATTAATTCATTCATTTTGTATTTATCCTTATTTTTACACAATTCAAAGCTATCTTAAATTTCATTTCCACTTCTCTTTAATAATCATGTTTAAGTTTCCTTACACACCAGTATTTATACAAACATTTATGGCAGAAAATTTTTCAAAAAAAAAAAAAGCATAAGGAAAAATTCAAAAAAAAAAAAAAATAACAAAAACAGGATAAAAAAACCTCAAAATCTTGTATTCTATACCATACCTTACAACTACTATTACATTTTTTAAATTACATATAAAAATATAATGTTATAAGTATTTATATATATCTATATATATATATATACATATGTCGGTGTATATAATAATATAATATTATCTAAATTAATATGTTTGTTAGTCTGTTTTATTAATAATTTTAACATTCATTGTATGTTTTTTGTTCTTTTTGAATTGAATTTCAAGTGAATTTTGACTTCTTTAAGAGGGTGTTATTAATTCAATATACATAATATTAAAGGTTATATATATATATATATATATATATGAACATATGTATATACATATATATATATATTTACTTACATATAAATCTGTAATTTCCTCTTTTTATTTGGTTTTAGTCCGACAACCAACTAATACCAACTCTTGTTTTTTTTTTGTTTTGTTATTCTTTTTTATTAACATGAAATGTATTGCATTTCTTCAGTTTTCTTTTTTTATATTCGTATTATGTTAAGTTACTGTTATTGTATTGTTTAGATTGTTTATTATAACTGATGATCCCAATTTAAAACGGTACTTATAACAGAAATAACATCTAACTCTACCTAGGTGTAAATTATTGATACAAAAAACGTACAACACTACTCTGTTCTTTAGACTTTAAAAGGTACTTATTGTTTTAGCAACAGCATTCAAGCAACTTTGCCATTTAGTGGGGATTTTTTTGTACATATTACATATATATATATATATATATATATATATATATATATATATATATATATATTAAATGAATAAAAGCCTGAAGATGGAATCATTTTGATGAAGTAAGAAAGAGAAAAAAAGTATATAAAAAAGTAAAAAAAAAAGGGGGAAAGGGAGGTCTCAACAACAAATTTGTTAATGAGCGAAGAATATCTTTTTTTTATTGCATTTTTTATTTTTAGTGTTTTTTGTTTTTTTTATTAAAATTATTAAATAATGAATTTTGTAAAATGATATTTAAAAACCAGTTGGGAATTAGAATGTCCTAACAACGGAGAAAATTCAGGAAAAAGGAAAAACAGTAAAATGGAAAATAACTAGAATTTTTTAATTAGATTTGTTTGGCTTTAAACGAAAAACAAAAATAAATAAACATTTTATTTTAAAATCTTTTTTTTATTGAATTTGTCAAATAATTTTGCGAAAATAGAGATGTCATTAAATTTTTTATTTCTAAATTAAATTAGGTAATACATACAGGTTTAAAATTTTAATTTTAAAGATCGAAAAATCTTATCATCCTTTATACTTTCATTAAAAGTTATGAATTTGAATTCATTGAAATATTAAATTATTACTCAGTCTATTTTGAAAATTGTTTAATTTTGGTTAAATTATGTTATAAGTTAAGTAGATATGTTTAATTAATAAATAGCCTGTTCAAAATTTATTAATTATTTTTCTTTATAATAAAGTTTTATATTAAAAAATTGTTAAGCACCGACAATAATCGATCCAGTGATAATTAGATTATCGTCTAAAGTATTTTACTAATAGGCGTATTGGAGCATATTTGTTTAGCCTTAATGTATTTTTAAAACTAGTTTTTAATGTTTCTGTATTATTTAATTAGAATTTTTTTCTTCTGTGTATTAAAGATTCCAATCCGAATATTAACTATAGCTAAACTTTTAATTACTTAAATTAAGATATATTTTTTTATGTCTTTCTTAACTTTTATTAAGGTATCCATAAAGTTTCTAATTATTTATTATAGAATAAGCTTCAGTTTCATAAAATATTATATTATTCTATGTTGTTAATTACTCGGCTGTAACTTATTGTACAAACAGTATGATCAAAAATAAATATGTACTGTAATTGTGCGCTATCTATTATATTATATATATATTACAATTTATAAAATATATGTTATATTACGATTTATAAACTATAACGATATAAACTAGGTACAACTGATAAACTATATAAAATATATTATGATATGAACAATATAACCTATTATTATGATATGAATTATAAGTTGGACAGATTTTTCAACACAAGACTTTTCGATTTAAAGCCCTGCTATTCACTCACTGAAACTGAAAACAAAAAGTTCAAGATTTTGGTTTTTTTGTTTGTTTTCAAATGTAAATTGAAAAAAACCAAAAACAAATTTTAAAAAAGAAATAAAGCCGAAATTAAAAGAAATGAAATCAAAAATATTTTTTGACCGGTGATAAAAATGATAAAATTTTAATTCTAATCTGCTACAATCCTTTTTTGTAACTATAAAATCCTTCCTATTTATTTATTTTTCATATACATATCTAGCAACAAGAATGTATTTAAATTCCCCAAACCCAATATTTAAATTATCGAAACTCTGATTTTGTAACCAACTTTAAAACCCTTCCTAATTATTTATTTTACATGTATATTACAACAACAAAGCATTTAATTTAGTCGGGGCTCTACAATTTTCTTGTCACATTTATGTAGTATAGAAGAATAAATTCAATTTTTTTTAGAAGTAATGTAAAGGAAGTAAATTTTTCAGTGTATAAAATTTACTTATAGATTATGTTTAATTCTATTTCTAGTTTTTGTTTTGATAATTCAGAGAACCTTCAATCAACAACAATAAAAAATTCTTTAAAAAGTATTTTACAATAAAACGCTCAAATTGGTTTCACTAATTGTTTGGGGAATTTTAAAAACTATAGTAGTAATATTTTTTTTTTTTGACAAAATTCCACATTTGTTCTATTCATAAATAAAATCTTGAGTGACTCAAAGTTAAAATAAACTAAAGGGCGCATACATACATATATATTTATTAATATTTAAATACTAATTAATTTCAAAATTTAGAGATTTATATCGCTTCACTAATAGCATACACTATAAAATATTGACTAATTAATTTAAAAATGTATAAAAGTTTTAAATTTTTCTTATTTTAAATAATTTCTACCTACCTGTTGAAAGGAAGTTTTTTCCGTTCATGGAAAATGGAATAAACCTAAAATTATTTTCACATATAAAAAACATAAAAGGATATCTTGTATGAATGTTAATATAAGTACTACATACGTATTCTCATTATTATGTGCATACCATTTTCTCATTATTAGTAACGGAAAATAATAAACAAATAAAGAGAAAAAAACCTTTACAAAATTTAATTTTTCTTTTATATTTTTTCTTTTTCAATCATTATATATATATAACCATTAATAACATTATCTTTTTAATACACCGTTAATATTGATACGTTCTTTCTTTTACATTCATTATATACAGTAGATTTATATGAAATAATATTATAACTAGTTCAAGGATAATAAATGTGCTTTGAAATGTAATTTATAGTTACTACTATGCATATTTTTTCATAAATATAACTGTAAACCGTGGTTGGTAAATATGAATAAAAATTAAATTTTATTCGAACATATTTTTATTGTTTAACAGTACATTTCCGTTATTTCTCGTTTAGAATTAATTAAGTTTTTTTTTTTTAGAAAATTCAAAGTACTTTTGGTTGTTTTTTTTTAAGAAATTTTAATAATGGAATAATGTTGAAAAAAAAATTCTGTGATAACATGTATGTACTATAATTGCAACAAAAATCACGCCAAATCGCTTTTTATTAGTAGTATTTTTTTTCCCTTTAGTTTAATTAAAATATCAAGAAAATATATGCGCATTTACCAGCCTATATTAATATTGTATTAGACCATTGGTTTTTTAGACTAAGGTACCGCGTTAGTATTTACTGGATTCTAGGTCTCCAGTTCAACTTCAAAACTTAGAAAAAAGAAAGATTATCAGAATCATCAGAGATTTTGAGACAATTTCACCGTAATTTGGAAGAAGAAATTACCCAGGTGTTTCCGGATTTTTCCTCACAAACTGAGATAGGTACAGTCAAAGTGCTCCACAATCTGGAAAATTTTCACTTAAAATCTACATGCATACCTAATCTTCTAGCATGTATACGGATAAAATAATGACTTGTTATAACATCAACCAATTGTCTTATTTTAGACCTAAAGAAAGAGAAAGTATACAGTTAGATTTTTTAACTTAAATCCGACTGCATTGCTCTGTTTGTATTTCAAGTTGCATTTACAAGCCACCGCTTCCTGGCCAACCAATTAGAATAAAAGAAAAATACAAAATTATTCTGGAATAAACATTATATTAGTAAACATATACACATATATATTATTGAATTATTTTATAGCTAAAATAATAATTTTCCTTTTGTAAGCATTATTAAAATTCATAAATTTCTTGAAAACTTGAAAACTTAAACTTATAAGATGCTATTAGATTTTTAAAATGACCCAAATTTTATCTTATAATTTCCTTTTTTTTTTCGTCACGTAAGGAAATCATAAGAAATCACTCACTCTACTACATGTACTTCACTAAGAAATGACTCTAAGCTAAGATCATGTTTATATAATAACAACCCTTTTTTTTTATATCATAGCAACACAATTTTTGGTTCATTGAAAAAAATAAATCAACTAATATAATAATTCTTAAATTAATTTGGTAAAACTTAAAAGAAAGTTTTTCTTAAAGATATGAAAAATATTAAAATTTTTCATTTAAAATAAAGAAAATTTTCTTAATAAAACTCATATAAAATAGTTAATGTAAACTTTTAGGCAACTGTCTCAAAGGAACAAAAAATGTTAAAATTTTATAATTAATTTTCATATTTATATATTAATTTGGTTGCTTACAATGTGATACACAAAAACAACAATATATAGATCAACCCTTTTAAACCACATTTGTTTAAACATTTCATAGCAATTAAAAAATCTGTAGAAAATTTTTTTAATTTTTAACATACAGCCCTATTATATATGTTTCTGATGACCTTTTATGCTTATTTATATACATATAAGTATTATATCTACTTATTAAAAAATATAATATGTGAAATTTTGATCGTAATGAAAATGACAGTAGTTAAATATTTTAATTATCATTATAGGAAGTAATAAAACAAAAAAACGCTTACATTAAAAAATAATTATATAAAATATCCTTTTGCAAATAATTATTGGTAAGTTAGTGAAAATAATTCAAGATTGAAAGAAAACTTATTTTATTTTTATTTTGTTAGAGTTAAAGCAGCTATTCTACAATATAAAGTACAGTAAAAGAAATCCATAGAGTTTTTTTTTATATAAATTTAGTAATCGACTGGAAAGAATCATAAATATTCTTCAGAGTATATAAGCACATATAAGCAATCATGAAATTTTCAAATCTTTACCATTTTTTCTGTATTTAGTCTCAATATATGATATTAAGTTTCTTTTCGTAATTTCACAAGAATTTCAATTTTATATATTCTTATAATTAAAATTATAAAATTATTTATTTAATTTAAAATTTATACTTAACTGAAACTGACTAAACTGTTATAAAAGCGAATAGCAGGACTAATAATGAAAAAACACATTTTTTAAAATTGTAATAAAAAACTAACTGTGTCCTTTTTATATGTCAAATGTAAAAATAATTGTGTATGTAATTCAAAATCTAATACAAATTTTGAATTTCATTTATAACATATTAAAAAGATGTTACATAATCATTTTTAGTTGTATTTTAGTAGTATAATTTCTTAATAAGCTTAGTTATGCAAATTAAATAACACGTATTATTGTAATTTCATCTTATTAAGATATATAAATCGACTTATAACAAGCGATCTTTTTCGAAATCAAGTTTTAAATAATTAAACAAACTTCGGAGAAGAAGTATCTGAGTCGCAGATTGACAACAGAAATACAAATACTCGAAGCAACATCAAAATTGAAAGAAGTTGGGTGAAATATTATGTTAATATGATGATATGATGGTGAAATATTATGCTAAACAGTCCTGAAACTTCAAACACGACTTAGGAATTTATGACATTTTTAAACATTGCGATGAATTGATTTTGAGCTACAAAAGTTCAAAAAGAACTTCTATGATAAATTTTGCAATATTATGTATAGGTACACGGTTTTAAAAGCAACAAAACAGTTTTTAAAAATGAACTATAGCAAATCAATACTTTAGATTCCATAAAAAATTCAGATCCAGCACTATTAACTTTCATACAGCCCCATTGAATATTTAAAATTAATTACAGATAAAAAACGAAATAATATCAGAAACTGAGTTTAAACTAATGAAAAAAAATCAATAATAAATTGCTTTAAGTAAAATTTTCATTAAAAACCCTATAATAAGGTTTAAAAAGTTTATTACAACCTGTTTAGTTTAGAAATAAATATTTTTTAATATAAAACAGGGATATGTTGGATGTCAAAAAGCTTGTACAAAATATACTTTCAAAGGATAACCAAACAAATATACGCTTCTGTACAAGTTTTATTTAAGTTTAAATTTTAGGCTTAATAAGAATGCATATATATTTAGTTCTTATACATAATATACAGTGTTGGACTACAAATTAAATAAGTTGCAGTAATAAGTAATTTATTAAATAAGTTTATTAATTCAGTAAATTTTGTCTGTGCTTTATTTACAGTCGAATTTTTTTTTTTTTAATGCATTTCTATAAATGTGGATATGAAATTACACAGCCTTTCCTGTTCAGGCGTGGCTGTAAATATCGTAAGGGAGAATAACTTTTACGACGTGTGTGGAATTCGAACCCACACTTCCTCGGTGTTTACAGCGTATTTTATACGGCCTTACCCACTAGGCCATTGAGGCCCCTAGTCGATAAATACAAACTATAATAATTGATGTTTAACTGAAACATTTCATTTATTTTTTTAGTTTTGTAGAATTTCTCTTTTTATTGAAATTTACTATTATTTTGATCAAATTATTTTAAATTCGCAAAATATTTCTCCATGTTGTTAAAAAAATTATTTTTTTTTTAACATAATGTTACATTTTACAACTTTGTGTTGGAAAGCAATTATAACTTTGATTTCCAAACATTGGGTTTAAAAAATAAAACATGATTTTAAATTCTAGTTTTGTTTAAAAAATTCAATATAACAATGGACGATTTTCATATTATAACTTAAATGTTCATAGAAAAAAATAACTAGTTTATATGCTATGAATCATTGATAAATTTTTAACTGCCACTGTATAATTGTTCACTTTATCTATGTGAAAAAATAATTTTATAGGCAGGAGTTAAAAAAAAAAAAATTATTTTAAAAATTTCATTTTTTCTTTATTTATTTTCTGGGGGTAGTTTTTAATTACGTTAATGTAAAGGGTTGTTGTATACAAGGATTATTTTTATTGATATAAAATTTTTATATCACACTACAAAAAGGATTTTATTTTGTCAGAAGTATAATAGTATAACACCCCAGAGAATCCTTTTTTTTTTTTAAAGGGTATTTAAAATTAGAAGGATTTGTTTTTCTTCTAATACTTTTTTATGTAGAATACAGAGGAAAGATGCTATTTTTGTGGAAGTTATTCACTTAATTTAGTAAAACAAAATTTTTTGTTTTTGCATTTTTCTGTTTTTTTTTTTTTTTTTTGTTAATGTCTGGGGATATAAGGAGTTTAAAAATGTAATTAATATAAAAACTTGAAAATTTTCATTTTAACATTTTTTTGTAGTAATATTAATTTAAAGACTAAAAGAGAATGACGTTGAAAATTGCTTTTAAATTTTTTTTTAAGGTCTCTGACAATATAATAAACAGTTCAAATTAATTTAAAAAGAAAATACCTAAATCTTTTTAAAGATGATGGATTATGTCAAAAACAATGGATGGTCTTTTTTTGTGATGCCATAATTATAAATATCATACACAAGAACGAAAAAAAAAAAATCAGGTAGAAAAAAATGTATTTGGAAACCTATTAACAAATATTAAAATAGGGGCATCGGTAACCTAGTGGGTAAGAACGTATAAAATACACTGTAAACACCGAGAGAGTGTGGGTTCGCATCCGACACACGTTGTAAGAGTTATTCTCCCTTACGACATTTACAGCCACGCTTGAACAGGAAAGGCTGTGTAATTTCCTGTCCACATTTATGTGGCAGAGAAATGCATTAAAAAAAATATTAAAATTTGAAAATAAATAATTATTTAAAAAACAAATTATGATTAAAATGCAAACATGTTGATTTTAAAAACAAATTTAATACAATTTCTTTAATTAATTTCCTTTTGTGTGACATGTATGAAGAATTTTTTTTCCATTATTTAATCTTCTTATTTTTTTCATCTCTGCTCACACTTTTTTTAATTTCTCTTCTCCAATATTTTAATCCTTTTAATGATAATTAGAAGGATTAAAATGTTCACTTTATTATTAGCTATTATTGAAAAATTCTTTTGCATAACTAAAAAAATAGAATAAATGCATTTGAAGTCTCTATAAATATTAGCAGACGACAGATGGGTTGTATTTTTATTTTTTTTACAAAATATACGTTAATTATAGTATGCATATATGTTATATATATCTGAAAGATAAAATTTATGTCAATATAAATTACATAACATAATATATTCATTATTAATAAATACAATACAAGAAATTATTTTTCAATCAATTATATAAATTATATTTTTAAGTAAAATTTGAAATGTTTTACAATAATTTTCTTTATGATGATATCAAGACTTTCTTCATAACTTCAATTCATATAATACACAATATAATATTATGTGTATAACATTAAAATGAATATAAAAATTCATAATAATAGTTCTGACTGTTTTCCGATTTCGTGTGAACATGTGCATTTAATGTACATCTATATGAATCAAATTTATTTCATAAAAACTGAAATTATTGATAGAGGAAAAAAAAGCAACAGCTTATAAAATACGTATATAAATGTGTACATACGTCATATACTGTTATTATATATTATATAAAAAAAAAACTAAACATAACTTCAAAGAGATACAGAAAAAATCTCACCTTATAAATGATATATATGTATATACATAATGTTTTACATAACATTATTAGAAAGGAAAAGAAATAAAGCAGTGTCAAAAACCAAAGATTTTTAAAGGTGCACATTTGCAAAAAGACAAGTACATATTGTTTGAATTTTAATTTTTATAAAATAACAAACTTTCAACAAATTTACACAGGTGTCCAGTTTATGTGTGTATATAATAAAGAGAGTATTACAAACATTTTTTGAGAGGTAGGTACCATGCTTATTCTTAATCCTGAAGATTCTGATTGTAAAGGGTTTCGAAGGTATACCGAAGAACCAAAATTTTGCAAAGGAAGATCTTTGAAAATAGGCATATTCTAAATCTAATAATTTAAAAAAAAAAACAATATTTTGTTTTTCTCACTGATTAATTTTAGTTTAACATAATGATAAATTTAAATACTAAATTGCAAAATTTTCAATTTTTCAAACCTTAAAAATTTCGATGTGAAAATTTCGTTTGATGTTTTTAGATTAAAAATTTTTCAGTAGCACTGCTACATATTGTCACATTAATACATATATATATTTGAAAATATTTAAGAAAATATAATTAAAATAGTTGCTCTCCGCAATTAATTTTTTTTATAAGGTCTATGGTAAAAATTCCATTCTTTTATCTTAAATGGTGTAAAAGACGGACGAAAGAATAGAACGCAATCAATAAGCAAATTTTTCAAAAGTGTTTGAAAAATGTCGTAAACGAACTTTATATTCAAAATATTTTAAATAAGAGTTTTATGTGCAATCTAAGAAAATTTTCTCAAACATCGATTAAAAACATATATTGATATTTATGATGGTTTGACGTAACTACTCGAATCGACTTTATCACATTTTAGTGTTGAATATATAAATTGTTAAATTTAAGATGACAATATTAGCGTTTTCTTTTGTACCGAATTATTTATTATGCAATAACTATTTGTATAGTACAACTACCAAGCCTTGCTTTAAAATATTTGTTTGTTTTTTATAAGAAAAAAAAAGAATTGTAAAAAAAATTCAGAAAAACACTTAAAACTTTAAGGCCGTTAAAACATTTTTTTATTTTTGAAAAGCTGCCACGAGGTGGATTGAATCATGTTTTTGCCACGAGGTGGATTGTGATTACATGTCATTTAAATATTATTTTTGTTGTTAGATAGTTTTTGGCTTTATAAAGATATTTTTTAATAAGATTAAGTTTTGTTTAATCTTAAATCAAATCCTTGTTTTTTTTTGTTGTATGAATACGCTGTAAAGACTGAGGAGGTGTGGTTTCGGAATGTGGAATCCCATACATATCGTAAGAATAATTCCCCCTTACGACATTTACAGCCACGCCTGAAAACGAAAGGCAGTGTAGTTTCCTTGTTACATTTATGTAGAAGGGAATAAACTAAAAAACTGAAACTGAAAAAAAAAAATGTTTAAAAATTCACTTAAAAAAATTTGTTTGAAGTGAAATTCGGATTTCGCTTTAAGAGAACATTAATAATAATTAATTGAAAATATTAAAATAAATATACCATTTTTACTTTAACTAAATTCACTTTAAGTGAATATTTTTTACTTTAAGTGAAGACATTTTTTTTAAATGAATTTAAAGTAAAAAATCTTCATTTAAAGTAAAATATCTTTTTTGAAGTAAAAAATCTTCACTTAAAATAAAAATTGTTGTACTTAAATGAAAATGTCTTCAGTTAAAGTAGAAAAGGTGGAATGTAAACCAACGGTTTTTAAAAGCGCAGATTATAATAGAAATACGTGCTTAGAATTGTGACTTACAAAAAAATTTGAAAACTTCATGCAATATGAAAAAATGTGAAAATAGCACTTTTCTGGAATTTATAGGGGCTGTAAGTCCGAAACTCTACATAACTAAGAAAAACCGTTAACACACGTAAAAACATATTACTGGAGCTTTAATTTTTATGTCTTGCCGAAGAAAAATTTGTGCAGGTGCCTAAAAATAGCAAATTTTCAATTTTTGAGTCCTAATTGCTTATAAACAGGGTGTGGAAAATTTCTGAGCAAACCTATAATTTAAACTAATTTTCCTATCTAAAAGCGTGCCGGAGTTATGTAAAAATAAATTTCATGCAAAATGTGGTTTTCACATAAAGGTAAATTTAAATAGTAAATTACAAAATATTGCATAATTTTGATATTGTTTTATAGAGATAACAAAATTTTCGGTCTTTTACCATTTTTAGATTGCAAAACTATTACATGTTTTGCAATCTATTTGCAATCAATTGCAAAACTAGAGCCTGACATATATTTGAATATCTGATACATCTAAAAATGGGATTTTTTTTGCAATTTTGAGCGGCTGTAACTTTGCAATCCCTTACAACTAAAAGAAGCCGTTAACACATGTAAAAATATATTATTGGAGCTTTAATTTTTATATCTTGCCGAAGTAAAATGTGTAGAGGTGCCTAAGTGTATTTAAAAATAATAAATTTTCAATTTTTGAGCCCTAATAGCTCATAAACAGGGGGTGGTTTAAAAAAATTTTCTAAGCAAACTTATACTAATTCTAAAAGTTCTTTCTCCTCTCAAAATTTTAAGTTCCTATCTAAAAGCGTTCTGGAGTTATAAGGGTAGAAAAATCATGATTTTCACATAACGGTAAATTTAAAAAAAATGTATAATTTTGATATTAATTTACAAAAATCCATTTATAACTTTTTTTTTTTTGAATTAAAAAAAACGGCTTAGTTAAATTAATGATTGCAGAAACTGAAGGTTTGTTAAATATGAATAATAAACAACTTAGTGAATATCCTATAAATACTCCTTATAGGAGTGCGAAGGAAAAAAAAATATATAAAGCAAATAGTTTGTTTATTAAACAAAGTTTGTTTTATTCGTTCTCTTTCAATTTAAGACACATTCACACGAGTGAAACAAAATTTTATAGAGACTCCTTTCTTGCTGGAAAAGGCATAGGATATATTAATTTAACATTCCTTTTGAAAGCCTATTAACAAGTTTTGATTTATTTAAAAATTTGATTTCGATTTCTTAACAACGAAACTATTGCAACACTTTAGTTACAATCTGTAAACCCTTTGCAACATGAGAGTGACAAACTATTATAAAAAACGTACGTGAAATATTCTTTGCCTCCGTTTTCAAATTATTCACAGATTCTAATAAAAGGAATATACATATCTATATACAATAAATAATATTTAAAACAAAATTTCAAAAATATTTTTCTATTCAATCTTATCTTTACAGTTTCTAAAGAAATTTTTGATTAACTCTCTGTGATGATTAACAGCCAGTGTCCAGCGCCATAAATGGATGTAGGGATGTAAGAATTTTAGATCTATGCAAATTATATATAATGGATTAATTATTGATTATAATCAATTTAGTATAGTCAATCTGTACGCAAATCCTATTTATCTTCATCTATTATCTCCAATTATGTAAATCTTATTTTAGATATCTTCAAAAGTAAAACTTCAAAATGTTTGTTTTCTTAAAACTAAAAAAAAAAAAAACTTTAATTTTTGCAGGGCAACGTCGGATAACACTGCTAGTTATAAAAGAAAGTCTAGTTTATAGTCTAACAGCACCAAGAAATAATGGCTACAGCGTTGGGCGTGTGTTCATGATTTCAACTTACCTTTTCAAAAAAAAAGCCACAAATGACGACAGCATTAAAAAAAAAGAAATACCAATTAAAAATGTTTGTAAAGGTGTGCATTTTTGTAGTGTCTATACGGTAAATTAATTATCATAACCGTATAAATAAGTTGTTATCAATTTTTATTCAAAACTAACCAAAATAGTAAGTCTTTGATATATATTTATATATCAATGAACTAAAAAACTTATAACATTATTTTTTAAATAAACATATCATGACATCTTATGCAATTACACATTATTATATAATACTTTTTAAAACTTTATTTCAAATATTTTTGTATCATGTCAACATTTTTAATGAAGTCTTTTTGTTAGCAAAAATAAAATTTTTTAACATGTTCTAAAATTTACTTAATTTTTTATTTCAAATCATTACCGAATTTTTATGTTCATTGCAAAATTGAATATTTTTTTTTATATTATAATATAAGAAAAATATTATGTATAGGAAAAATAAAAATATGTGCATTTTATACAGTGTTAGACAAAAATTTCTATAACTATAGTCATTTTGGCATTGATATCATTATCAGTATTTTTGTTCCCAGTTTTATTATAGATCGTGAATTGTTTTCTTGGAATAGAAATACCTAACATGTTAATTTTTTGATTATTTGAACCTTGAACTTAATATATTCAGATGTCGAGTTCTTTAAAGAAAACTATGTTTTATTATCAAGTTTATAAAAAGTATCAGTATAATTTCGACTTGAACCATATTTTGAAAGAAAAATAAAAAATTACATAAAATTTAGGATTAATACAAATTGAATAAATATAAGAATAATAAGTTAACAATATTCAATGTAGGAAATGAATTTTTAAAGTTATAATATATAATAGGAAATTATATACAAAAATTTTAAACGGAAACGGAAATTTAGAAATAGGAAATTTTATATAACCATTCTTTTCCAAAAAAAAAAAATAAAAAAAATAAGTTTGAATCTATGTAATAATAAAAAACTTTCAATTGAAAAAAAATTTTAAATGTAATCAATTCAAAAACTTTTGTCAATTACTGTACATATACATTATATTATATATATATATTTTGTATAAAATATATAAATATTATGTATGTACATTTACTTATACGAAATATTGTAAATTGTTAAGGATATTTTAACAGCTTAATGATACGACGGCAAATAAATTTGTTTAGTTCTTTTCTTTCTTTTTTATTCGTCTTCACTTGTTAATTTTTTTTTTTTTTTAACTTTCTTTTTATCTTTTATCTTTTTTCTATTTTTACTGTTACTGACTTTTATATACCAATTTCCTTCTATGTTCATAGTTATTTTATGTTTTTCCTATTTTTCTTTTTTTTTTTATACTTTTATTCTTTCTGTTCCTAAATATCAAAAAGGAAATGGTTAGAAAATTTCAAATTGCATAAGGATACCGAGTATAGAGATACATGTTACTGGTGGTATTATAACATTTAAAAAAATTTTTCATTTTATTTTTTTTTTTTTTGTACCATTTTAAAACATTTTATTTTTTAAGTCATTTTATTTTCTTAAATTTTCTTAAACAACAAAATATAGTCAGAATAATTTTTTGTTTTAAATACATATAGAAAATTTATTCCTTTTTATTTGAGTTTATTTTTTTCTTTCTATTCTATTTTTTTTTTTTTATTTGTCTTTCAAATATTGCCTACATAATACATATATTTTATTATTGCTTATTATAAACTAGAAGATATTATTGAAAAATAAAAACATATTCTAAAAATAAATGTCCAAAAAAAGAATACAACAGGGTGTTTTCATTAAATAATTACACTTTTTCAATTTAAATAAAAAATTTTACGCCTAAAAAAAGAAAAATTTTTGCATAGAATAAAATAATACAAAAGTACCTATAGGTATATTTAATTTTGTAATATATTTAAATTTTTTCCGTTTTTTTTTTTTACGATTTTTCATACTGAATGCACCCTGTTTTTTTTTATTTTCAATGTCGTTAATATCTTATGAAGTGATAAAAATATCAAAAATCATTGAGTTAAATATGACTACAGCTTTACAAAAAAAAAAAAATACATTAAATCATTATTAATGAATGATTCACAACAATGTCAGATAAATATTTGAATATATCTCGATATATTATACATACATATTCATTATATATATATATATACAAAAGTCTTTAAATTTTATGCGGTAAGCGGATATTAAAAACATTTTTTTTTTTGCTTTAAATATTTAATTTTAAAATTATAAAGTGTTTTGGAAAAAAGAAAAAAAATAGACATAAAAACGGGTAGATATTAAGGTGCTGTTATTAATTAAGAAAATTGTTCTTTATTTGATAAAATCATGATGCTACTATTTTTTAAAGGAATTTTTTTGTTAAAAAATAATTATAATATCTGAAGAAATATTTTTGTAAATTTTGTATTACATCATTTATTTTAATTTTTTTTTTAATAGAAAATAAAAAGAAATTTACTATACATACTTTTGAGTGGTAAATTGAATAAAATCAAAAACAATTAAATACAATTACACAAAAAAAGTTTTACTTAATAATTAATTTAATTATTAATTTATTTATAGTTTTATTTATTTAATTAATTAATGATTATTTAACAAGTATTCGCATATTAGTAAATTTATTTCAAAATGTTAGTATTGTTAATTATATCTAAAAGAATTTACGCAATAACATAGATTATTTGTTAAGATAATTATGCATTTTACACAGTTGATTTATTGTTAAAAATACTAAAAAAATACAAAAAATTACGATAGCTTTTGAACTGATTTCGAAAATGACTTTCAATTGAAAACGATTACAATTACAAGAGTTAAATGTTACTAATACTGCACCACTATATAAACAATTTCTGAATACACGTATGTTGAGGAAACTGCTATAGAAGATACAACTTACTATTTAGGAGAAGACTTTCGTATTGGAATCATGGGTTTAGAGATTTTTTTAAAACATAAACAAAAATGTCGTCAAAAAGCAGGTTCAGCTGGTAAAATTCCAACAGAAAATAATTTTTTAACAAAATAATTATTATTTTCTTGAATAAAAATATTTACGATACACAAGAAATAAATTAATTTTGAAGTACATATTTTAAAATTACAAGAAAACAATTTCAAAGTTTGTTCCTTTTGAAAATAATATTTTATTTAAAACTACAACTATTTAGAAATTGTTTATTCATATTGATATCAATTATATTCTAACAGTCTAATATAATGCAACATTCTTAAATTCAATTTAAATCTTCAATAATTTTTATTCAATAATTCGAATGATACCCCTTAATTTCAAAATATTTTATTTTTTCAATCAAAACTATCAACAGTTTAATAATATTTAAAAAAAAAAAAAAGAATTGTAATTTGTAGTTTCAAATATACCTTTGATTTTTATATTGCTCTTAGTTTTAGATCTCTAACTAAATGTTTGTATTTTATACATATTTTATACATTAAATTTTATACATACCGCTTTAAGCACTTTTAAACCATAAATGCTACTTGTCATTAAATTTATTTTTAAAAATTTTATTTCGGTAAATTTAATCTAAATTTATATAAAATAAAAAAAGTTTAATTTAAATAACAAAAATTATAGAAAAATATTAATAAACGTTTAATCAAATTAATCGTTGTCTTCCGTAATGAAAAAGGATTGCAAGCACAATGACAAAGCATATAATTTTTTTGTTTAAGTGTGTTACACATTTAGTAGAAGGTGAAAGGGTCATATGAGATAATTATAGATTTAAAATTCAAATGATATTTATATGAAAACAATGAAATATGAATTCTAAAAATAAACATGAATTTTCTATTTTCTAAAAATTCATACAACAAAAATCCAAAAACCTTTTTAAATCGTAACAGCTTTGATTTACTATTATAAAAGAAAGTTAAGTTGAAGAACATATTTAAAATACATTAATAAAGGGTTTTCCAAAAAAAAAATTAAAGCAATTCAAATTTTTTATACTACAACTTTGCAACATTGATTTTGAAATCTAGAAGTAATTTAGACGACAATAATAATTACTATAGCAAAACATATTTTGATAACGAAATACATTGAATATTACAGATTATTGGTATTTCTTATCTTTATATTTTAGGAAATCTGCTTACAGTTGATGTAGGACACGCTGTATATTTTTTGACAAAGAAGTACTTTAAAAAATTAAAAAAAAATATATATAAAAATAAAAAATAATGACTATGCAGTACAAAAGCCATAAAACTCAAAATATAGATATAAAAATCTTTTCTAATTTTTTTCAAATTTAAAAAAAAAAATACTTTAGTATGAAATTATTAAAAAAAAAAAAAAAATAGAGAAAAACTATAACTCTTATCTTCGTTCTATATTAAACTATTCTTTTTTCTCATTTATCTCAATCAATAATTTGTTTTTGTTTTTATATTTTAATTAATAAAAATTTATTACTGAGATTATTGCATACCCTGTATTTATTTTTAAGAGATCCAAAAACAATACAAATTCAAAATTAGAGCTATTCGAAAATGACTTCCCTTTTATGTCCTTTTTTTCAATATTTTTATTTTTCTGTTTTTTTTTTCTTGGTAATACAGTTTAGGTACCTCAAAATTTTCTAGTATTGATTTATATTTAATGTCCTGGTCTCCTTTCGATTGAATGTACATAGGTATGGATATATGTATCTTTAGATATAATCGTTTTTATTTTCGATTTTTTAATAGCAATAAATAAATATATTATATTTTGTATGTTTTGTATAAATTATTTTTCAAGGGAATAAAAAACAAAAAAAAAACCCGAAAAATTGATTCTTAACATATTTGCCTAGGATTTGATTTAATATCGCTATAAATTTTCTTGTAAACGAAGCAGACAAATCTAGAAAGGCAAAAAAAAAAAAAAAATCACAATTTTTCTGGGTCGGATTTTTTGTTTTCACTTTTTTCTGTTTCAATTGAATAATCATGCATGGATTATGGAATTCTTTAAATTTTTTATTCTATTATTTTTAGCTTCTTGTGTGATGGTATTGTTTTTTTTATTTTTATTATTGTCCTTTACTTTCCTTCTTCATTTTCTTTTAAATTTTTTTTTTTATTTTCTTTCATTTTGTTGTCTTCTGGAATTCCTCTGAAAGGTCGAATAATTGATTTCGAAGATTTATGAGTAAAAATAATCTCATAGATACTTTTTCTTTTTGTTTTGTTTTATTTTAATTTCAATATTTCTTTTTTTCTAGCTTGTTATCCTTTTTAGGATCTATTTTATGCATAATATAAAGATTGGATTATCTGTATCTTTTGTTGGGAGGAAAAGAATTATACTATATAAATTACAGAAAAATAAAACAAACAAAAAAAAAACAAAATAATATAAAATATGTATATTCTGAATTAAATCTTTTGGATTTGATGAATGAAATTCTTATTGTGTATAATTTTTCAATAATTTGTTTGTTTAGATAGAAAAATCCGATTTTAAATCATTTCCTTTCCTTCATTGTTCTTTATTTGATATTAAATTAAATTCAGCTCATTTGGTATAAAAAATGTAAAAAATGTACGATAAAAATATAAAAAATTATTAAAGAAAAAAACAAAATAAAAAAAAAAAACAAATATTTTATAAAATATGAATACATAAATTTTTAAAGTAAATATTATTATATTAATTACATCAATATTAAAAGAAATCAATATTTAAAAGCGAACAAATTATTATTTTTTTTTTTTAAGAAAATAAAAAACGAAACAATTTTAAGTTAAACAAATTTTTAGAACATATTGCAATTTGGAACACACATTTACTATATAAGACCATTCATTTTACAGAATTCTTTTTATACGAATAGGATAATAACTATAAGGATTGAATTAAAGGAAAATTTTGAAATTAACGTAAAAACGTTTCCATAACCAATTTTAAGAATTTGCACAGTGTAGCTTTACGTGATATGGTGCAATCATTTGAGGGAAGGCATAATTGATTTCAGTTCAATGGAGCAAGTGTTATTTTTAAAAGAGATTTAAATAAGAACGCAGTTAATTGTTTTAATTATTTTTAAATATTTAACACTTAGAAAACTTTTATAATTTAAGAAAAGGAACTACATTTGTGGAAGAACACTTTACAAATATTAACCGTTCACAAATTCTAATGAAAATATATAATTTTATGAAAAATTTTTTACTTATTTCAAAACAAATTATCCCAAAAATCATTCTCGATTTTTATAATTTAATTAAAAAATTTTGTAGATTTTACCATATAAAATACCTTTAATATACCTTAAAATATAAAATATTTAATAATACCGTTTCAGAAATATATAGTTAAAACTTTCATTTTTCATTCATTATGTTCGCAATAAAATTAATAAAAGATTCATATAAAATTTGATTTTGATAATTTTGCTTTTCTATTAGAACAAAATATTTTTAAAGTTTGTGAACATACGACAATTCAATGTACTTTTAAAAGTTAACATGATTTTTATTTTAAAACTGTAGTATATAAAAAAAAAATCACCTTAACACACTTTTAAATAAACACTTAAAATATAGTAAAATCTAATAAAAATTTAAAAGAATTTTTTTATAAATTTTAAAACTTTCCTCATAATTCTTTTAAAAAACAAAAACTTATTGCATAAATTTAAAAAAAGGAGAACAAACAAACAAAACTAAGTTCCCTATTTTATTTTCTTAGAAATTAATAAAAATATTAGCATAAAATTCAGCCATCTTCAAGCTAATAAAGAATTTTTTTTAAATAAAAATACGTAAAAAAAAAAACAAAGAAAAAAAGTACTAAACTTTCTTTAACAGTAATAAGAATTTGTGCCAAATTACTATTTATTTTTTTATTTTTTTTTTGTTTTTATGTTTTTTGTCGACTTAAAAAGAAAAATACTTAATTTTATTTGAAAAATTTAAGTTATTTTTTTTTTGTCAAAAAAATATGTATTGTTATATTTGGGTATTTTAAAAGAGCTTGGTAAATATCCAGAATTGTATATTTAAAAACATAAACCCAATCTATAACTAATTTTCCTAAGGATAAAAAATTTTTATAATATTATTTTATAATATGCTTATGGTTAATAAAAAAAATTTTTTTTTTTAAACTGAATAAAATATGACATTTTATAGTGATTTTTAAATTACTTACATAAACGTTTATCAAATGAAAATTTTTTATTATATCGTATATTTTCTGAATGTTTTAAAGATTTTATTATAATATCTAATTTATTACAATATAATAAAAGGTCTTTCAAATTGAGTTTTCAAAAGTAAATAATTAAAAGACATAGAATTTGAATTGAAACTGGAAAAGTTTTTATTTATTTTTGAAGTACAATGTCTACCATTTATACTCTTTTATTAAAATTTTCGGGCACATTCTGGCATAGTTGCGACTCTATCTCACCAATAACTTGAATAATTTCTGCTTTCAATGCTTGAACATTTCGAGGATTATCCTTGTAGACCTGTCCTCTCAAATAGCGTCAGAGAAAAAAGTCTAACGGTGTCAAATCGAATGATCTTAAAGACCAATTCACGTCAATGAATCTGGAAATAATACGGTCTGGAAACTATGTATGCAGTAATTGCAGTGTTTCTCTGACTGTATGACACGTAGCCCCATCTTGTTGAAACCACATGTCCTCAGTATCAATATTTTTCAGTTTTGACCATAAAAAAGTTGTGATGATTTCGCGATATCTGGTACCGTTAACAGTTAGGGCTCTTCCAGCATCATTTTAGAAAAAGTACGGACCAATCACACCAGCAGATCACAATCCACACCAAACAGTGACTCTTTGTGGAAGTGTTGGCTTCTCTTGAATCACGCGAGGGTTTTCCTTTCGCCAAATACGGCAGTTTTGTTTATTAAGGTAGCCACCGATCTCAAAATGTGCTTCGTCCGAAAAGATGATTTTTTTTGAAAAATCGTCGTTTTGTTCCAGTATGCAATTGGCAAAGTCCCAACGCATGGATTGATCTTGTGGCAGCAATTCTTGTGCCAATTGAACTTTCTAGGCCTTTAACGCTTAATCTTTGTGCATAATACGCCATACAGTACAATATTACCAATTTGTTGCTCAGTTGGAAGATTATGTCGACCATAAACATCGCGTAATTTGCGAAATACATTTCTTACAGAATGACCATTTTCATAAAATAATTCAATAATTTCAACACGTTGTTGTAATGTATACGACTCCATTTTTATAAATGGCAAACCTTCAACTGTCAAAATGATTTATAATATGGGTCCGTTCAATGTTTAAAGTGTGTTACACAGGCGCCTACTTTTGAAAACTCAATTTGAAAGACCCTTTATATAAGATTTATACTATGATAGATATACTGACAGATATACTGACTGATATACTTTTTATAATAAGATTTTCACTTTGCATTGAAAAATTAATGTTTCTTAGTTTATTAATTTAATTTTTGATCATCTTTCAAAAATGAAGCTAAACAAAAATCAACTGCTGAACGAATTCGTGCATCAGCTATATTGTAGCATTCTAAAGATCAAAAAAAGCAATTTACTAAAAAATAACGAAGAAATCTAATATATATATTTTTGCAAATTAGTATTAATGATTTGAAATTTTTTTAAAGCTTAGAAAATTCTAAAGCGGCGCATCTTTTAAGACCTAAAAGCTTAAAATTGAAAACTTTTAATTTTGAAACTTTAAAATCTTTAAGCGAATAAGCACTAGTTAGCCCGTAATTTTACACAAAAACTGTATTTTTTGTGATAAAAAATTGACATTCGAGCACTGGAAATTCTTAATTTTACATTTTGTTTTATCTATACATATATATTATTTCTTATTCTATAAAAATTAATAATTAAAATTTAAAATTTTTTTTTAAACATCTGAAATGTTTCAAGAATCAAATTTACAATTAATACTTAAAACTCACATATGTAATAATATTAAAGTATATAAAATTGTTGTGAACATTGTAGCGTACATTAGTCTAATTGCTGCGATATTCGTATTTTAGGGATGCAATATGTTTTGAAGCATTAAATTTGCTGGAAAAAAATAATTATCTTAGTTGTTGGTTTTGTTAAGTTTAAGTAAGAGAATAATAAAAGTTTTAAATACGTTAAGCTTTGGGAACATTTGAGGCTCTAAAATTTCATTTTATTTAAAATTAATTTTGTGCTTATTATTGGAAATCACCTTATGTTATTTAATCTTCATCACCATCCTCAATTTCTTTTAAATAATATATCTGACTCATAGCGCAGTGGTTAAGTCTCCAGCTTTTCGATCGGAGGGTCTTATATTCGAACCCCGGTCAGGTCATATAAATAAAAATATGCAGTAATTTTATATCGTAATAATGAATGTATATCGTATATACTCGTATAATTAATAATAATAATAAAAACTGTTATAGTGGAGTTATCTTTGGTTATATCATGCAGGAATGTATTATATACTATACTGCATATACTGCATGTTGTAATTCACTGATGACTCTGGCTCTGTAATAAATAATAATGATAATATTAATAAATAATACTAATAAAAATAATAATAGCTGCTATAGTGACAGTGGGGGTTGCCTTCAATAATTACCTCATGCAGGAAGGTGTTATATATACAACTTCATGTTGTAACTGTTGTAACGGCTATTGCCACTGTTAACAAAATAGTAATAATAATAGGCGGATTCATTGTTTCCTTACAGTCCCACTCCCAATTTAATGTTTCTGTATCCTTGTTTTATCTTTTTCTATCCCGACCCCTTAGCCAATATACTGCGTTAGCAAGTAGGGGTTTCATCCCATTATTTTGGTTAAGGGGGGAGGTGAGTTTAGCCAGTAACATTCTGACACCAACAAGGGGGAATTTTTGGGGGCTTTGGATAATTCCCACCTCCTTTAGGAAAAAAAAATATTAAAATGAACCTAGTATTAGACAAAATTTAACAATCATAAAATTGTGAGAAAATTACCTTTATTATATTTCACCCCTTTTATGATTGGTAAAATCTTTTACTTTAAAATAGAAAAATATATGTATGTTTAAAACTAAAAACATTATTTGCGGGTTAAAAAATTTTATATTATATATTAAGAAATTTATATCTATAGGACACTCATCAAGGAGTTTATAATTACTAAGCCATATACATAATTTTTATTAATTAAATTACAATAAAACTTCTTAAGTTTTTGAGATTGATTTGTTTGAATAAATAATTAACTAAAAACGTTATATTGATCAAAGATGGCCATTAAAAGTTAAACTTCCTTTATTTATCAAATTATATAAAATTAAAACAAAATTAATTTATATAAAATACCTTATATTTTTCTAATAATTATATAAATATAACTTATATAAAATAATTTTTCTCTTTTTTCTTTATATAATTTTTCCATGATTTCATTACATAAAAATGTGACTTTGAAACAAATGCTAATATTTACAATTTACCTAAATTTTCAATATTGTTTGCATTTTAATTTATATTATTATAATAATACCAGGGCTATCGCAATAAATAAATTGCCTTATTAAAAATCTAATCGTCCTTCATCCCACCCTCGCATTTATACAAGTTTTTTTTTTTTTTACTAAATAAACATTAAGATATAAAATATAAAGACTTGTTTATGTAGCCGGGTATCATCTCTTTGTTTAACTAAAACCTATGTTTTTGTTTTGTGTTTGTTAAATTGTGCTTTCAATGGTAAAAGAAAAAGAAAATTTTTTATACAAAATACAAATTAAAGAGAAAAATTTAAAAAAAAAAAGAAAATTAAAGATACTACATTTTTTTTTCTAGCAAATACTTGTTGTTTCGTACAATCATATACCAATGTTTAAGAAATTTAATACAAGTAATGGGAGAAAACAAAATATCTCATGAAATATGAAATACGTATGTATGTAACATTTTGTATGCAAAAAACGTAAATAAAAAATTAGAATAAACAAAAAAAAAAAATTTTCTTTCTTTTTTTCCAAATTTTTTTTTTTTTTTTTAGAAAAAATAAGTTTCATTTCTTTTTCCTTTTTATCAGCCGTACTCATTTATTTTAGGGCGACGGCATTTAGAAGCGTTTTTCTTTCGTTATCATAATATAAATTAGAAATTTAAAAAAAAATAATAAAAAAGATAACAAAAAATTGTTCCAAAGCTTTTCCTGAATAGCACATTGATTATAAATTTTCATCAGAAAATTTTATGTTTTTCTTTTTTGTTTCTTTAAACTTTTTGCTTTAATTTTTTTCCATGTCTTTACTGTTTATATATATATTTTTTTTTTGTTTTGCTATAAAAATTTGTTAAAGAAAAATTGAAAAAGAAACGAAAAAGAACCTTAATTGATCAAAAGAAAAACCAAATTACATTCACATCAATTCACAATGAATTAAAATTTGTAATCGCTCCCTATCCCTCCCATCCTTTTCATATTTTTTTTATTCTTTTAATTTTTCATTATTAAAATCCAAATTAAAATTTTTTTCTTTATTTTTCTGCAGAAAATTTAATTTTTCACGTGAAATTAACGCACAGTAATAGAAAATCTATTAATTTCTAGATTGATTTAGGTTATTTTAAATTAAATTTATGTGGAAAATGAGAAAAAAATTAAAATTTTTACTAAAATAAATATCATTTATTTTTAATTTTCATAAAATTTTGTTTTTACAATGAATTAAAATTACAGTATGGCTAAGCTAATTTACAATATCATTTAACAGATATGATAGTTATTAATTTCTAATAGTTTTAATGTAGTACTGTATATAGGAGTCTCTTCTTGAACAGCATTATCATTTTTAAAGTACGCAAGAGTTATTAGGATATTCACAAAGCCGTTTTTTATTCATATTAGATTAAACAATATTAGGCTAACGTTAGTTAATTAGCTCAAGAGCTATTTTGATAATCGTAAACAATATGCCAAATGTGAGCATAACAAGAAAATATTGACTAAGGAGTTATTCAAAGCAGCTTATTAGGATCTACATTATTCGCATGTTATATAAGTAATCTATCTAATTTACAGTTGAAAGGAAAACGGTAAATTTATATGCTGATAATTTAGTGTTAATATACAACGATAATAACTTTCATATAGGTTGGAACATAGTAAGATATGGTAATGGTTGGAAAATATATAAATCTGTACAATAACTGACTATTAATGCTATTAAAATCAAATCACAATTCCAAAAATATAAATATAATAGTAAAATAAAATGATAAAATTTTACAAAAAATAAGGCACTATATACAAATATTTAGGACTCATAATAGATAAGAATTTAAAGTTTAACCAGCATGTGTAGGCATTTTTTATAAAAACAAATAAAATAGCTAGCTAGCTTAGAAAATTAAATAAATGGACACTTTATAGTACATTTTAGGCCACACAAAAAGAGCTTTATAATAATAGTCTCTTTTATAGCGCAGTTATAGTTATGCTATTGGTATATGAGATTAAACTTCATAAAAAATTTGATTGGGTTACATAAAATAATTTTAACTATATATACAAAAAGCAAAGATTAAATAAAATACTAAAAATTATATATTATATACCAGCACTTTACACAAACTGCAAAGCATAATAGATATTATTGTCCAGATTTCAAGTTGAACGCTGCCATAATAAGAAAACAAGAATTTTCTAGTATAATAATTTACCAGCTCACTTCAAAAATCTATGTGCAGCAAATCAAAAAAAGTAAAATTATATAATTAAATATAAGTATTTTTTAAGCTATATTACAAGTTATATTACATAAGCATCAAAAAAGAAAGTCATTATTCTATATATACACTATATTTCATCCTTTTTGCTGCTCAAAATCGGACTTAAATTGTATTCTAATTTTTTAAATTCTGAACCAAAATATATTAAATTCATTGAACATCCTCCATCCTTCAAAACAATATATGTTTCAGGTACCTGACAACAATAAGAAAAAATTCATTGACAGAGTAAAGATTAAAGTAAGTAAAGACACAGCTAAAAGAATATTATCCTAAGACAATATACACCTCCAATCATATAAGTTTTATTATTTATGTATTTATTTAAGAAATCATATGATTAAGTAAAATGACTTCCTGAAACTAGTCTATAAATTCCTAAAATAATATAATTAATCTTCTCAATTAAATATAACTGAGAATCCCTAATTTTCAATTTTATATTTCTAAATTCGAATGTATTAGTGAATTGTAAATATAATACTAATGAAGGTAATATTCAAAATTTTAAATTGAAAGAAAGTATTTAAGAAATTTTTCTTGTTACACTTAACAAGAAACTTAATCCTATATAAATTCTAAGTAAAAACATATTTTATATTTATTTAATCAGAATACTCTTCTTTTGTTTTTTTTTTTGTTCTCGTTTCAACCTTGAAAAGAAGCTTAGATATCATTGCTAAAGATATTTTTGATAAAAATATTTTATTGCTGATATTACTTATTACTAAACTAGAAAAAAATACAAAAAAAAAAACAAATTTTTAAACATTTACTAACGATGCCAATTAAAAAAGATTATTAAAAATATTTAAAAACGATTTATTTTCTTTTTTTAAATAGAAAGTTGTTATGTCCTTATTCCAAAATTTTTCTTCGGAATGATTTAATATTTCCCGAATTTAAAAGAAACTCAAAACTTTTTTTTTTTAAACAGTTGAAAGGAAATGAGAAGGGATAAATTCAGTAAGATTGAATTTGGATTGACATTTTTTCTTTATTAATTCGTGTTTAAATCAAATCTACAAAAAAAAATAAAAAGAATGAATTTTATTTTTGTTTTTATCCAATTATAATTACTATGAAAATTTATTTCATTGATTAATTATAAAAAAAAAAAAAAACATAAAAAAAAACCAAACAATAAAGTGTCTAATATTAAAAAATGTCATCCTTCATCATCAGATTTGATTTAACACATTTTATATTTTAGTTATATTTAACTTTGGAATGAAAAAACAAATTAAACAATATTTAATTGAGTTAACACTTAATATACAAAGTTTAATTAAACTGGAATAAATTTCTTTCTATTTTCCAAAAAAAAAAAAAAAAATTTTAAATGACAACTTGAAAATGCACAGAATTTAATAGAAAATTTTCTACTGGGAATTTGGCAAAAACGACATCATGATGACACAATTATTTTAGTTTCAATTTTATTTTCATTCAATATAAAAATATTTTTACATTACTTTATTGAAGTAAAAATATTCCCAAAGTGAAGTGCATATATATATATATAATATATATATAAGCTAATATAACTTTATATATATGTATAAATATATATATATATATACTTAATATTTGATAATGTAGAAAACGCAATCAATTTTGTATTAAGAAAAGCTATTTTTCTTTTGATTTTAAAGAAATTACGTATAAATAGAAAATCTTTTTCCTTTATTCATATTAATTGAAGATTTAAATTTTTTTTTTTGTTTTTGTGAATTAAAGATATTCTACAAATTATCTTTGTCAGCAGATATATCTATTTTATTATTAAGTAGCTAATTGCAAATAATTTTTATTTTAATTCATTTATTAAAGACTAGATATATCTAAAGTGTGAGGAATATGAAATAATTAAACAATCTATAGATTTCTTTACAAAATATCAGTTCTAATGTACAGTTAATTCCATCTAAGCCCATTTCTTATAACTTAATTAAATATACTTATAAAAGATTAAACATTTGACCATTAACCATTATTTTGTTTTTCATATCAATGATCTTTGATATCAAATTTATTTTAAATGTGATTTATAAATAAATGTTTAAATGTCTTTTTAAAATTGTTTTATTATCATTCAGAAAGAAGTACAAGGACAAAGAAAGACAAGAAAAATATATTGTAATTAAAATGAAGTATTTTATATTATTTTATAGTTCAATCCCAAAACCTAAGAACTTTCTTTTATTCTTGGTATCTTGGAAGGTTCCCAGCTCGTTTAGAAAAAAAAAACAAAAATAATAATATTTTTCAGTAACAAAAATGCTAAATATATGTTTTAACTCATATTCTTCTTAAAACTTACTCATATTCTTCGACAGTGTTGCTTAGAATTTGCATTAAAGTAGAATAGTTATGAAAATTATGAAATATTTTCCAGAATACGTCAACATATTTTGTATTAATTATTTATTCTCTATACCGATCGATGATGAGATCGATGTATATCTTAACGATTAAATTGCTTCAGCAGATAGGTTGTCCATATTTCTACAAATCACTACTAAAGAGCCTTAAAGAAAATTAACTTACTGAATAAAGTAAGCGATATAATTTTTAGTGGGTCAAAGTCCCATATAGAGAAATGGTGTACGTTTCGAGCATCTTTAGCATCTTATTTCAATTTGAACGTACACTGTCAAAAAAAGAAAATTGAGCCATTAAATTTTTTTTGAAGATTTTTCCACCACCATCTTTCGTTAAAATAATCTAATGGTTTAGTAAAATAATCTAATGGTTTGTTTTTCATAATATGTTCTTTTTAAAGTTTTCAATCATTCTTATATTAATTTATATTTATATTCATTATTAAATCAAAACGAGGAAGAATACAGTTGACTTTGTCAACTCTTAGATACCCGTACGAACCGTTAGTATGTTCACAGTCACTCTGCCTACAATATTATTTTTTTAATATTTTAGTATTTTAAAATAATTTGGGTGAATTTTATAATTTCTAGAACTTATGGGTTGTACATATATTCAAACTATATGTTTATATGTACATTCTTCTAAAGCAGATTCTAACCTTCCACATAACGATTATCAATCCAAAACTTTTTCAAATATTCTATAGTAACATTTAATACTAAGCGGTAAATGTATATTAAATTTACTTAGTACAAAATAATAAATATAATTTTAAATATTATATTATATTATATTTAAATATTCCATTGACAGAATAATTTCTTATAAGTACAATAAAATACATATATGTATGTAAATACGGCGCTATATAATATACATATATACTCTTATCATTCATTCACTAGTGACATATACGATATGTAAATAAACATGATATTATATTAGTATATATGTATATATATCAATATCATATAAATAATAATAAAAATTCTTCAAGCAACCGTTATGTTGTTTATTTAATTACATTTTTATGTACTACGCATTATATCCTCAACAATTTCAAATTATCGAGTAAAACAAAATGGAAAAAATTCGTTTTAAAGAAATTTGTTAGAAAATTTGAAAAAATCAACTAACACTTTCGTCAATTATAAAGTAACCCTACATTATTAAAAAAAGTTGTTAACAGAAATAAGAGTATAATGTTGAAGCTTTAATTTTTGTGTATTACTTCAAAAAAATTTTAACAGGTGTTCAAGTTACAGGTGTTTAAAAATAGAAAATTTTCAGTTTTTGACCCCTTACAGCTCCTAAACGGAGGGTGATACAAAAAAAATTTCTGAAATGACTCATACTTATTTTCAAAGATCTAACTTCTGTCAAAATTTCAAGTTTCCAACTTAAACCATTTAGAAGATAGAAGGGTTGAAGGATTTTGCAAAATTTGAGTTTCACATAACGGTAAATTAAGACACCGTATGCCACAAATATATATTTATTGTATATATACTTTTAAAGCTAATGAAAGTAGTATTCGTTTGGCGTTTTCAAAATGAAGATATACCTTATACAACTTGTGCTATAACAATTTAAATATAGAGCTTTTTTGAACCTTTGGGGAGCTGTAGCTCCGTAACGGGTGGGGCTACAAAAAAAAGTTATTAAAAATAAAATTAATATTTTTGTGAGATCTATCAGTAGTTAAAATTTCATAGCTCTATTTCAAAAAAAATGTCGGGATCTAAAAGTTAGGTGTTCGAGAGCTACCCTAAGGCTTGGTCCAAACTCAACCAAAAAAAATAGGGAACCTACAAATTACTCCCAGAATATTTTGTGTAAATTTCAAGATTCTAGCTTTCTTAGTTTTTGAGTTAGCGTGCTGACGGACGGACGGACGGACATGGCTCAAAAGTCTTAGAATTTTTTTCTGATCCGATCCATACCTTTGAAGGTATATCTAGCTCGCTTATTTCGAGGTGTTACAAACGGAGGAGTAATTTTATTATACCCGATCCTATCGTACGGGTATAAACATCTTGAACACAGATAATTTTTATATTCTTTTTTTTAACTACATATCAAAAGTACCAAAACTGCAAAAAATAAATTATGTTCATTTGCTCTTAATATTTTTTTATATAATTTGTTTAATTTACTTTTGTGATTAATTGGATATACTTCCTGTCCTGAAAAAAATGTAATTTTGTGTGACGCCAATTTCTTTAAAAAAAAATGTTGATATCAATTGTAATAATTTTTAAATGAATTTTTCCATCAATAGGAATATATTGCAAAACACATATTCTGAAATCTAAATCAATTATACAAAATGTAAATCTAATAAATCTATAGAACTATACTTTAATAAAATTTTTTTTGGAAGAATATCAAATTTTTTAGCCCCAATTGGGTTATATCCAATTTCATTTAAATTGTTCATTATTTTTATCCATTTTTTAAACCAAAATATATCTTCTTTTTTATTTTCAATTCCTATTGAATCTTAATTTTTTAATAAAAAAAAAAAAAACTTAAAGTAAAAATATTCGTATCACCTAATTTATAAAATCTTAAATGTGCCAAGGAAATTTTAATAAAACTCAGGAGTAAAAGAAAAGAAATCCTTCTATTTTTAAATATAAATATATTAAAACTACTGTCATATAGAAATATATATGTATGTTTATAAGAAATATGTATCATCCTTGAAATTTTCACTTTTTTATTTAAATGCTTTTTGTATAAATATTAATTTTCATATATATAGCTTAAGATTATAGTATCTTGAATGTTCTAACAATTTTAATATTGTGCATGGTTCAAGCGGGGAAAACTTTTATAATTTCTTTTGTTTTTTTTCTTAAGAAAATGTTTAAATCATTGATCCTCTCTTTCTTACTTTAAGCAAATCAAATATAATATTCTTTAAAAGCTCATTGTTATTATTAAGATAATATAAGTGTATAAATATGTATACTTACATGGAATAATAAAACTATATAAGATACATTAAGAAATTTTAACCATCATACATATATATATTAACTTTTACCCCGATTATAATAATACAGCTTAATAAATATGTATGAATGTATATGTTTTTTCATGATGGTAATATAGCTCAATTGGGATTATAATATGAATGAATATATGACAGAGACATAGTCCCAAGAAAATTATATAAAAAACTCATGTACTTGAACAATTTTACTTCCATATATACATACATCATGTAATATGAATATATGCAATATTTTTAAACAGTTGTACACAAAAAATTACAACGCGAAGTTTTTCTTCACTTACTTGTTGTATAGTTTTTATCAATAAAAAAAAATTAATTTTATAGGAATGCAGTTATTAATAAAATTAAAATATTTAATTAAACTGTTAAGAGTGTATAATTGACTATCTCATTTCTACGATACCCATACCAACATAAGTTATGCTGTTACCATAAAATTTAATCATATTATAAAAAATATTAAATGTCTAACTTATTTAAGTGTCAAGATATGACACTGAAATGTCTTTATGGAGTACAAAGATATGAAAATATGAATTTTGCAATTATCAGAGCCTGTTGCGTTAGACTAACGCAATTTTTCAGCATTGGTATTATTTTTCGAGTTATTGTGCGGACGTTACATTCTATTATACATATTCGGATAGCAGTAGAATAAAACTTGGCATATAAGTAAAAACCTTCTAATTCCAACCATCATTCTTTCTAATACTTTTTTCAATGATATAGCATTCAATGATAATAATATAATACCTTATGATATAGCATTCACAGTTTGACATTGAGTAGGTACATTTACAGTAATGGATTGTTTTATGGAAAAAGACAAATAATAGTTTTATCAGAAACAATTACTTGAATATCCTTTATATACCAAAAATAATAAACTTTTACTAAAAAACTGATGAAAAATTTAAACATTTAAAAAATTAACAAATTTGCCTACATTATATACATAAACTATAATTATTTTAAGGTGTAAATTATTATTATATGCATATAAACAAAGTTCTAACTGTGCTGATTGTTTAATAGTTATTAAGAAAAGGGAAATAAAGAAAAGTATAATGGAGGATTCAAAATAAGATCTAACCGTATTTCTAACTACTTTTCGTATAACCATTTTAGAAGTATTTAAGTATTTAAATAAACTGAAAAAAAAAACACTTAAAAACTATCATGATAAAATAAATGAAAATGAGAGTATTAAAAAGATTTCATTTCTACCGAACAAAGGTTATTACCTATATACAAAATGAATAATATCAGATTTACATAATTAAACAGATGTACATTCATTTCTGTACTAAAAAAACGTATAGATTTTTAAATAAACAGAAATTGGAAAACAAAAATGCTTCTTACTTTCATTTGTTTTTTGTTTTTTTTACTATTTAAATTGTAAATTTCCTTTCTTTTTTCTCATTTCATCTACCTTTCACTCTTATTTTTTAAAATTTTCTTCTTTTCTCTCAGTTGACTTTATTTGTAAATTAAAATTTAATTGTTGCTTGATTTTTGAATAATACTGTATACAAATTGTGAAACAAAAATTATAAAAAGGAAGAATAAAAATGTTCTACAAAAGCAAAACAACTACTAGGCTCGTGTTGAAAATATAATTTTAGATTCTATAACTGAGTTCCTGTTTTATATGTATTTTTAATTTCTTGAATATTGTTTTTTTTTTTGAATTAGCATAAGGTTAGATGAAGATTTTCCGTTGCAGATTCATAAAATTGGATAAAACCATGTCAATTTTAAATTAAAAACAAAGACGAAAAAAAAAGAATCGGGAAAAAGTCGTAAAGAAAAAGAAAGAAAGCCGTAAAAGAATCATAATTTCCTCAAAGGGGAAATATAGAAAATTTATTTTAAATTTAGAGAAAAAAAATTTAATGTAAATTAAAAAAAAGAATCTATATAATATATAGCTACATATATACGTTTAAAATTATATTATTAAAAATATAAAATGATATAAAAGATGGATAGGTATATATAATTTAAAACAATAATCTGATGCAATAAAAAAAAACAAATACTTTTCTAACAAAGGGATTCTTCAAGGTTTATATAAAGTTTGTGTAATATGGGAAAGTTTAAATACAAAATCTTTAAAATTACATTTTTCACCGATAGCATACATGAATGTATCAGTATTATTTTCATACCAAAAATTTGTAGATGAGATTATAGGAAATATGCATTACTCCGGTAGAAGTAGAATGCATTACTTCGGTACTCTGATAGAAACTTGAAAAAAGTATTTTTAGAGTGATGGCTGTCTGTGTATGTATGTGTGTGTGTTTGTATATGTGCGTGGGTGTGTGTGTATGTAGGTATGTTTCTGGTGCGCCTGTTCAGACTAATCGACCGAGCTGAATTTTTGAAAGTTCATATTTCGTGACTCTGACTTAAATATCTCGTGTTGATATACTTTTGGAGCAAATCGAACAATCGCAAGTGGTAGTTTTCCAGTGCAATTTTTAAGTTTTTTTGTAGCAGGAAAATATTATGAGAAAAATTATTAAGAAAAAGAGCAACAACTTTGAAACAGAATATTCTTTGATCCGACTAACTTCATGTTAACTTTATGTTATTAAATTAAATAACATGTTTTTTTCTAAGTCCAAATTTCATATACATATATTACGCCATATGCATTATATGAACAAATTTCTTTTGTTATTTTCTATCTTTTTTTGAGCACATTTCCAAAGAAATTTTGAAAAAATGAGCCTATTAGTTTCACTCTGTCCGTTCATCTGTACAAAACTTCTACGGCGTTAAAGATAAAGAAAAGAAATTTTACCATGGGTAGGTACAAAATTAATATTGTCAAACAACTTTTTCATGTAGCCTCATCCATCTCAGGTTCTGCTTAACATTTTTTCAACTTAAGAACGTCATTATCAATACAAAAATTATACAATTTTTTTTAATTTGGTATTTAAATTTACTGTTATGTGAAAACCAAAATTTATTTTTAAACACCTGTAAATTAGGCACCTATGTACAAATTTTTTCAAAATAAAAGGCAAAAATTAAAGCTTCGACTTTATAATTTTATATGTGTTAATGGTTTTTCTTAATTATGTAGAGTTCCTTTTAAATTGAAGAAAGTGTTTCTTTATTTTTAACATTTTTTCTTATTATATAAAATTCTAAACATTTTCAAATTTTGGTGCAAGTCAAAGTTCAAACCGCAGTTTTTATGTATTGTCTTTTGGGAATATGTGCGCCATGAAAAACTGTTAATTTACATTCTGCCTTGTTTATATTTAACATTTATATATCTATACATGTGTATATTCTCTTGTTGAATCCAAGAATCCTTCGAAGAATCTAGTTAGAAATAATAAACAAATAATCAGTTACGTTAACCTAAATAAATACCGTTTTTGATATAATTTTGATATATGCAGTCCAAAAGAAACTGTTAAAAACTTTATGTGCAAATATACATAATAATAAAAGTGCATACAAAATACGCTACCAAATTAATTAATAAAAAAATTCCATAAATGATTAGAAGTTATTTTACTTTCATATAATTTATTATATAAAAAATCTTTAAATGGAATTTCGCATTATGCTTTTCGTGTAATAGCGATTGGTTCTGTGCGGGACACATCTTTTTTTTTTAATTTGATTTAAAAAGAATCTTTTTACAAACAAGTTTTTTTTTTCTACTTGAATTGATTTGTCATTTAAATTTTTTTAATATTTCGATTATTAACGGAAAAATATACATATATATTTAATTTTTGAACATTGTAATTCATTATGAAAACGTAACTAACTAAACGTAACTAAAATTTTTGTTCTAATTGAATTACTTACTATATATAGAACTTTTTTTTTTTAACTTAGTTTTTTTATATACCTAATAAGATCCTAAGAATTAGTTTAAAAGTTTTATATAACTTTTTAGAAGTTAGAATACAATTTGATGTTTTTGTTTATAACTCAAAATTAAATTTACAAAAATTAACTTATGATTTAAAATGATTTATAAATTGTATTCTATTTTGAAGTTTTTTCCATGCCGAAAAATATATGTACATAATATAATATATAAAAAAATATAATATATGTTTCGATATATATACATACATACACATCCACATACACTTACATAGTTTTAATTAGTTTTTAGCTATAAAATAAATACATATTATATATATATTGGCATATGTATGAACATAATAAAAGCCGTAGAGAACCATTATTATGTTTATATATATAGTATACACATCTATACATATATTATTATAATATATGTATAGATCTGTACATATATTATTAACACATCTATACATATATTATTATATATTACACATCTATATCTAATACATATATTATAAAATAACTTATGTTTCAAACTCCATAGGTTCCCAAATTTATATTTAGGAAAACTGAATAATTGAGCGAGATATATAATTAATTGGAAGATCTTAAGATTGTTGTAAAGTTATAAATAAAAACAACATTTTAATATTATTAATAATATGTGTATCTATAGGTTAATTTATGTGCTTAAAAAAAATATATATATATAAATACTATAATTTTAATCAAATTTTTTCTAATAAAGAGCACTTTGAAAATTTAGATTAATAATCAATAATGATTTCTAAGATTTAATATTATTTAAAAAATATTTTTGATTAATTATTGTTTTTTCCAAATATTACTAAATTTTTGTTGATATAATATTTATAATTTAATTTTCGTATAATTTGATGATTTTGTTTTTTTTTTCATATAGCTAATCAAAGTTTATGTAAGTTTAACCAATTGTATGTTTGTTATTCGAAATATTTTTTTTCTACCTGTAATTTTTATACGAGATTTCTTTAGGTATATTCTAAATACATTCCGGTTAATTAATATGGAACGTCACACGAAGGAACAACGTGTTTTGTTATTACAACATTTTTTGAAAATGGTAAAAGTTTTCAAGATGTAATTAGGAAATTCTGAACAAAATTTGGTAAAGAAAATGCTCCAACAAATCGTGCCATCAAGCTGATGGTTGATAAATTTCTAGAAACTGGATCTGTTCTTGATAACAGAGGCAACATTTATCAACTTAGTGGCCGTTCAACCGAGAATGTAGCAGCTGTGAGGAGAAGTGTTGGAAGAAGATCCAAAAACTTCCATTCGTCATCGTTCGCAGCAATTAAACATCAAACCATCCACATTATTCAACATTTTGCATCGCGATCTCCATTTAAAGGCTTATAAGATCCAGCTGACGCAAGAATTAAAACCAACTGACCATGCATTACGTCGGCAATTCGTTTCTTGAGCAATCGAAAAACAAGAAGAAAATGAGAATTTTTTTAACAAAATAATCTTCCCCGACGAAGCTCATTTCCAGCTCAATGGCTACGTCAATAAACAGAATTACCGCATTTGGGGTGAAGAGAATCCAAGGGTTATCTTAGAGCAACCAGTACATCCACAAAAAGTTACGGTTTGGTGTGGTTTCTGGTCAGGAGGAATCATCGGACCATATTTTTTTGGAAATGCGATTACGATCAATGGAAATCTCTACAGGGAGAAGATCCGAAGCTTTTTGTGGCGGGAAATTGATGATTTGAACGTAGAGAATATGTAGTTTCAACAGGACGGTGCCACTTGGCATACAGCTAGAGAAACAATGGATCTTTTGAAGGAAAAGTTCGAAGATCGCATTATTTCTCGTAGAGGAGGAGTGATGTGGCCACCAAGATCGTGCGATTTGACACCGTTGAATTTTTTTTTGTGGGGTTTTGTGAAATCGAAAGTGTACAGCAATAATCCCACAACAATTCAAGAGCTTAAAAACAACATTATCGAGCAGATTTCAACTATTGAGAACAGTTTATTAAACAACGTGATTCAGAATTTTGGTAAAAGATTGGAAGCCTGGCAAAGTAGTAGAGGAGGTCACTTGGCCGACATAATTTTTCATTATTAACCGGAACCTATTTGTAATAAACTAAAATAAAAATATATTTAATATTTCAAAAAAAAAGTCTTTTTTTATTAAAATTAAAATGATACCTCAATTTTGAACACCCTATATAACCACCACCTTTTTTGGGACATTTTTGAAAAACAATTTTAAAAATTTGCATATTAGTTTCACTTTGTTTGTCCGTCTGAAGTTTTAACAGCGAATAGATATCTTACAAAATGGATGCAAAGAAAATGTCTTTTAATCTAGCCCCACCTATTTATACCAAACTTTATCAAAGTAGAAAGAACCATATTTTCAAAAATGTATATCTTAAGATTTGTTTAACATTTTTTTCAATCTAAAAACGACAAATGTCAGTACATTCTTATAACTTTATAAATTAATATTAAAATTATACATTTTTTTTTTATAATTTTTAAGTTTTCCTAAGTAAAAACAAAATTTTGCAAGACTTTACTTTCTTCACATGTCTGTCACGCTTTTCGTTAAAAGTTTGAAATTTTGAGAGAATGCAAGCATAAGTTACTTCAAAGAAATATTTTATACTTTGCCCTGGTAAAGAGCTATAAAAGTTAAACATGGAAAATTACTATTTTTAAACACCTGTGTTCAAAGCAAAAAAATTTAGGCGCACCTGTGTCTGTTTAAGACAATAGGGCTGATAGAAGTATTATAAGTGGAGGTAAAATCTACAAAATTCAGTAAAAGGAAAAGCAGAATAGATCTACATGAAAAAATAAGCCTTGAAATAAGCCTTAAAAAAATGCAAAAAGTTCAAATCTTTCAAAAGTAAGATACCAAAATTAAAACTTCAACATCATATTTTTATATCTGTTAACAGTTTTTATTATTTATACAGGATAATGGAAGAAAATGTCTTGATTTTTCACAATTTTTTCTTGTATGTATAGTATCTTATAACACTTGTCTTTTTACATCTGATTATCCAAGAAATCCAAATAGAATATTTACCACGGCATATTTAGTTTTGACTTAAGTTGCATAAAGTAAGCCCAATTTGCAAAATTTTACATAAGCCAAAAATATAATTAAAATATTGCACTGCTGAAAGGGACTTATAATTGGCAATAAAACTGATAAAGTTGGTTATGATCGGCTTTTATATATAGGTACATAAACTTTAGATTACTCTAAAGATCTTTTAATTTCTTACGGAATAATATCAGATAATAGTCCAAAAGAAATATCTTGAGATATTCTTTTAAAAGATGTAATATTATAGTTTTTATAGTAATTAGAGTACAGGATGATTTAACAAAAATTTTTTTTAATATTTTAAAATTTTTTACAAAATATTTATTTGTAACAGTATATTTATATTCCTTTAAGTAATAAACACAATTCTAATGCGCAGCGAAATTTTTAGTTAAATGAAACATAATTGTGCCTCAACGAAAAATAAAAATATGGTTTTATATTCAAAAAATAAACCGTTTTTAATTTTTGTTGTATGCAGATAAACATCAAAACCCAATCATCTGGTAAAATTTGAAAATATTTTAATCTCAGCGACAACAAGTTGCTATGTTGAACATCAACAATTAAAATTGTGAGTAAATAGATAAGAATGCATATATTTTAATTTCTTAGTACCTATCGAATTTTTCGTCGATGGGAAGGTATTGCGTTTATTATAACTTTATTCATTTTTATTTTTTATATTCTCTTTAAAAGCGATAAGTCGGTTTTCTATCTGTTATCTAAAAATGTCAAAATTGTATTACTGTTTCAAGTTTTATTTGAAAAATACGCTTTAATTAAAACACTTAAGTGAAAAACTAACTAATGTAAATTTCTTTTGAAATTTAAAATAGATGATAGATTATTATTGTTAATGTACCGAAAGAATATTTCCTAAATAATCTGGAAAAAACGAATAACCCCTCTTTTTAAAATTCAATTTATAAAATCAAAGACTAGTTTTAAAGAAATTAAGCTGTTAGTATTATAAAAATCATTAAGATTTCAAAATATGAATTTTATTTTTTCAAAAAAACTCAAAGAAACCAGTTATTGAAATCCTGGATACAGGGCACAAAAATTTTAAATAAATAAAACATGTGCAACCATTACATTATTATTGTACAACGAACTTATTTATTATTTTACATATAGGCATATGCAATTTATATTCATTACATGTCTTGTTTTTTAAATACTATTTTGTCAAAAGACTTTTTGTATGAAACGTCTCTTTTGTTAAAACTCTTTTTATGAAGTGATATTCTTTTTTGTCAAATAACCTGAGGCAAAATGTCTTTTTGAAAAATAGATTTAGGCAAACTGAAAGGCTTCCAAGGTTTATTGTATCATACTGTGCGTGTATCTTGTAATCTTGTATGGTAAAAAATATATATTATGGTGTATATATTATGAATATTTTTGTGTATACAGTGCCAGGTATATAAGAAAAATTAAATAAATGAAATATTTTCAAAGGAAAATGGGGATATTATAGCGTTGTGTCTATTATAATAATACGTATGCAATATACAAATTATATTTGCTAGTCGTGTATATTATAAGTAATTTTAAAATATATACATTTGCCGCTTATTATTAAATATTTCTGCAGAATAGTTGGTAAAGACTTGGATTGATAATCGTTAGGTGTTAGGTTCGACTCTGTGTTGCCCAGAGTTATTTTTTTTTTTTTATTATTCATACAATACTATATACTTTTCTATTTTTAATAAAAATAGTAAATAATATACATATTTATAAAATAAAATAAAAAAAATTAATTTTTAGCTAATATGTGTATGAATTTTATACCACCCAAAATTGTTTTTTGCAGTTTGAAGTATCGCTATTGTATTTTATTGAAATCAGACCACTTTTTCAAGTAGCTTCTGCACCAACTTTTAGTTTACATAATTTAAATACATATAAAACTAAAAACCAAAACAAATCATTGGACCAAGGCTTGGAGTACTTGTCCTGCTAATTCATTCTACTTGACCTATAATGAAAAGCTCAAAACGTGATGTTATAAGCAGAGTTATGTTAACCTGTATTTTAAACACTAAAAATGGTTCGTACAGGTATTTTAGGGTCCACAAGAGTAACTGTATTTTTATAAAAAGAATACATCTATTTTTTTTTTTTTATATAAAGAACATTCAATAATATTTTATATATTTATTTTTGAATACATTCTGTACAGCATTATTGTACCAAAACCAAACAACAGATGTACTTTCTTCTTTTTAAACAAAAAATATAAACCTAGAAAAAAAAAATTGTTGATTCAAAAATAACCTATCAATTCATATTATGCTTATTGAGGTAGAAGTTTTAGAACGCTTTTTTTTATTATTGTATTTTTTTCTTTTATAATTTATTCTAAGCACATCACGAATACCAAAGTAAAATAATATTATTAAGATTTGAGTACAGTGACTCCCTAGAGAATTTAAATATTTATTTATTTTTTTGAAATCTAATACTAGATTTGGGAATTCCGGCTATATCAGTGTTTTAAGATTTATCTCAAAAGATTTAAAAAAAAACTTTTCTTATTAAAAACAAAACCAACTTTGAATTAAAATAAAAATAACTTTGAATTAAAAATATGTGTATAATTAGAAATGGTACAGCTACCTTATATTATTAAAAATTTAACTATTGTTTTTTTTTTTTTTTTTGGAATATTAGAAGAAAACAACTTTTTTACATTTTTATATAAGAAATTGGTACTTGAAATTGAAAAACTTTTTTTGATACAATTGAAGCATACTAATTTGTTACATTTTTGAAAAAAAAAGTATTTATATTTAAATTATTTTTCTTTAATATTTTTTAAAAACTAGAAAAAAAAAATAACTTTTAAACAAAAAATTTTCAATTTGGATTTTAAATATATAAGAAGGAAAGTGGAGGTGGAATATAAACAAGGAAATATTTTCACATTTTTACATTCTGCGTATTAAAAATTTTAATATCAGAAAAAAAAATTGGTGTTACTTTCTAATGACAGAAAAGTTAACTATATTATAAAAAGTTAACACATAAATTGATTTAAAGTCAACCTTTTTGCAGTTTAGGAAGATTTTATTTTTAATATTACATAACTTTATACAATATTATGCACTTGAAATGCAAATTAATCATTATTTTGTTTGAAAATCATATTCCGTATTAATTCAAAATTGACATATAAAATTATTTAACTTATTAAAAATAATATTATTTAACATGAGTCTTATTATAAAAAAAAAAAGATATATAAAAAGAGATAAAAAAAGGAATTCAGCAAAGACAAAATTTATTTAAAAATCTCCTTCCCAAATTGTCAAAGCCAGTAATCTCCCTTCTTTTACCAATGACGCCATCGCAAATGTTCTTGAATAGTTTGAAGAAAATCGAATAGGAGAGCGTTGTGGAATTTTAGTAGCCCAATTTATCTAGAACAAATATATAACGAAACTTGGATTAATCAGTCAATAAACATATGAGTTACCTAAAAATATGCAATTTTTCTCTACAAGTAAGAGATTACTATATATTTCGGAAAAGTTTCCTAAATCGGAAAGAATTCCTTTATACAAGATATTTCCTTTGCGATTTCGAGAAGATGATTTAGAGAGAATTTGGATAAAAGAGAAGAATTGAGAAGTAAGTGGATCTTTAAAGTAAACGGGCCTCCGTGGCCGAATGGTTTAGCACATATAGTCCTAACCAAAAAAATTGGGTGAATTGGCGATTATAATATAAATATGCATATAATATACATAATATAAAAGAAATAAATAATATTACTATATAAAGTAATAATAGTATTTAAACTCTATTGGTCTTAATAACTGATCGTTTTACTAATATTACATAATCCTAAATAAAATAAGTCTTCATTTATTTAATTCAAAATTATTTTGCCTTTTTATTAATAATAATATTATTTAGTTATTTTGAAAGCAAATACAAAATAAAATACAAAGAATATTATTTATATTGCCCAAAGATGTAACAGTATTTAATTTTTTTTTTTTTTGTGAAAGTTTTATCAAATTTTGACATACACAAATATTATCCTAAATTTCATTATTATTACAAAACCAAAAATCTTAGAATTCAGTATTATTTTATAAAAGTATTAAATTTTAAACTTATTTGTTTTCCAAAACACTTGGATTTTCAAAAGATATTATAAAAGTATACGAAAATGTTTACTATTTCAAAATATTTTTGCTTTTTTGCATAGATGGTATATAAGAATAAGAAAAGTATTAAAAAATTTTCAAAATCATTTTGAAAATGTTGATGAATTACTATGTTTTAATCTGTTTGAATATCAAAATGCCGAATTAGAAAAAATACAATAAACATATTATGTAAGCTATAAATATAGCATTAATCATCACACTTCTATACTTTCTTGAAAACTAAATTTCAATTAAATTTTCGAATAAATATAGGTATACAGAAGTGAGAGTAACTCCACCAAAATATAGAGCAAAAAAAAAAACAATAACTCAAAAAAATGTTCACATAAGTTCGGCAGTGGGACAAAAAAATAATCGGAAGAAGGAAAACTATCAATAATATAGAAACAACTTATAAGATATAATCATTAAAATCAATTCAAATTAGTAAGAAGTGTTAGTTTTGAATTGAGTATTAAACTCTACTGCCATAGCTTTTCACACTATTTTTTTTATATCACCTATATTTAATTAAAATATGGAATACAAGAAATTCAAGAGCGAAAATATCAAAAATATTTTAATTTGTAAAACTCAGGAGGCAAGATGTACAATCTATAATATTTGTAAATTAAAAAACTAGTTATTACAAATTTGATTTTGACAAAAAAGGAAATAATAAATTTAAAATGTCAAAAAACAAAATAATGTATTATGAACCTGACCTTTAATAATTTATAATAAATCCACTGCAATAAGGAACATTATATACCTTTTTTTTTAAATTCGTTATGATTTGCTTGAAATGTTACAAACATCTGTCCAAAAGGATAAAAAATTAAAAAAAGTATCATTGAAAAAATTCTGATAAAAATGAATTCCCGTAAAAAAACAAAAACGACAAAAAACTTCTTGAATTTGTCATTTTTATATACTTACCCTTTTTATGAGGACATCATATGAATTGGGATTTTCTTTGGGAATGAAATATTGTGCTAATACCTTATTATATCTTCTAATATTATACATACATTATTATATATACATTCTAATAATAATATGTAAACATATGAGGATGCTGTAAAAAGTAAAATGAAAACTGAAAAAGAATCAGAAAAGGAAACGAAAAATAAACGAGAAAACCTTGTAGCTTCGTTTTTTTTTTTTATTCCTGAAATATTGAAAAAAGGATAGAAAATCTTTGACTGTATTAAAATTTCAGATTCCATATTTTTGTTTTTCTTTACTTTGATTTGTTTTTTTTTTTTCATTTTATGTTTTTATATTTTTTTGCCTTAAAATTTTTTTTGTTTTTTATTGTTTTTGTTGTTATTCCTTAACAGTATCAACAAAAGCAGTAAATATGAATTATTACCGGGTAAAGGAAATGAATGCTTGTTGTTTCCACAAAATAAAATCAACAATCTTTCATATTTTATTTTATTGGTATCTACAGTTACTATACAAAACCAAAAATTTTTCTTTTCAAATAATGTTTCTTAAGATTCAAAAAAAAAATATTTATCCAAGCTAGCTGAGGTTTTGTATATATTTGTATATATATGTAAAAATACCTATAACTTAATTCTTTCAAATCTTAAAAAAAGCAAGAGTTAAAAATACAAAACAATGTCCCCAAAAAAAAAAAAAAAAGTCAAAAAAATATGGTAATATTTTTAAAAATAGTACGCACATAACATATTTTCATATCATATAAAGATGATATTTATATTTAAAAAAAGAAATAAAATATAAGGATTTTGTACGGATTTTTTACTTAGTAAAAAAAAAACTAATTTGATGGTAAGATCAATACATTTTCATGTCAATTTAAATTTTTTCTTTCCTGTGTTTTTTTTTTTTTTTTTGTTTTTTTGGTTCAAAAATTATTTTGAAAAGCGATTTTTTATTTTTCTTTGATTGAGGGTTACCAACAAAAAAAAAAAAAAAAGAAAAAATTAGCCAAATTAAATTTCAAATGAAAAGATAATTTATTTTTTGTAAAAATATTCTGTATTAGGATGTTTTTAATGATGAATTATTAGGAAAAAAGGGTTTAATAAGTAAAAAATGAGTTTGTGTTTTTTTTTTGTTTACCTTTTGTAATAATACTGAAAACTTTTATAAATAATTAAATATATATCATTAGCAATTTTAGAAAATACAAAAGACTTTCCTAGAAAATGATTAATCACAGATAATGGTACTAAATGTTATTTACATTATTATTATTCTTGTAGGTATATTAAAGTTTCTATATACCAAAATTATGAAAGTTGTTTAGAATTACAAAAATATAGCTAAGATAAATTTTATTGGAAGGGCAAATTATTAATAATCTTTTAATTATTCCTAAAATTATTTATTGAATATTATTAATTTTCTTAAATAATAAAAAAAAAATTTAAATATTTTAATAAACTTTGTTATAAAAAGTGGATCAATATACATATAAAATTGGTAAAATAGTTCCACTCTTTTAATAATATGTATTCAGAATGTTGTTCAACATCCATTATTATGTCGTCTTTCGGATTAAGGTGTTATCAAAAAGAACATATATAGATTCATTTAAATTTAGTACTTGTATACAGTATGAAAAAATCGGAAAATTCAACATAAAAGTAAATTTGGAACAAAATTACCGGTTCAGTTATTTTAAGGAATTCTGTATCTCTAGTGTTAAAATGGCACTAATGAAAAAGTAACGATAAGTTATTTATAGAAGTAGGAAGATTAAAAAGCATTAGTTTAAAGTTCACTTACTTTCTACTTTGTTAAAATTAAATTATTGTATATTTTTTTACAATGTTACAGTGTTTAAAAATAAATTTATTCTATTCATTCTGTTTTTTGTACTATCGTTTAATGAAGAGAACATAGTTAATACTTAATATTATTTCATATTTTTTGATTGTATAAACACTAAAGGATTTCCAAAGAAAATTTCAAATCATTTTTAACGCTAAATCATAACGAACATATTTTTATTAAACATTTTTGAAAAAAATGAAAATATGCTTTTAAATTTATTACTTACAAATATACAATTTGAAAAAAGTATTCAAATTTTAATCATAATTTCATTATTTACTTTTTTGTAGTTTAAATCTATAACGTACTTGAGAAATCATTATGGTAATATTATCAAGTCTTTTCTTGTTGTTAAGTAATTTTTGATGAAAAATAAATATTTTATTGCTGAAAATTGATTGGAATAATGTCATGGTTGTAAAATATATACCATAGTTTCTCAGAAACACGACCAAATTTTATAGAAAAAATATGTTTTTTAATAAATAAAACTTTTTGTGTAGTCACGTGTTACTACATGTTCCCTAAATTTTTATTTTGCACCCTGTGTCTTTAATTCAAACAATTATAAATCAAGTCTTTCTCCATATTTTTTTAATTTTAAAACATTAAAGGATAGGGTATTTCTTAAAATTTGTAGATCAATAATGTTTTTTTTTACGGAAAAAACTAAAACTGAACCTAGTAATTTGTAATTTTGAAAATATTTTGGAATACTTGTAATTCTAAAAATCTAAAGTTAATTATATATAGAAATGGAATGATGTTCAAAAACACTTGGTTTTACATACTTCTTTCTATTCTTATTTTCTTTAAGAATAGTTTTTTTTTATCTTTATGTTTTTTCATTTACTCTCCTACTTCCTTTCTTACTTCTTTTCTTTCTTTATATTTACAAAGTACAATATTAAGTGAAAATATTATTTAATACAAGATATAAAATAAATTATAGAATATAATATTTGCAGAAATATTGTAACTGAAATAATTAATATTGAATACTAAGAAAAAAAAATAATTTAAAATAACTAAAAACATAGAATAATTAAAGTGTTATCTCTTATATAAATATACATAATTTACATAAAACATAAGTTAAATTTTTTTTTTCTTTTTATATAAATTATATTTAATTTTCTTTTCATCATAATTTTACAATAACAAACACCAAATTACATATAGCATACAACTTTCAACAAAATAAAAGGATATTGTTTCGTATATATATTATAAACCATAAATAGAAGAACACTTCATACATATTCACCGATTTATATATATAAATACAATATAGTACAATATATGTTTTATATCAATATACTTATAATAAATCCTCCTACATGGAAACTGAAAAGAATGAAAGACTAAAATGAAGCTGAAAATAATCCTAAAGGCAACAAGAAAAGTAAAATAATGAAATAACAACAAATTTCGACTATGATTGTTTAAATATAAGTTCATATTATATATACATATACAAGTAGATGTTTTTATTTATTTGTATATATATATATTAAATATTTTTTTGTATAAAACATCAAAATAAAGCATTTTTAGCATAACTTATAGCTAGTTAGTAAAAATTTAACAAAAAAAGAAAACAACTAAAACTTCACGAAAATTATAAAAAGTTTAAGTTGAAAATTTCAACACATTAACACAAAAGAACTTAATAAAAAATGGGTTTAAAAAACAAATAGTGTACTCGTTTAAAATGTAAAATTAATAGAAGTATAAATTTCTACTCTATATATAAGTATTATTGAAGCAAAACCATGTTTGGGCCGCTATTATGCACGTTATTTTAGTTATCCTAATTAAACTATTGCAAATTCTCGACACTGCAATATATGTCGATTATTTCAACAACCGAAAAATCAAGAAGATTTTTCAAAAGAAACTCTCTCAGAGACCTTTTTTTTTTGAGACGAAAGGTCAAAGATTAAAAAATATGAAGCATTATTGGTTCCATTTCTTCTACAAAACTCATTTCAAAAAACTGGTATAAACTTCTAGTATATCTATCGATAGGACAATGTTTCGTTTGGATTTTTATTAAAAACTTTACATTATTCTAATAAAAAACACTTGCAAATTTTAAAAAAAATTATGAAATTTCAGTTTTCTATATTGAATGAATATAAATTAGAGTTTGTTCCAAAGTATACTAGATTATTAAAAAATTAAATATGAATTCAAAGAAGTTCAATATTTCAATTTTTTTTATTACAAGATGTGATGTTCTGCACTTTGTGTTACCTAAACAATCAAATATTCTAATTTCTGAATAATTAGACTTATAGAAAATACCGATTGACATTCTGAATTCTAAGTGTAATAAATTTAAAGGAAATGTGAATCAACAAAACTGTATACTAGCAAAAATTAACCATCAATAAACTTTTTTAATTACTCAAAATAGTGGTCAAACTTGTTATAAGAATGCCGGATCACAGAGTAACAAAAAGAGTATTTCTCCATCAAATGTAAGTTGCTAGATGTAGAGGACGACCAAAAAAAAGATGGCAAGACACAGTTGAAGATGATCTAAGAGAATTGGGAATAAGAAATTGGAAAAGAGTTGCACAAGATCGAGATGTATGGAAGAGAATTATAGCGGAAGCTCAGGTCTTTCAAGAACTGTAAAGCTATAAAAGAAGAAGTTATCAAACTGAAAACTGAATACAAAAGAAAAAAATATTTTTATTAAGTTGATTACTCAAACCATAATTAAAATATACTTTCAATTACTAATATATTGAACTAACTTTAAACGTGAAACCATCAATTAGAAAAATATATAAAACATTTTTTTCTTACTTTAAGGAATCTCTTACTTAACTGAAAAATTATTTTTCTTTTATTTGTAAAAAAAAAAACTTTTTAAAGAATAATCATGAAATAACAGTGTCAAGAAAATTTTTTCATTCAATGACTTTAATAGCATTTGAAATAACAAAAAACTGAAGAGTCAATTATAATAAAATTCAAAGTAGATCAACAAAAAAAATTAAATCATACAACAAAGGACATTGTATACAAACTCAAATGAAATAATTATTTTTAAAATCTACTGCATTATTTCGACAAAAAAAAAACAAAGCATAAATATTTTATTTAAAAAAAATTTTAAATCATGAATACATAAAAATAAAACTGGAAAATTAAAGAAAAGTACCAGAAAAATTAAGTAGCTAAACATTATAAAAGGATATGTACAACAACATTATGTAAGAAGAATTTCTGAAGAATAATGAAGATATATAGAAAATGCGATACACGTCGCAAAATTTAATTTAATTATTTTAATTTTTAAATTTTTTATTCTTTTATTTAAACTAATATAAATTTATTCTTTTATTTTTATGCTATATTCGAAAAGAAATAGGTATATACATTATTATTATTATGCTATATATGCAGTTCTATGACTGCAGGATAATTTTGTTTTTAATTTTGACAGATAACAATTAGTTATACTTTTACAATTTCTTTGTATTGTATATAAACTGTAACTGATTATTCGTTTTAGAAAAATTTCTTATCAATATAATTAAAGTTTAAAAAACTCTAATATTTTGAATATAAAAAAAAATTTTTTAAATTTAAAATAAAGTTTAATGAACTTTTTCAGCATTATAAAAATTTAAAACTACTCTAATAGAAATTCACAAGATTTGCATATCCTTAAACTTTATTTATTTATTTATTTATTTATATTAATATTACATACATAAATGTAATGCAATATTATTGAGCCATCGGCTACTAAGGCCATTATAGGTTTTATACTATTATTAAATTATATACTAATATTTATTTTGTTTATATTATATACTATATATATTTACATTATATTTGGTCGTAGGGGGGTATGAAAAGAAAACACACTTACGACCTGTGCAGGGATCGAACCCACAATCCTTCGGTTAATATGCCACACGCCTACCCACTAAGCTACCGAAGCCCCCATCCTTAAACTTTAATCATACAAGGTATTAGTACAAAAATTTGATTTTGCATATTTCTAGGCAGAAGCTTTTCATTTTATATGCTTTTATATTAACTCGTCGGTGTCGGTGTCGGTGTCGGTTTATTTATTTATTTATTTATTTATTTATTTGTCATTCTGTCACGCTTTTTGTTATCTTCGTAATCTGTTAGCAACATTTGTAAGTGTTGTATGGTGCAGAGGAAAGTGTACAGGTTTCAAAAGTGGGGCTCATGTTGTTCGAATCCAGTTCACATGCAACTTTTTTTTTTTTAACTATCTATTCATCAACATTTTTTGAATAAAATATGTATATATGTAAAATTTGTATATATGAATTTAAAACTTAAATTCTTATCTCTAAATTCATGCATACAATACACACGCAATATATTTTTGATCTTTTCTGCTATAATAGTATAATATTGATGTCCATTGTTTTGTATTAGCAAAACACAATATATACAATATTTTTATATATGTTGCTAAATTATTTTGTTTACAACATTTGTTTAGTATTTAAATCAGAATATTTGTTGTCAACATTCTTTAATGCATATTGAATCTACATGGTTAAAAATTAAGATTTTATATTTGTAATATGTTCAGGAAATACTTAACTGTTGTATAGTGCAGAGGAGAGTGTAAAGGTTTTGAAAGTAAGGGTAATTTGATTTGAATCCAATTCGTGTACGTACATTTTTTTTTTTGTTAACTGTATTCATCAACATATTTTTAATAAAATTTTATGTATATTATACACATATTATTTGATCTTTCCTCCTATAATAATTTAGTTCAATCAATCTTGATGTACACATATTGTGTTTTGTATTAGGATTTAACAAAACACAAAATATATAGGTGCCATATTTTTATGTTGCTAATTATTTTGTTTTAAAACATTTGTTTAGGATTTAAATCAGAAATTTGTAATCAACATTCTTTATTACATATTGAATATGCATGGCGTTAAAAATTAATGTTTTATGTGTTTTATTTAGGAACATTTATTATGTATATTGTGTATATAGATATACATATAAAATTTTATTTAAAATAATTCCGGTTGCCAAATTAAAACTATATGTATACATACATAATATTTTTTTTCTATATATATACATTGTAAAGAACATAAAAAGTAAAGATCATTTCAAAATTATGCTTTTGCGCATTACGAATTATGATTTACAAACAAAATTTTGTCAACACAAAAAATTAAAACTACGTATGAAAGTATGTACATACGTACATAATATTATGTTAAACTAATTTCCTAAATTATTTTGTTCCGCTCCATTTGTTTATAATTTAAATCAAGATATTTGTCAACATTTTTTACTGCATGATCTTATTAAGCGATTAAGTAGGTAGGTGTTCAAGGTTAGATGTTTGTTTGGATATACGGTATACTACTAATAGTATACTATAGAAATATACATTAAAATACATTACATACATACATATATCATTTTCATACGTGGTAGAAATGTTGCTTCAATTAAAATTGGATTCTAATATTTATAAATTATAATCACAGTATTTTGATACATATTTTACTCTTCGAGGTACTTTCATTATTTATGAGTTACTGGAATAAAAAATTTTTGCTCTTGCTGTAATGGAATCGATTTAACGTCTCTTAATTTACTTAACCATTTGGTATAAAATTGTAAAACGTATTTTATATCAGAAACAATAATGTATGTGTGAATAAAAAATATCCCATCTTTTTTTATTCAAATTATGTTTCTTTTAAAACTAAAAAGTATAAAATAAAATAATCAAAAAAAAATATTTTTTAAAATATGCTTTTATCGAATCCGAATTCGCCCCCTAAAAAGTAGAAAATAAAATTGATTGCAAAACTTTAACTTTTTAGACTGTTATAATATAAAAGTAAATTACTGGAATAAGGTTAAATAAAAATCTAGGAAATTTAAGGTTCGTGTTTCTTTTTTATTATAAAAAGCAATGTGAAAAGGTTTATAGAAGTTCTTAATGATTTAATTAAAATAAATACTGATCTAGGGTATCATAATTGACCTACATTCGCCTAAATGTACATCTGCAGCCCATATACCTAACTACCTCAGATTAATAAAATTATTAATTTTTATTTTGTAACAAAATTAATTTCAATTTGTACCTCTATTATAGTAGCAAAAATTTTGAAATAAAAACCTTTTCAGTTGAACTTTACTGTTATCCAAGTCAATTAGATCTTTGTAGCGATTAAATAAGCTGAACATTCTACTAATTGGTTGAATGCAAATTTAGGAAGTGGTATCCTATTTTTATACCCTACACCTAAAGTATAGGGTATATTAACTTTGGTATGGTGTTTGTAACCACCAAAAGGAAGCGAGTTAGGTATAGACATGTATATATATTCTGAATCAGGATCACCGCCGGAGTCGATTTAGCGATGTCCGTCCGTCCGTCCGTCCGTACGCACGATAACTCAAAAAATAATGATGCTATCTTGATGAAATTTATATAGTAGGTTACTAATTACGAAAGAAAGGCTAAGTTCGAATCTGGACAAAATCCGTCCATGGGTTCGGATTCTGGAAGCTTCCGAATGATTCCGGCTTTTGGAGATAATCTCCGCAAACGAGATTATCTCCAAAAGCAACAAAGATAGAACCTTCAAATTTTGTACAATGATGTTTCTTCCCGTTCGATTTATGTCTCTGAAATTTAAGAGGATTTGGTCCATGGGTTTGGGTTTTGGAAGCTTCCGAACGAGCACCAGAGCAAATGAGATTATTTCCAAAACCAACAAAGATAGAACCTTTAAATTTTGTACAATGATGTTCCTTCCCGTTCGATTTATGTCTCTGAAATTTAAGAGGATTTGGTCCATGGGTTTTGGATTTGGAAGCTTCCGAACGAGCCCCAGAGCAAATGAGATTATCTCCAAAACCAATAAAGATATAACCTTTACTTTTGGCAGAATGGTGTTCTTTCATGTATGATTTAGGCCTCTGAAATTTAAGAGGATTTGGTCCATGGGTTTGGATTTGGAAGCTTCCGAACGAGCACCAGAGCAAATGAGATTATCTCCAAAACCAACAAAGATATAACCTTTAAGTTTGGCAGGGTGGTGTTCTTTAATGTTTTATTTAAGTCTCTGAAATGTGAGAAGATTTGGTCCATGGGTTCGGCTTTTGGAAACTTCCGAACGAGCCCCAGAGCAAACGAGATTATCTCCAAAACCAATAAAGATAGAACCTTTAAATTTTTTATAATGATGTTTCTTCCAGTTTGATTTATGTCTCTAAAATTTAAGAGGATGTGGTCCATGGGTTTGGATTTTGGAAGCTTCCGAACGAGCCCCAGAGCAAATGAGATTATCTCCAAAAACAACAAATATATATAACCTTTAAATTTGGCCGAATGGTGTTTTTTCATGTTTGATTTAAGTCTCTGAAATTTGAGAGGATTTGGCCATGGGTTTAAATTTGAAAGAATTTGAACCGTGGATTCGAATTTTGGAAGCTTCCCAACGAGCCGCAGAGCAAATGAAATTATATCCAATACGAACAAAGGTAGAACCTTTGAATTTGGTACAATGGTGTTCTTTCGTGTTTGATTTATGTCTCTGAAATTTAAGAGGATTTGGTCCATGGGTTTGGTTTTGGAAGCTTCCGAACGAGCACCAGAGCAAATGAGATTATCTCCAAAACCAACAAAGATATAACCTTTAAATTTGGCAGGGTGGTGTTCTTTCATGTTTTATTTAAGTCTCTGAAATGTGAGAAGATTTGGTCCATGGGTTCGGGTTTTGGAAACTTCCGAACGAGCCCCAGAGCAAACGAGATTATCTCCAAAACCAATAAAGATAGAACCTTTAAATTTTTTATAATGATGTTTCCTCCAGTTTGATTTATGTCTCTAAAATTTAAGAGGATGTGGTCCATGGGTTTGGATTTTGGAAGCTTCCGAACGAGCCCCAGAGCAAATGAGATTATCTCCAAAAACAACAAATATATAACCTTTACTTTTGGCATAATGGTGTTCTTTCATGTATGATTTAGGCCTCTGAAATTTGAGAGGATTTGGTCCTTGGGTTCGGATTTTGAAAGCTTCCGAACGAGCCTCAGAGCAAATGATATTATCTCCAAATGCAACAAAGATATAACCTTTAAATTAGGCAGAATGGTGTTCCTTCATGTTTGATTTATGTTTCTGAATTTTTGAGGATTTGGTCCATGGGTTCAAATCTTGAAAGCTTCCGAACGAGCCCCAGATCAAACGTATATCTCCACAACCAACAAAGATAGAAGTTTTATTTTTAGTACAAAGGTGTTCTGTTATGTTTCCTTTTCTGTAAAATTGGAAACTGACATTTGAAAGAATTTGAACCATGGGTTCGTATTTTGGAAACTTCCGGACGAGCACAAGAGCAACGAGCATATCTCCAAAACCAACAAAAGTAGAACCTTTAAATTTAATAGAATGGTGTTCTGGCAAGTTTTCTTTATGTTCCTGAGATGGATTCGATGAATTGCAGTGGCAATTCGGGTAGCTGACACAAACATCCCAAGGACTACCAATCTTCGAAAATAATTAAGATAGAAACTTAAAATTTTATACAAGGGGTGGGTGTCAAGAATATCCCAAGCGGATGAATCTTTTACGTTCTTGAAATTCGAGTTGAATAAGACAGAAAAGGGAAGAAGTTCAAGCACTGCCAAAAACACTTATGGATTGTTAATTTAATTCGAATTATTCAGGTGTAGGGTATTAATTAGTCGGTTGCATCGACTTACTGTTACATTTACTTGTTTTAACTCATTTGAACAATATATAATAACTTATATTTATGAAATATTTATGTACCTATACTTTGTCAAGTGTAAGTTTTTAATTATTCATAGTCTTAATCTTTCAGTTTTTATTCTCACTATACATGTGATAATATAGCATATACATATTACCCTTTAACTTACCATTTACCATCTACCAATGTACATTCATGAACAACTTTTATCAGACTGTAAATAAAATGCAACTTCAGTATTAAGGGTTACAACTTGTTCTTTTCTTTCGTGTTAAAAAAGAACATTTCTATATAAAAAATTACAAAATATGATTTCAAATCAAAATTAATTTTAATTACAATATTTAAATCAAACATAATGTTGACATTTTAATTTTACACACTTTTAAAAATCACATTTTCTAATATTTTTTGTAACATCTTTTTTTTTTCTCATTTATTCTTTAAAATACAAATCTCTAAGGGAAAATTTTTTTTTTAAACAGAAAAATATACAAAGTGTCTGAAGTTTTGCAATGGTAGTGAACTTAGTGACAAAATTAATGGGATCAATAAATTATAATGATACCGCAATCTAAATCAAATCTTAGTCAAATAAAACTTAAATTACAAAGTTTTAAATTTATTGTTTTTTTAGTTTTAGGTGCCTTTAGATTTCTCATTTGTTATAATTTAATGTTATTTTTTTTTTTGTAATTGGACACAATAAAAAAACACAAAATTGATAAAATTTTTTTTTATCTCGAAATTGTGAAAAAATTGAAGTTTTTTTTTGGTTTTTAGTTATTCCCCTGCCACATAAATGTAACAAAGTAATTACATTACCTTTCCTTTCCAGGTGTGACTGTAAATATCGTATGGAGGAATTATTGTTAGGAAGTGTATGCAATTCGAACCAACACTTTCTCGGTGTTTATAGCGTATTTTATACGCTCTTACCTACTAGGCAACTGAGGCTCCCATTAAAGTTATAATTAACATAACAAAATTAAAATTAACATAATAAAAATTTTAACTATGATAATCCATCATACAAAGTATAAAAATAAAAAGATATGTTTATTTAAAGTCTTAAAAATATTTAGCTTTAAAATATATAAAAATTAAATTTCTAGAAATTATCCTTAAGTTAAATAATTATAATAATTCTTAATTATAAGTATAATGGTTAAATACAAGATATAACCAACATAATTAATACGAGATTGAGATAAATTTCCTTTAAAATATTGAATTTTTTTCTATATATTAAAATTTAATTGTAATCAAAAGTGCTATTACCATTAAAATTTACTTTTATCCTAAGCATTTTTACTCAAATTTAAAATGGTACACTATTTATTGTAATAATTTATATATAAATGTAACAGGCAACTTTCAAAATTTTCCGCACTTGAATATAAAAAACAATCTTGAAATGCTCATTATTTTCAAGATATTATAAAAAAAAAAAACATTACGAATTATATTATCCTAATACCTGTAGTATTTATTATAATAACCTACATTTTGTACTTATATATGTAAAAATGCATGCATGAAAACTTAGATACATAATATATCAACATTTTAATTATAAAAATTTTAAATTTATTTATTATTAATATTTTATACAATTTATTAGTAACTCTTGATTTTTTCATATTTGCTTTCGTTATATTAAGGACCTTTTTCATCGCTCTCTGAAAATTTAGAGAGGTGAAACCGCGGCTAAGTACATTTTACAGATTCATACCCAACGCTCGTATAAGTATATGTAAATATTTCGTTTAATCTTTTTTTTAAATGTTTTAAGGAGCAAGCAGTTCGAAGCAAAATTACTGAAAAATAATTTTGATCAACAAATCCCTGTTGTCATTAAATATAAAATAAGTATCTATTATATAAAATCCGTAAACGTCTGCAACAATAACATTTTTCATAGCAAAAATTAACACTGCACATAACAGAAAAAAAGAATAAAAAAAAATTTAAAATTTATAGGGTTGGGTACGTAATCCCGAAAATTAAAATCCCAAATTCGAAACCCCGAAATTATTAAATCTCGCATAGACATACATACATATATGGATATAAATATTCCGGAAAAGGGGAATACTCTGATTTTGAATCCAACTATTAATACTTACAGTATACCTACACATACATACCAATTTCATTGAAAAAATAAAAATTTTCAAATTTCCATATGAAAAATAATTAATTTTAAAAACCCTCCTGCATACAAAAGTATGCAATTTTGTCATTTCACTTAAAAAATAGTGAATTTTATACGAATTTAGACATTTTTATGAAAAATAGATTATTTTTGAAGGAACGGGGGTTGTCGCCCCCAAAACTCCGCTACAAAATTATTCTTTAGTATTATTAGTGTTGTTATCTACGATTTTATGTTTATTTAAATTCATTCTTATTGTAAAAAGTTAGGTACTCTTATAATGATGAAGAGAACATTGTTCTCAAAAAAAGTTTTTAAGATAAATAAAAACTATATTAGAACGGAAAGATATTTCTTTTTATTTCACGTAAACACAAAAAATCAATATTACTTCTAGATTACTAAAATACCAGAATTATTAGCCAATATTATTTCTCGATTACCAGTGTGCGTATGCTACGCAAGGTTTATCTTGTATAATATAATATAAACCAAATGAATAATATAACTATACCTAAATTAATAACCTATAATGCTTTTAACAGTCGACGATTTTAGTAACATATTTGATTAATGCGGTTTAATATGCAATAAATAAATAAATTACAAAATAAATAAAATAATTATTAAAAAGTTTTCCATTGGGAATTTTTTAAATGTATACAATCATTAGGTATATAATTATACTTTATAATAGTTTTTAACAATTAATGGGTTTCACTTGTTTATTCTTATATTGATAGTGTTGCCACTTTAGCTCAAATGAGTCAAACGTGGCTCATTATCTATTTTGAAGTAAAATTTGACTCTTTGGCCCATTGTACTCTGATTTCGCTTTTTTTTTTCATTTGAGGAAAAAAAAGTTTTTTTGTCGTTATCCTAACAAGAAAATAAGAAATATATACATATTATTTTTTCATAAATGTTCTTATTTGATATTTCTTTGCATTTTGTATGTATTTATTGTGGTTTGTTTTAATTGTGAAATAACCTTAAAATTACTTTTTTATCTGATCTGTCAATTTAAATAAAGAAATTGCAATTGATTTTTAAATTTTTAGTATTTGGTTCGCACAGTGTTTTTTTAAATTTTTTATATTTCAATTTGTTAATCTTTTTAAAAATAAAAGAATAAGTTTTCTAATAATTAGTATTTTATTAGAAAACTTATTCTAATAGGTGTGTTTTAAATGTTAGAAATAATAAATATTTTTTATTGATTCATTAAAAAAATAGAAAAACCTGATGATAATTCTAAAGGTATACAAACTGTATCTCGAAGTTCAGAGTAAATAATATATGTTTTTAAATTTAGGCATATAAGGCAGGCAATTTTTGACACAAGTTTTTCTTGTGTAAATGCTTAAAAGAGCTTACTGATTTTGTCTTTAATTTAATGTGTTTACTCCATAGGATAGCAAAAAAAATCCCGAATTTACATTTAATAAAAACTAAAATAACAAGTAGATTAAGTATGATATGTTGATATAGACTCTATTATCTCAGCTAAAAAATTGGCAAACGCTTCTAATTATTCAAAAGTTTGGTCAGTAAATTTCGAAAATTAATTTTGTTTTTTCATTTTTAAATATTTTTTTTTTTGGTTTTTCATTTATTAATAACTTTTGTGATTGTTTTTTTTTTTATTTTATTTTATGATTATAATCTATACTATAGATTATTTATGATTCATTTTATTATATGAAATGAATTACATATTGTACACATTAGGATAGGATTGATAAATTTTAAAAAATAATTTTAATGTATTTATGCGACATATTGCGTGAACGCATTTGCACCCATAAACCAATTCACAAATTATACGAAAAGAAAGTAAAAAAAAAAAGAACAAATTTTTATAGTGTGTTAAAAATATTATTAAAATTTAGTTTCTTCATCCGTGGACTCAGTGAACGCCTCATGAGCATTTGAAAAATTTTGTTCGAATTTAAATTCAGCTTAACTTCAATTTTTGGAAGCAAGCTATTGTTTTATTTATTAAATCGACAGTATCTCATATTTAGAAAATACGAGTCATTTTTATTGATTTTGGCGCATTTTTTCTGAAAATTAGAATCATAAAATTTTTGGCCAGTGGTAACACTTTATAACTATTGTGTAATATTGAATTAACAAAATAAAAATACAAATTTTTATTTTATTATGAAATATAATAATATCAGTGTTTATACTTCAAAAATTAGAATCTTAAAATTTTTAAAAACATAAACATTTAAAATTCATAAATTTTTTTTTTTTTAATTTATAAATATAAATTATTAAGAGCAAACTTAATATTTAATATTTTTTTTTTTAAATAAATTAAACTTCAAGAACTCCTCAAATACAGAAAGTAGATATATATATATATATAATGAAAATGTTATAGAATATGTTTTTAGGTACAGTATTTTAATTAAAAATAATTGAATATACAAATTATTTTTAATTTTTTTTTTTTTTTTTTTTATTATTGCTGGTATTTTAAATTTTCTATATCCTTTTTTTATCCGACCGACACAATATTTATAATTAATTTAAATTTTTAAATGCCAATAACATTAGTACAAAGTTACCTTTAATTTCTTTTTCAAAAATACATTTTAGAAAATTGAGTTAATACATCATATTAAAATATAATATATGTAAATATACTTACGTATATTGAATTACTCATTTAAGAGTTCACAATTTATTTAATTGTATTTTTGCGAAATTTACAAACTAAATTCTAATAAAGGTATAAATGTAATAAAATGTAATATAAAATTCTATAGAATTTTCAAAAAATATCTGCATTGAAAGAATTAAGTTCTAATGAATTCAAAATTAGAATGAAGGAAATTTATTTTATATAAAATTTTAATTCAAAGAATTTATTCTGAATATATACAAGAATATATAGTTAATTTATAATTTATTGAAAGTGGAAAATTTAATAAAAATCTTAAATTTTTAATATTAATCAAAATTTAATTATTTTAATTTCAAATAATATTTTAATTGTTAATTATAGTATTTTATTATTTAAATTGGTATTTTGAATATTTATTTAATTTTATTATTTATTATTTTAAGATTACATATTAATTTGGATATTATATAATTAATATAATTGTATGATTATTTAAATATATCTGAAACTAAATGAATAAAAAATTATTTACTAATGTTGTTCTATTCCATTCAATTCCATTCTATTTATGACTGAATTCATAAAAACGACAAAAATATTGTTAAGGAAAACGTAATCTCACAGTTATAGTATTAGTTATTCTTTTGTAGTACATTTAGTGAGCGAATTATTTCATTTTCAATTTCAAAAGAGATCAAATATAAGGTATCGTTTTTTTAAAGCATTAAAAAATTATTGTACCTAGAAAAAAAAATCATTAGTAGAAATGGAACGATATATTTCAGTTGGTAGTTAAATATACATTAGGTAAAGTAGGTAGATACAGAGAGGGCCTCTGATGTATATTTAGATCAATATAGGCTAGCTGTAATACTCAGATTTTATGTTCTTAAATAAAATTAAAAATTATTATTTTTTTTTTTTTTTAATGCATTTATTTCTCTACCACATAAATGTGGGCAGGAAATTCACACATTTATTTTTATTCACACAATTCTTTCCTATTCAGGCTTGGCTGTAAATGCCGTAAGGGGGAATTACTCTTACAACGTGTATGGGATTCGAACCCACACTCCCTCGGTATTTTCAGCGTATTTTATACACTCTTACCCACTAGGCCACCGAGGCCCCAAATTATTATATTTAAACCATTAAAAGTTTTTAACAAAATATTGTATATCGATTATATCGGTATCCGACAAATGGAAAAATTATTTTTAAAAGGCATTCTCGCAAGAACCTTCATCTATTCAGTTTATAAAAAAGATTCTCAATTGTATATTGACGCACAAGAGATAAACGATTGATTTCTTTTTCTCTTCATATTTGCATTGCATTAATATTTGCAACTTATTCAAAATTAATTTAAGAGAAGGCCTAAACTTGGAAGTTTACATTACGTTATCGATATTATTAAAATTTAGGAATAAAAGTAAATATAATTATATTAATTATATTTAATTGTTTTAGGTAGTGACCAGAATATAGGCCAGAAGTGGCTTGTTACTTGGTTCAATATTTATAGGTTGTCATATAAACATCGATATTCTTCTTTTTGTCTATGGGAGAATTTGTAGGTTGGTATCAATCTTAGATAGGTCGCCAGCTCTACAGTTATTTTGAATGCCACAAGTATAAATGACATTTACTCATAAGAAAATTTTACTCTACGAGTCAATATAGCTAGTATAAGATAAACTTATTTAATATCTAACAACATTATAAGTACATAATATCACAACGTCAGAAAAATAACTGAAACATAGAAAGAGAAGTATAACAGAAAGAGAACAATTTAGTTAACAGAACAAAAAAAAAATTTTCGCAAAATTTATAATGAATTTATGGCCGAAAACTGAAAATGAAAAGTAAATAAATTAAAGTAATACTAAAATTCTATTAATTATTAAAGTTAATTCTTTGGTTACAAACTTAATTTATGAAAAATATCCTCAGCATATCTATTAATATCTATTTACTAAAATGCACTTACTTTATGGGTCAGTTTCAATAAAATTTTGAAAAATATGCCTATTAGTTTCACTCTGTCCGTCTGTCCATCTGTCTCTCTGTCTGGGTGTTTACAAAAATTTTACATCGTTTAAAATCGAAGTGTAACAGTCCCACCCGTTACGGAGCTACCGCCCCCAAAATTCAAAAAAAAACCCTATATATTTAAATTGTTATAACAGTAGTTCTATAAGATATAGTTTTCTTATAGGTATTTTAATTTACCATTGTGCGAAACTCAATTTTCGCAAAATTCTTTTTCATAATAAAATTTCATATATGACAATAGAAAATCATATAAAAATATCTACGTCACAATTATGTAATTTTTTCAGAAATATCAGTTTGTTTCAGGCATTAAATAATGTATATCATGTATATCATAATATTCCGCGATCTTTTTCTTGACTTTGACACTTGTTTCTTTCAAATCTTCTACTATATTCAATTTCAAAATATTATTTTATTACATAACCTATAAACTAATCGAGCCATTTTAAGTTTATCTTTTTACGAATAAAGATAACTTCAAAATAAATCTAAAATATCAATTAGAATACAATTTAATTTAATTTACAATAAATTTAAATTAAAATAAATTTAAAAACTTAAGATTCTATAAGATATTTTGAAAATAAATAACTGCAGGTAAATAACTGAACATTAAATATTTACCGTAAATTAAATACTTATTCTAGGAATGTTATAAGTCTTTTAAAAGTTTTTCTATTTAATATTAATTTTTAGTCACTATATTTATATTTTAAATAATTTAAAAAACAAAGATATTAAATTGAATATTAATATAAAAAAAAATATTTTTCTTTAATTAAAAAAAAAAAACAATAATTTCAATCTTCATATAAATTATTAATTTACATCTGAATTAGGGTAGAAATATTGAAAATAAAGTTTTATCAGACAATAAGAATTATTTTTTTTATTTTTTTTAAGAACAAAAAAAAATCTTTTTTTAAAAATAGAAAACACATATATTAACACAAGAATTGGAAATTTTTGTACCGAGTACTTTAGATATACCTACTAACGAAAATAAATACTTAAAGTTTTTATAAACAAAGAAATTCTTTTGTTTTAAAACAAATTTTTTTTCAATAAATATTTTTATAAGTTTCTAATTTATTTGTGTTACCTTTAGAAAAATTTTAAAAATCATTTTTATATACATAGGTAAGTATTTTTTTTACATAAGCAATATTCATATGTACAATAAAGTCTTTTAAACAAAGATTTGTTTTTTATATACCTAATATGAATTTAAAAAAAATTTTAAAAAGGAAAATGTGTAGTGTTCTATTAAGTGAATATTTCAATTATTTAACAATTTTTTCCTTATCATAAAAAAAAAATTATAATTTTTCTTTTAATTTATTTTATTATTTTATTGCACATGTTTTGATTTAACAAAATTTTTAAATAATATACATATCTGTATTTTCTCATAGTATATATAAGGATATTGTATAAGATACATAGTATAAAGAGTATAAAGTATTGTAATCGATAGGAGAAAAAAAATAGTACAGTTTAATGAGTATGAAAATACCATTTTAGGAAATATGACAATGTGTCTTTAAGTAAGAACAATAACACGTGTACCTCCCGTTATTTAAATAAGTAAAATGCAACACACTCTTTTTACTTTAGAAACTTAATTTTCTATTAAAATGTTTTGGATAGGATATTGGGTAGTAAATATAGGATATGTATATAAAATTCGTTACATTTGTTTCTTAATGAAAGCCGATTTTTTCTACCAAATAAAATTTGTATCGATTTGCCCAAATTTAGATTTGTAGAAACATTTATAGTGTATTTATAAAATAATTTTAAAAGAATTTTTTTACAGTTAATAACATATTAGTTATTTAAATGATAATCTCAATTTCAGCTCAGATTATTTATATGCAGCATATAATGTCACCCTAATTTCAGTTATTTGTTACATATAATACCTCCAGTAAAGGTATAAACAGAATGATGTCGAATTTCCGCAGCGGAATATCAAAATTCATTTCGCCATACTATGTATTTAAATTGAACTGCCAACAATGATGTCGCAATTTTCATCTCGGAAACTCGTTGGCAACAAAATAATTCTAATTTTTATTTTCGCCGCTGGGCGAAAAAAATGACCATCAATTTTTATTCGATGAGAACTCTTGTTTTTTGTTGTGAGATAATGACATTTAGAAATTAAATTACAATTTAACAAAATAGAAGAGAAGTTAATAGAATGTTTTCCAATTTATCTATTAACAAAGACAGCAGTAAATTAAATGAAGAAACATTCATTCTTGTTAATTTGAATTAAGATTAGGCTTTTGTTAAAAAATCTATCTTCTTTACGATTTTCATTAATTTCTTTTACCCACCATCGTCGTTTAAATTTTTTGGCATTTCAGTAACAACTGAAACTTTTTTAAAATTTTTAAAATTGCTTCCATTTTTTAATTTACTTAGTTTATATTCTTTGTAATATAAAAGTTTTGACATCGACAGCTGATTTCGCGACAGTTGCTTCCGACATTATTCTGTTTAAGGAGCGGAATTTCGTTTTCTTCGTCCATTGTCCACATTATTCTGTTTATACCTTAAAATGAAATGTTTATTTTGCATAAAGTTCACTGATGTGACAAATTTACTTGAAAAATTTGAAAAAAAAAAATAATTGGCGAAATTTGTATATTAACCAAAAGATTACTATATGACGTTGTAAAATCCTTTAATAATAATTTATATTAAACTTTATTGTTAATTGTGACAACTGGAAGCTCCGATTCTAAACATTTTTATAGTTTATAAGCTACTCACCACATTTTAAATTGATTTTTATATCTAAGTATACGAAAAAATTTACATTTTATTTTGTTTTGTATATTTTTTTTTCCTATAGCCACAAAGCATATCAATTAATTGAACATTTTCTTTGTTATTATAAAATAGAAATATTGTTTATACAAATATTTTTAAAAAAGTTTTAACTATTATTTTTTGTGAATTTTTAAACAATTGAATATAAAATATTACACAAAAAAAAAAAACTTTGATTATATTTCTAGAATATATGTATGTACTTAAATACTATATAAAAGAAAACTCAAGGATATCGCTGCAATATCAATGTGTCATTTTATTTTTAAAAAAATGTCTATATCTTTAATAGAAGTTTTACATGTACAGTGTATATTTACATTAATTGTGATTTTGTAATCATTTAAATTTACAATGAGGCTTTTAAACCTTAGCAAGACAGATTAATATTATTTGCATTTTACATTATTTAATTTTTATCAATCTAATATTAATAACGGTTATTAAAATATATAAATTGTTATACTATTTATTTAGATATAATTTGATACCGCTGGCATTTACTGACTGATAGGTCGGCAACTGACACTACGCAAGTTACATAATCATTTAACCTTGATTAATCAAACCTAAAATTAATTCATTCAACTTTTATGAATGCATTAATCAATAAAAGAAATGCAATCAGCATTTCCGTTCATTTACTTTGGTTAATTAAGTTTGAACAAAATTAATAAAAAAAAAACACTGGATTAGCATTTGGCAATTAGTAATAATAAGTAATAACAATAATGTTTTTTGTAATATTAAGAAAGGCTTACCTTAACATTAAGTTATTTTGTAATTTTTAATATAAGTTAAAATTACAAAAAATTAAAAATTAGTCTTAAAACCATAGAAAAAGAAGCAAGTTGTTTTATTTAAAAAATAAAACATAACTCGCAATTGGCAAGATTTAAGTATTTTTTTTTTTATTAAATTTAACAAAATGTAAATAATATTATATGATAAATTTTTGAAAATAATATATTTTATAATTTTTAAAATAACTTTTCTTAAGAGCCCATGTAATTGTTAATTATGTGAACAACTACACTACAGGGCCACTCAATGCAATGAAAATTTTCATAATAACAATAAAAGCTAGACACAATTTTTTATCTGTACAGTTTTCGCAGACATCATTTAAAGCAATATCATTCTTTTTTGGATATTTGGCCGATTAATCAAAGATCTGTTATTATAACCTACGAATATTTTTATTGTCAACTTTGAAAATTTTTAAAATTCGAAATATACTTAACAAAATCTGTCATTTTATTTCTTTTCTATCTATAGAAAATAAATCTTATTGCAAAAAAGTTAAAATCAATAAAAACCTTATAGTCATTTTTTACATTTATAATACACTCTCAATTTATTCATATTTACAGAAATATAAAAATGAAGTATTGAAAAAAAAACAAATTGAAGTTTTTTATTGATGTTATTGATGTGAATTCAAAACAGGATATCCTGTATTTGAACAAGAAGTATTCGAATATATTTCGATTTCATTTTTTTTTTTTGTATTGTTACTACTTTTTATTTGTTTGTTTTTTTTTTATTGTTATTTTTGTTTGCATAATGGTCTTCATTTTACTGTTTTATTTACTACTTTTATTTAATAAACAAACAAAACAAAGTAGTGAAATAATAATAAAAAAAGCACATATTTTCAATTGGTTTACATTACATGCAATCATTCATATTAAATAGTACTAAAAGCAGAATCAAAAAAAAAAAAAACAATACAAAAACTTAAGAATCGGAATGATTACTTAAGAATTTTTACTTCATTCAACAAATTAGAACCTAATTAATTTACGCTTCAATAAAACTATTTTATCAGCTTTCATAAACAATTCTTTATATACATAAGTACCTACATAAATTTTCTTTTAATATTTATTTTTGAAAGGTAAATTTTTATAAAAATTTTTTTTTTGAAGTTCAAAGTTTGAAATGAAAGTAAACAAAACATGACATACCCATACTATTTCTCTTTTAATCAAAATTTAACCTTAATTTTTATAATATGTGTCTTGTTTTCTTTTTTTGTGAGTGTAGGTGAGAATCATTAAAAAACACTATCCCATTTTTGCCCATACAATTAATAGGCTATATGATCATCTTTAGTACTAAAGTACTGCTTAAACAAGGGCAGTTAAGATTAGTCAATGGAAATTGTTTTTAAATTGACAGAAATATTGTAAAGGAACTAATTAATGTTCACCTTGAATTTTGAAAATTGTATACATAATTCTCGCCAATTTTATAGAACAACAAATGAGGTAGGAATATGATACTACATTTTGGTATTAATTGTCGAATTTTTGTAAAATTTCATCATAATTTAATTTAAAAGAGAAAAATTAACTAACTGAAAATGTTTTGTTTATAAATTACATTTAGTGTATGACTATTACTTATTACTTATAATTATACTACCTTCATATTTTATTTTTATTTTTTATAGTTCAAATATAAAAACAATTTAATTACCTGTTTTTATATATTATGAATTTTACTCATATAATTATGAAAAAATTAAATATTATGGTAATAAGGTAATAATAACGATTATTAGAGCAAACTTTAATAATGAAGAATTTTTTTATTATAATTTTAATCAAAATCCAAGTCATAATTATAATTCTACTGAATAATCAAAGTGATTTAATATTACCTTACGAATTATTAAGCTGGCGTTCATTTCGTCAAAGCCTAGTAAATTTTATATCAATTATATATGCCATAATTAATCTAACAGTTTATTTAATTGCTGTATAACATATGACTTTAATGTCAATCTTATTTTCTGAAATTGGAATATATAACATTAAATGTTTATCAATTATTGTTGTTAATTCTGAATCAATTTACGTGACTAATTTTTGCTATTCGCCTTTTGTTGATGTTGCCAAATTATTATTTTTTTTAAATATTTTTTTTATTATTTATTTTATTTATTTATTCATTATTTATTATTTGCTTTTATTAAATTCGGAATATTATTTATTTATTTATATTATTAAGAATTAATTTATATTTTTTTTATATTGTTTGTTTGAACATTGAAGCAGGGGTCTCGGTCGCCTAGTAGATAAAACCATATGAAATACATTGTAAACATTGAGGGAGTATGGGTTCTAATCTCACACAAATCGTAAGAATAATTCCCCCTTACGATATTTACAGCCACACCTGAAAAGGAAAGACTGTAAAAATTTCCTTGTCACATTTGGCAAGGGAACACACTAAAAAAAAAGGAATGAAACGTTCTACACATTTTATTTACTTAAAACTTTGCCGACTAGAGAATATCTAGTTACTCTTGATTTTTTTGTATCCGAAAAGTTGTGTAGGCCTCAATTATTGAACCTAGAGTTCGGAATAGTAGAAGTGGAAATAAATGGTCTACCTAAGACTAAAAGCAAGAAGCGCCAATTTTGAGAACTATTTCACTGTTTAAGACGAAAATTAGTGGTTTTAGCAAGTCCATTTATTCCCATTTTTTGTGCAAACATTTTAAATAACATTCTTTTCTTTAGGTTGCTTTAGATCAGATGTTATAGTATATGAAATTTTTTAAAGGGCTAGAAATTAAGTAATTTATTCCTCTCCTTTTTAATGCACTTAAAATTGTTACCAAAAATTTGTAACAAGAAAAATGGAAAATTTTTGAAAAAGGAAATTTAAAAAAAAATTTTTTTTATTTTTTGTAATTTAAATTTAAGTGGGTAGTGTACATGTTGATGAAAGCATTAAAACAAGAAAAAAACTATTTTGTTTCAGAAAAGCTGAATAATTAACCAATTTTAAAAACTTGAATAAAACGAATTATATAACAATTAACAATTAATGGTTAATTCTTAAATTATTTTTAATTTTTCTTTTAAATAAATCTAAAAGATGTACCATTCGCTTTGCATCTTATAACAATAGATCTATATAATATATAGTTTGTAAACTTAGTGCCTCAAGGTAAAATACAAAATATACATATATATATGTATGTGTGTATTAGTTCTTTTGAATAATAACTGGTAGCTGATTCACAATACAATTTGTATTTTAAATTTCACACTCTTAAGAGAATGAATGCTTCAATAAAAAAAAAAATAACAATATGAACAACAATAAAATTGAAACCTGCTATCTTTTTATTTTCAATTTTTTTTTTCTTTTAAAAGTGAAATAACAATACAATTAAAATAAATTCAATTTTTCAATTTTTCCATTTATTTTTTTTTTTTAATTATTTTCTTTTTTTTCCCTTTTATTTTCTTTTCTCTCATTTTTTCTTTGTTTCTTTACAGGAAGAAAGTGGTAACAGATCATAATTATACACGATGCAACAATATATATGTATATATATTTTTTTTTTTACTATGTATTGTTTACAATTTTAATTCTATTTGCAAATGTTAACAATGGTAAATGAATATATGTATATAAAAATAAAATTGTTTTTTTTTTATTTATATACACATATGTACACAATAAATTCTATTTGGATAAATATACGTATAAAACTTTTACATATAAAGCTACAATTTCTTTTCGTTCTTTATTAATTTGTATTTTTTTTTTTAATTTTAACAGAAACAAAAATATTATTTCAATTAAATCATTTGTGCATTTGTTTTTATCCCCCCTCTTTTACTTTACTTTATTTTTAATACTTTGTTCCGTTAAGAATTATATTCCCTTATTTAAAAAAGGATCAGGACGTTTTAAGTTCTTTTCTTTTTATTTTAATACAAATAAAAAAAAAATTGTTTATTTTAGCGTAATTGTAACATTAGTTTATATAAATATATATAAATTGTAAAAATATAAAATTTTCTTAATTTCAAATTTAGATGAAACCTTTATCTGCCAGTCTTTTATTTCAAATTCACAAAATTCAATATTTTACATTATTATTAGACTATTTTTGACTATATTTTATATTTTGTTTTATAGCAAGTGTTAAAACAACTTACATGTGACACACCTCACAAAAAAAAAAAAAAAATCTGAATCTTATTTAAAGCGATGACAGTATCATAGTGAGCACTTTAAAATTCTGCACTGTCATGTGAACAGAAGCATATACCACTATCGAAATAAATAAAAAGTTATCTGGAGTCTAACAGTTCCTGTAATATGGATTAAGATTATATCTATAGTGAATGCAGAAAATTATTTTTGAATAAGTAAATGATCATTTATTTTATATCATTTAATGAAACTTTTAAAATTCATTTCAGTTCAAAAAACCCTGTAGCAGACACATTTTCAGTTTCTTACAAAAAAATTTAATTATATTAGAATTAATCATTGTCATACTGTGAAACGACATTGTTGCATACATTGTTGTATATATAAATGAAATTTCCTTTGAAAACTTTAGAAATGAATGTAATTAGTTTTTTATAGATTCGGCCATAAACAAAATAAAAGTGTGTATTTAAAAACTAGTGCATAATTTATTTTCAAGACTGCTACTTATAACTTACTTAAAAAAAAAAAGTTTAATTTGAATAAATTAAAATAAAATTTTATTAAAAAACATTTTTCTAAAGAAATGTCAGTTTATGTTATATCTAGTGTGATATTTTCCAGTAATTATGGACAATAATTTTGATGCACAAAATTTATATGGAAGAACGAAATTAAAAATCAAAAGAACGAAATGGTTTTTAAACTAAAACATTAAAAATATTAATAAAAAAAAAATACTAAAATAGTATTTCAGTGATGTAATATTTAAATAGTTTAGTTTAGTTAATAATAGTTAAAGTTTAACTTCAAATGGATATTTTATAAAAATCCAGCTATAAAAAATGTTATAAAAACTGGCATCAAGTTTTTTTAGGGCCTGATATGTATATCTAAATATGTATATAATTATTATTTGTATAGGTTACAATAGCATTCAGATTTTTTAACCACTGTATAAATACATATATTTTATTATTATTTATTTAAAAATAATAGGATGCAATCCTGCGCTATTAGAAAAATAAGTCTAAAGTTCTTCACGATCTAGATCTAATTATTTCTTTTTAGAAAGAAAACTAAATAAAACCATTACACATATTTTTGTTATAATTTTTTTTTTTTTTCTGTCATATTTTTAAAGCTGAACGCCTTTAATGGTATTTTATGTTTTTTTTCTTTTTTTTTTGTTTAACTCATAAAAGTTAGTAAATTTTGTTTTTTGTTTAAAAAAAAAAAAAAGAAAAAAAAATTTCATCCGGTCTATTCGAACCCACAACTATGTACATTTAGAAATGTATGCTTTTGTTTATTTGTTTTGTGATTCAAATTTAAACTACTTTTTTTCTCTATATAGTTTCCATCAAATAAAAAAACAAAACAATCAAAAAACAATATTCATATACATATATACATCTTTATTTATGCGCATACGGTATATCCAAACAATAATTTATTTTTTTTTCTCCAGGTTCTTATTTTGCTCCAGAAAGAAAAACTAGAAGAACATGTACGATTTAAAAGAAATTTTGCACGTAAAATGCATTATTTTAGACAAATGTATGACTGTTTTTGCTTTTAAATAATAAAAAATAAAAAAAAATAGAGTTTTCTGTTTATACCTGTTTTTAGCATAAATGGAATAAACTGAAAATAAACGCTTTTAAAAAGAAAAAAAAAAAGCAGCATATAACTCAAAACTCAATAAAAAGCAGTTAATTTTTTTTTTTTATTTTAACTGAAGTTGTAATGTTGAATACTGACAATTTACTAGTTTTTTTCTTTTTTTTTTTTTGTAAATATGAGATGAAAGTTAAAGGAATAATAAAAAATGTACAAATACTTTCATTTTGAAATGTATAACTCGTATAGTGTGTACTATTTTTTTTTTTTTATTTTGGACAGAGATTCTTTGTATTCGAACACGTACGAAAATGGATATCTAGATAATATGGTTCGTTAATCTAAAAAATTTTAAAACATTTATCAAATGAATATTTTCAAAATATATCGTATAAATAAAAAATAAATAGTAGGTGATCAATTATTTGTAAAGAGGAAAACGTTTAATTAATTTATATACCACAATGCATGTAATTTCGTTAGAAATACAGTGTTTACAGTAACACAAACATTATTCAAAAAAATGTAAAACATTAATTTACATTTTTATCTTATAAAATTTTAAAATTTGATGCTGTTCAAATGATATTGTTAAACTTCTGATGTTAATTTTTGTTAGCTCTCTTAGGTATAGGTAACATAAAGAAAAGAAGGAATTTATTATCCTTTACTAAGAAATCCATCAGAATTATACTCTCCCTTCAGCATATAGCTCCGAATGATCTTTAACAAAAATTAGTGAATTTAAAACTAATTTAATATTTTTCGGTTAAATTAGTTCTTGTATTTGTGATTTTTTTGTTTTTTAATTTTAAATTTTGACAGTATAATATTTTTAGAAGTTATAAAGATATAGAATCAAGTAAGCCTTTAAACTTTTAAACTAATGAAGCAAACAAGAAGAGTAGTGGTCGCGTATATAACTCACTGTTTATAACATTTACATATTACATAAGTAAATTTAGAAAAATGATTAATGAAAATTTCCACAAAAATTAGATTTTTAACATAAATTCTATTTTAAATAAAACTTTAAACATAGAAATATTCAATTATTATTTGATAGATTATTTTCTCTGAGTTATTGAATTCTAAAACAAATAAAACTTTTATTTTATAAATAAAAATATGCTGTATTTTAAATAATATATAAACAATACAAGCGATGATACCAAAAACTATCCAAGACAATAAAATTAGTGTAAAATTTTATAAAACCGAAAAAATTCAATTCAATAATTTAAATCTTTATAAACCGGCTATAACGTCAAGCAGTAAAATAAAAAAAAAAAATCACCAAAAGAATTTTTTTAATATTTTTTTAACGACTTTTTATAAAGAAGTACAAAAGATTGTCTTTACGAATTGTTCAAAATTTATGAAAAATAAGTTTAAAATATAAATTTATGAATTATATACGTAATTATATATGTATTTTAAGCTTAATTAAGATATAAAATATTACAAAACCGATTATACTATCTTCCTATTTTTTAATTTCTTTCTTTTTTTTTCCAAAATAAAATTTACAAAGGAAATGAGAATAAGTAAAAAAAGAAATTAGTATACATATATAATAATAACATGTAAATAATATAATTGCATATAGAAAAAATATACAAACATCTATTCATTGTAAATATTGTAAAGACCTTAAGTATATATTTCTGTTAGTGGAAACATCTATTGACTGAATTTAATGAAGCATCTTCTAACATTAATCAAGAAAACAAAACAAAAAAAATGAATGAAACTCTAGTACTTCCTTCTTAAAGTTAAGAATTATTTGTTTAAAAAATAGAGATTAATTTTCGTTTGCGATTATTTATTTACAATAGAATTTTTTACAATATTTTAAAACAATATAATGAAAATTACTATAAATTAATTATGAAATTCTTTAAAAGCTAAGTATAATATCTCAAAACGTATTAATTTCAAAAGTTGAAAAGTTGCAAAGGTTTTAAAGAAAGTTTTTTTTTTTTCTTTAAACTGAACCATATATTTAGGAACTATATAGTTAGCATCCATTTTTTACTTAATAATTTTTAATATTGAAAAGTAAATACATTATAGTCCTTTACCTCTTAAAAGTTAAAAATTTAAAAATAAAAATTTCTATGGCTTCGTATACATATTAAACTTCCTTAAGCGTTTAATTATCCAAAAATCTCGAAATTTTACTATTTATAAAAATTTTTATAAATTAAGGATTAAATGGCATGATTTCATTGATTCAACAAAAGTTTTAAATTCTCATTTTTATTTAATGCTTTTATTAAAATTATTAATTATTGATAGCTAATGAATTTATACGTAGCTTAATATTAAATTGTATTTTATTCCGGATGAAAATCATTTCATAAAAGTGCTTTCATTTTCAATTACATTAGATACAATAGTCTTCAGTAATCATTTATCTTTAGAATAACAATAAAAAATGTTATAATTATAAATGTTAGTTATTTTAATGTTATATTTTGTATTAATTTTATTGTAATTATAATTAATATTATACTGTAATTACTTTTTAAATTGTACATACGGTATAAATTTACTATTAATTACTTTAATTTTATTAGTGATAATTTTTTTTTTTTTAATTTTACCTATTTTTTCATTTTATATTTTTATTATATTGTATTTAATTTTAATAAAATATTTTTAAATGGGTAAATTTTTATTTCTGAATTTTTTTTTATCACGAAATAACAAAATAAAAAAAATTAATCATGTATAATTAATGTTTAAAAAAGATTAATGAAATAACAAATTTGATTCTTACTATTTGACGTTCCTCCATAAATTATTGAATTTCTTCAATAATTTCAACTAGATTAAAGACTTGCAATCTTAATTTTGAAAAACAATACGAGTATTTAAAACTTGAATTTAAGTAATAGAATTACATTTAGTTCGTTTGAAAATTGGTCTTCTAATTTCGATTTAAATTTTAATGAAAACCTTTATTCGCCCGCCCCTCGTAATTCGAGTGTTTCTAATTAGCACTTTTGGAAAAATATTGATATTGTAAGATGCCTGTACTGAATATTTATCATTTAAAATGAAAAAAATGAAAGTCGGTTGGTAAAAAATTGAGTAAAAGGGTTTTAAATGTCTATCATTTACAGATTAAATATTATGATCTTATGTAACCTCGACACTAATAGTTTTATATTGCAATAATACACAAGACCATACGTTCAAAATAATCATTCAAAAAATAAATAATATTCAGTTTCTTGGAATAAATCACAATTTCTTCGAATTGGAATGGAATTTTTATTTTTCTTTTTTACTTTGTTCCTTTGTGTTCTTTTATAAAAAAAAAAGGACAATTTACCATTATGAAAATTAAATTTTTCTAAAAGATATTTTGAATGGTTTTTTAATATAATTAATGTTTTTTAATTTTACTTTTTATTTCATCATTAATGTTATAATTATGGTTTGGTAATTCACTTTTGGACTACTTTTCCACGTCTAAAATAAAAAAAAAATCTTTATAAAGTTTTATTTATTTATTTATTTATTTTTATTAATATTACATACATAAATGTAATGCAATATTATTGAACCATCGGCTACCAAGACTATTATAGGTTTTTATACTATTATTAAATTATACTACTAATATTATTGATTTTGTTTATATTATATACTATATATTAACATTATATTTGGCCGTAAGGGGGTTATGTAAAGAAAAAACACTTACGACCTGTGTAGGGATCGAACCCACACTCCTTCGATTAATACGCCACACTCTTACCCACTAGGTTACCGAAGTTCTTATAAAGTTTTAAATCAAAACAATTTACTTATTTCCTAGCATATTTTTGGGCGTATTTTTTTTTTCTTGTTTTTACAATGGTTTTGGATAAAAAATCTTGAAATATTTATAGCCAAGGTTACGATAACATAAAAATGTATTTAATTTATTATTAATAATATTATTAAATGAAAACCTCAAAATTAAATCAAAGTAAATTTTTGAAAAAATTAATGCTTATTTAAAAAAAAAATACAAATTACCAAATTAAAAAAAAAAAGACATTAATTACCAACCCTTTCTTCCAAAAATATTATTTATTTTTTTGAGGAGTTGGTTTCAATTATATTCAATTCACTGGTCTGGTCAAACTTCTACTATCCACTGAATAGAATTCTAAAGTTTAATAGAAATGGAATAACCACTCAAAAAAAATTTTTAATAGCAAAAAACCGATAATTTTAAAGAAAAAAACATTTTTTTTTTTCATATAATCTAAGAAAAAACGTGAATAAAAAAATATTAAAAAGAGAAAATATTACAAAGAAAATTATATATGTATGTATATACATATATTTATATAACTTAGATGAAAATTGCTCAAGCTGACGTTCAAAATATTAACAGTTGTGCAAAAAAGGAGTCCCTTTTTTTTATATTTCAAAAGGTTTTTTTTTAATAATTTTAATTTCGGAGTAAGTATCCATCCTTTTAAAATTGAAATTTCCAAAAAAAAAATATATAAAATGAATTAAATTTTATTTTAAAAGAGAACATAATATAAATAATATAAAAGTGGTTGTCACGACAATTATAAGAGTTTCAAATTTTAACATTACTCATAAAGAAAAATAATGTCTTTTATTATATTAAAAATATTAAATTCAGAATCATAAAAATATGTATTAGACTCATAGAATTATAATCATATAACATAATAAACTCAATAAAACATAAATAGAACAAGTGACTTTTAACATAATATGCTTATTTTTGATGTTCTTAAATTGAGAAAAGAATCTTGAAATTTTAAACAAAACAAACTTGAATTTTAAATATATTTTCAAAATAATCTTCTATCAAAAAACTTTACTTTAATTTTTCGAAAGATTTTAAATTATTTCATTTTAATTTTATTTTATTTCAATTTAGAGGTTTTATAAATATTTTCTTTTCTTTACTTCATTTAACCTCATTGGTCTTTCGCTTCAATATTTTATCTTATAATTATTTTATCTCCCAATTTACTTATATCTTGTTTTTATTGGTTCCGCTATGACATCATTCACAATAACTATTCTTATATCTTTAATATCTATATTCTAATTGATGAACGTTTTAAAATTAATAAATATTGCTAAATCGAAAATATCGTATGATTGCTAAGGACATGGAAATTAAAAATTTTTGATGAAAGATTTCGTTTTAATAATCAAATTTTCAATGAAGCTTTATTTAGGTTTATTTATTTTTTAATTATCATTCATACTAAATGTCGTTATAAAAATGTACGAGTACATTTAAAAATAAAGTTGTTAATACACATAAAGTTAAAGATTCACATGAAAACCGATATTAAAAAAGGTAAATATTTTTAGAGTTAATTCAAACATCATATTATATACACAAAAAAAAAAGAGTATTTTACAAATTGAGTTTCATGAGCGATTCTAGCTTATATAGCTAGAAAATATAGCAATTTTAGGATTGAAAGCTATGTTATTCAAAGTCTTAAGTTTCCATTATTCACTATATTTGACTATACAGGCTAATCATTGTTTGTAATCGATTTGTAATTAAAGTTTCAACCAGCTGATGACTCATAATTAATATAAGTAATAATTATCTCCCAATGAAATATCCAGTCAAAAAAAAAAAAAAACGAAGAACAATTTTGAAACTAAATAGTATTATATTAATTCAAACAACCATTTTTTTTTTTTAATTTCAGTAATTTATTAGATGAATGAACTAAAGTTATGTTAAATGAATTTAATAATACTCAATTTTATTCCTTGTTAATAAACTGGAGTAATAATCATTATAAAGAAATAAAAAAAGGTCCTTAACACATTTTGTTTCTTTTATTTTTTCTCCTTTTTTTCTTGTTTTAATTTTGTTTTTTATCCCTATTATACTAAAGTCAACTCAACTGCATTGAAAAATTACTCAAAAAATTATAACTAACTTCCATTTACATGAAATTTTTATATATTATATATAAATATAACTTTAATATATATATATATATATATATAAATAATTTTGTAACTAAGAACTTGGTAATTTTACATAACTTTATAAATACTAGAATAGAAAATAATGTTAATCGTAGTATAAAAGTATATAATTTAAACCATTATTAAATTCATTAAAAAATGTTTCAAAGGATATACAGACAAAAAAGAAATAAAACGTCAAAAAAATGTAATAAGTAACAAAATACCAGGATAATAACCAACTTTATACTACATATATAATAGTTTATCGTATACAACATCCGCATTGCTATTATTCTAATATTACATTTATTCTGATTTTCAGTACTGATTTTTTTGTTTTATATATATTTATATTTAATTATATTGATATATATTGATATATATGCATAATGCATATATAGATTATTTATACATATTTTTATATCTATATATTGATTAAATTTTTGTAATAATAGTCAGATAAAAATAGGTTAAAAACTCTAGTCATTTTTAAAATCTATACCTAATTTTAAAAAATTATATAATATACTTATGCACATATATATATACTTAGTTTTCGAAAATGTAAGAAAAATATTGTTATTAAATTTAAATATAATGAAAAATAATGTATGTACGTATTATACGGATACGGATACCATACCCTGATTTTGTTTAAATACTAAAAATTTTAGTGTACATACTTTACAGTTCTTAATTCTTTCAAGTACAAAATGTTCATTTATTGAAGAAGAACATTATTTTAGTTAAAAATGCAAATTAAATACAGTTGTGGCCAAAAATCTAATAAGTTTACTCTAGTATATAAAATCACGACTATAACGAAAAATAATGCGTTTATTAATATATAAAAAAACATTGTAAATAATTCATATTTAAAACATGTAGATAAAAAGTGAGCCGAGTTTTATACATATTGATTTAAGCATTCAATATTTTATTGCATTATCCTGTTACATGGAAAGTTCTTAAAAAAGTGATATTTTCACAAAAAAATGCCATGATAAATTAATTTTTTTTAATTAAGAAGAAAAAACAATAAAATAAAATCATTAACGAAAAGCTTACAATTATTTAAATCATAAATCAAAATTTGCTAACAAGAATGCTATTAAAATTTTAGTTTTTGTTAAATTCTTCTGCTCATTCTACTTTTCCACTTTTAAATGTTCATTATATCATTTATATCTGTTAATGTTAAATGATGATGACTTTTTATTCTCCATTTTTATAAGTGTATATAGATTAGTTCAGAAATGTTGTAATTGGCTATGTAATTTCTAATGTTCCGTAATCAGGACAACTGTTTTTTAGTTCACTATAGACTATACTCGGGACCGTAATATTTACCTATGTATTTCATTTAACTATGTATTTCATTTGCCTGTATTTTATTAGCCTGCATTTTCACTTGCCTGTATTTCATTTGACTGGATTTTATTTGACTGGACATATTTAAACAATAAGTATTTAAAATAGTATGTAAAAAAGATAATTAAATTAGATTTTAAAAGCAGGGTTATACGCTTTTTCCAGAATATTTATATATATATATGTATATGCGAGATCCTGAATTTCTAGGGATTTTAGAGTTGGATTCGAAATCAGGGCTATACTTTTTTCCTTAATCGAAAAATCACTACAATATTTAATTTTGTATAATATATGATGATCAGAGTACAATCAATTATTCAATTATATTTAAAGGTGAGTAGCACTTTTCGATTTTTATCAATTCACCATATATTATTGCTTATTCTATCTAAACAAGAAATTTTAAAATTTTCATTGTATGTCCACAATCATTTTAAAGTTCTAATCTTATTCATATCTTTGGCTTCCAGTATCCAAACTTTACAGGTTAGAACGAAACTAAAGTATTGCGCTTAGCAAAACATATAGTCATACTTTTAAATTGATGTTAATGATTTACAACTTTTTACAAAAACTATTTTAATATCTTCTTAACATATTAAAATTTTATTTTACAAAAGTATTTTACGAGTTATTTTGATTCTGGCATTTTTTAATATAGTTCATTCATTTTAAAAACGTTAATATACATATAGATACATTTTCAAAAAAAATGAAGAATTAATAGATTACTAATACTAAGATCGATTTTCTTTTTAAATGTTATCTATTAAGGGAAAATAAATATATTGTAGATACTTATATCTTAATTTATTTCATTTCGTTGAAAATAAACTTTTAAAGATATTTTTTACGCAACTGTTATTTTATCGTTCACTGAATTTTATTATATGTGCATAATATTCACAGAAGGAAATATTTTAAAAATTATGTAGTCTTTTATTTAACACGCATTTTTTGTATCATGTATATTGAAAAAGTATCGGATATGTTTTTTTTTTTTTTTTTTGTTTTTGTATTTTTATAATAACAAATACTTTTATAAAATTTATAAAATATACTGGTTTCCTAAATACTAATATTAAGGATAATAGAAATTTAATAGAACATTTTGACATCACTTACAATGGTTTCTTTTTTATCACATTTTCGAAAAAAAAATGAAAATATGTCCCTATTAGTTTCACTCTGTCCGTCCGTTCCGTCTGTCTGTCTGTTTACAAAACTTCTACACCATTAAACATAGAGTAATGAAATTTTATCCATGGGTAGGTCTCATAAAAAAATTAATATTGTAGAACAACTTTTTTATGTAGCTCCATTGATTACGGAGGTACAACCCCTCAAACTTTGAAAAAGCCTTTTTTTTATTTAAATGTGTATTTCTCAAGTTCTGCTTAACATTTTTTTAATGTAAAAACGACATAAGACGGGAATTTTTTAACGTTTATAAATCAATATCAATATTATATATTTTTTTTAAATTAAGTATACGCTTTTAGATAAAGTCTTGAAGACTTTTAAAAGAAGAAAGATCTTTTAGAATATATAGTGTAAAATAGTCTCAGAAAACTTTTTTGTACCACTCCCTGTTTAAGAATGTTTTGGGCTCAAAAATTTAAATTTATCTATTTTTAAACACCTGTAAATTAGGCATCTGTACACATTTTTTTAACATAAAAAGCAAAAATTAAAGCATAAATCTGAAACTTTTTAATTTCACATGTGTTATTGGTTTTCGTTAATTATGTAGAGTTCCATTAAAATTGAAATTTCTATTGTCTTTTAGAAAAAGTTTGTATTGTCTTTAAATGAACATCTTTAAAAATCGTTGGTTTACATTCTGCCTTGTTTATTTGTTGCATGTATAGATACAATATAATATCATTTTTTTTTTAGAAAATTACATTTATACTATTATTAACAAATAGTTATAATATTATTTCTTTTAAAGTTGAACATGAATATCCTTAACTATAATCAAATCTAAAAAGTTATATTAAAAATTTAAAGAAAATTGTATAAAAATACTTATTACTTTAAATAATTTATATAATTCTGTTATATTGTTGAGTTTTCAAAAAAAAAACTTTCAATAAGTTGATTTGTTTATAATGGGTTCATAACAAAATTACGATTTTTATACTCAGATGGTTCAAAATTCAAAAAAATTCAATTTCTTCAAAAAAATCAAAATTTAGATAATTCAATATTCAGACAATTTAAGATTCAGACTAATTTAAAATTAAGAAATTTTTAAATTCTAAAAAAAAAATTCACGGTATCAGAATTCAGAAATTCAGAATTCCTACTTTTTTAATATTTTATTGACAGGTTGTTAAAATATATATGTAAATAAATACGGTTGGTTAAAAAATAAAAGTTTCAATAATTTGTTTAGCAGACGTTTAGGGCGGCAGCCCCCACTATGTAAATCTGCAATACATGAAAAAAAAATCTGTATTTTTTTTGAATATTTGTATGAATTTTAAATATTTGAATTTTCAATTTTCTGAATTTTAAAAAGTCGGAATTTTGATTGTTTGAATATTGTAATAAACCCGTTTATAATTTTGTATTAGTTAAATTTATACATGTATTTGTTAATTATACTTTATTAAAGTTAAAATTCCAATAGGAATGCATAGTAACATGAATAATATATAAGATGTACATGCATAATTATGTTTTTTTATAACATTGACTTTGAAAATTAAATGAAATTTAATTCGCAGAAATTCTTTAAAATTACCAATATACCCATTTATAATAGACTTAATAATTGAATTATTGAATAATTGAATTAAATTAATTTAATTTAAAGTATTTTTCTTTTAGAAATCTTTGATTTATTTCAAAATATTGATTTAAAGTTCTTAATGAAAAAACATAAATTTTAATTGGATTAAAATTTATATTTTCTCTAATATTAAAAATGTTTAAAACACCCACTTCTAAAAAAGATTTTTAACATTGGAATAAAATTGATTATTTATTATTATTATAAAATATGTTGTTATATTAATTGAATTTAATATATTGAGTTTTATAATTGGAATTTTTCAGAACTCATTTTTGGTTTAATTTATAAAAATCTTTGTAAAAATAGTTTTGGGTAGGTGCAACTTAAAATTTTTTTTTTTGTTTTCGTTTTGTTTTTTAGAAAATTATTAAAACACTAATTGATATTATGGTTTTTAGAAAGTTTATTACAAAAATTTTTTCAGAAAACCTTTTTTTTTTACTTTTTTTTTTTATTTAATTTCTTCTTTAATTTATAATTAGAAAAAAGTCTTATAAAACTAATATTTATCCAGAATTACTTATTAACTAAATCTTAAAACTATGTTTTATTATTTAGTACATATATCTGTTTATTTTTTGTTTATCTATCTGTATTTTTTTAATTAATTTCTTTGAACATTTTTTTTAAATGATTTATTTTGGAAAATTTTAAAAAACCAATAAATTATTTATGTTTATTTTATAAAAACTTAAGATTAACTTAACCTACACCTTACAACTAACTTACACTAATTTATTCTATTACTAGATCAATTTTCTACGTATTCTATTAATTTAACCACCAGTAGTGATTTTTATTTATTTTTTTATACCTTTCTGGGATTAAAATAAATTTGTCTCTATATTATAAGGGTTATATTCTATGCACTTGCATGTGGCCCATCTATTATAATGGTATAGTAGGGGGGCATGCTCATGGTTTCGAATATAACCCTTGGAATCAAGATAAATGAAGTGTTCGGGTGCTATAAATCCCGTTTTTAAACTTTTTTTAATATACTCTTCGTTATGGTAATATATATGGGATATTAAACCATTTTCGAACGTTTTTAGAGATCTATCAAAATGATTTGGTATTAGTTTTATTAAAAAGTTATCGATTCTGACAATATTAGCTTTACGGTACAAACATTTATTGGAATAAAAATGTTTGTAAACCGTTTGAGGTTTTCTATGTAGATTTACGAAGGCTCTTATGCATTTTCGTTCAAATTTTCTTATTTTCTCCATTAAACTTGCACTTATGTTGAACCAAATGGGTCCAGCATATGAGATGACATATGATGATGAGAAAACTTTTACTCTTTCATTGATAATTTTATTATAGAAAAGATTTTTGGATGCCATAAACGCTTTTGTCCCCTTTTCTAAATTTTTTTTAACATTATCAATGTAATTTAAATGTTGATTCAAAACAACACCTAAGTATTTGACTGATTTTTTTCTGTCAACCAGATGGTTTGGAAATCTGTAGTTTAATAACTTGTATATTAAATCATCTATCCAAACACTATTAAATGCCTTTTCTAAATCTATAAGACACGCGCCTACACCTTCATTTTTATTTATGTACCAGCATATATCTGATGTAAGCTTATTAATAGCGTGTACAGTGCTATGTTTATGTCTAAAACCAAATTGGTTTTCAGGCAGCAGCTAGATTTGATTTGCCAATTTTACCATTTTGTCATTAATTATCGTTTCATAAACCTTACTAATGTTTGGCATTGGTCTATAATTGTTGGGGTTTGTAGAATCTTTACCCGGTTTCTTTAGCATAACAACTTTAGCCACTTTCCACATATTTTAGGAAAATAGCAGTAGTTTAATGCATTATTAAATAATATTACATATTTTTCTATGACTTTAACAGATAGATTTTTTAGAACCACATTTGGTATGTTATCTATGCCCGCAGAAACTTTGTTTTTTAAGTTCTTAAATTTACAGTAGAGTTCATTAAAATTTGTAAAATAGCTGTTGTTATTTAGCGTATTGGAAGAAGTGTTTGAATTGTCAATTGTAAAAAGCGTAGCATTGTTTTGTTTTTGTTCTTGATCTATGAGTTTAAAATTTTGTATTTTTTCGCGCATGTTTTCATGGAATTTGCTGTTATTTGGAAATGTGGTATCATGGCTTTTTTCTAGGTATGTACCAAATATTTTGCAGATGTCATCTTCCTGGTGCACTTTATATTTATTGGTATTGGTTTTTTTCGAGTTTTGTATGGTCTATATTGTTTTTTATCAATACATTCAAGTCATTGTTGTCAATGTGTAAGTGTTTTATGCTACGGTTCTGTTGTTTTCGAAACAGTTTGTTTATTCCTGGAAAAATATTTCTGTTGTCTTTTGGAGTGATATTTTTTATTCTATTGTGCCAGTATTTATTTGTTTGGATATTTATTTCTTCTTTAATTATTATGTTTATATTTTTTAAGAAGCTTTTAAGTGATATAAGTTCTTGTGGCGTGTAAATTAAGTTTCTTTTGTGTATTTTATGAATATCGTTAAGTTATTCATAAAAGCAATTTTTTAAATTTTATGGATGTGTATCTGATCATAGAATTTTGTTCTTGGGCTACCGGTATTGTTTCCTCCATGGTTTGTATTATTATTTTGTTTATATTGCTTAAGTGAAGGTCTATTTTAGCTCTAGAAGGTCTATTCTATTATATTAATATTACTTTATTTATTATGCGTTCGTTTGCTTTATTGTATTCTTTGTCGAAATTGTAATCCAGTTTTATTTTAAATTTGTTCCAATTGGTTTTATGGAACAAATATTTTTTTCTGGATGGCGTTTGATTTTCGGTGGAAAATTTTTCATTTAATACCGATAAGTGGGCATATATAGCTCTGTGGTCACTATCATATGGTAATGTCAATAATCTATCATGCGCAGATTCTATTCTTACATCTATTAAAGCTAAATCTAAATAGGAGTTAAATCTGGTGTTAACAAATTACATTTATTCTGTAATTTGTTCGCACCTATCCAATTATATAGTGCTAATATATAATTATATAATCTAAATAGGAGTTACATCTGGGATAAGTTGGTAAATCTGGTGTTAACAAATTACATTTATTCTGTAATTTGTTCGCACCTATCCAATTATATAGTGCATCGCCACGGTTGTTATTATTATCATTGTGCCAGGAGATATGTTTTGCATTGAAATCTCCAGCTATAACATAATAATGATTAATATTAGCCAAATCTAAAATCTCAAATATTTTGTGAAACTCTTCTATAAATTTATTTTGATTTCTGTGGGAAGCATATATTGAAATTAAAAATATTTTTTTATGATTTTTTAAATTAACTTTTATAACACTTAACTCAATACATTGGAATGTGTCAAAATTTTCCTTATTAATTGTATTGTACTGTATACTGTTTTTTATACAAATTGCTGTACCTCCCATTCCTTGGTTACCATGATCTTGTCGTACTATTTTGTAACCGTCTAAATGGAGGTAATGTTTATTTTGTAATTTAGTTTCACAAAGACAGAGAATATCTGCCTTTGTTTCTTCTGTGAAATGCATAAGAGAAAATCTTTTGTTATAAGAGACAAGCGAGTTGACTTTAATTGAAATTATTTTCAAATCAATGTTATTTGTTGTATATGACATATTTATCAATAAATGGGGACGTTAAACATTTTGTGTAAATATTTTATATCATTAGTATTTTTATTTATATTTGTTTCAATTGTGTTGATTTTTTGTAAGATCAAAAGCATGTTATTATTTAAATTTTGTAGTATACTATTATCATTATTATTATTTTTAGTATTATTATTGCTAGAAGTAGAATTACTTATATTATTGTTAGTATTCCCTACCAAATTTGAATACGAAAAATTTTTATTAGTAAAAGTATTAAACATTTCATACCTATTTTTAATTTTATCTTTAGCTATCTTCATTGGTTCTTTTTTTTGATGTTGTTCTTTTTTGAGCTCCGGGCAATTCCTACAGGAGGCTGGGTGACCATGTTGCTTCCATAATACGCAATACAAAACATTTCTCTCATCTTCCTTTTTTATTCTACATTCTCCGGGAGTGTGATTTTCTCCACATTTAACACATCGAAATTGCATGTTGCAATTCGCTGCAGAGTGGGAAAATCTTTGCCATCTGAGACTTTGATTTGTTTTTTGTTTAACTAAATGTTCCCAATAAACTATTGTGTTATCAATAGCTTTTATTTTTTTTATTTCATTTATTTTACTGTCCGCTGTAGCTTAAATGATAATATTTTGTTGTTCTCGATAGATTTTTTCGTTTTCAATCTGCTGACTGATTCGAATTTGATATCATCTTTTTCAAATGTTTTTAGAGAAATTATAGAATTAGAATTTTCTCCTGTTTCGGCGTGTAAGTATAAAAATTTGTCTGAGATGTTTTCAGTATTTCCAATATGCATTTATAGTCAATGATGTTATAGGTATATATTATAACATGCGTTTCAGAATTTTTTTGATTTTTGAAAAAATTGTTTGTTTTAATTTTTATTGTTTCTTTTAATAATTCAATTTCTGTATTAAAAACACTAATTAGTGGCATTTTTTTATTACTATTATTATTATTATTGATGTTGTTGTTGTTGTTATTGTTTTTATTATTGTTGTTATTGTTAATATTAATGTTTATATTTTAAATTATTGTTGCTTTTATTGTTATTGGTTTTATTGTTTGTATTTTGTTTATTCATAGCATTTTTTTGCGATAGAACTTTTATAAATTTCTTGAAATCGTCTTTGTCGTTTTCGTCTTCGTGGTTTTGAGAGACTTCTTCGTTATTTTGAGAAACGTCATCTAGTTCCATTAGCCCACTATATTGTTTGTATTTAATTTTTTTTCGACCCGTGTTTCTATTTTTTCTACAACTGATTCATTTTTATCTTTTGATAATAATTAATATTTTCTGCATTTTTTTTTCCAAATTTTTATACCCGTACGATAGGATCGGGTATAATAAAATTACTCCTCCGTTTGTAACACCTCGAAATAAGCGAGCTAGATATACCTTCAAAGGTATGGATCGGATCAGAAAAAAATTCTAAGACTTTTGAGCCATGTCCGTCCGTCCGTCCGTCCGTCCGTCAGCACGCTAACTCAAAAACTAAGAAAGCTAGAATCTTGAAATTTACACAAAATATTCTAGGAGTAATTTGTAGGTTCCCTATTTTTTTTGGTTGAGTTTGGACCAAGCCTTAGGGTAGCTCTCGAACACCTAACTTTTAGATCCCGACATTTTTTTTGAAATAGAGCTATGAAATTTTAACTGCTGATAAATCTCACAAAAATATTAATTTTATTTTTAATAACTTTTTTTTGTAGCCCCACCCGTTACGGAGCTACAGCTCCCCAAAGGTTCAAAAAAGCTCTATATTTAAATTGTTATAGCACAAGTTGTATAAGGTATATCTTCATTTTGAAAACGCCAAACGATTACTACTTTTATTAGCTTTAAAATAATATATACAATAAATATATATTTGTGGCATACGGTGTCTTAATTTACCGTTATGTGATACTCAAATTTTGCAAAATCCTTCAACCCTTCTATCTTCTAAACGGTTTAAGTTGGAAACTTGAAATTTTGACAAAAGTTAGATCTTTAAAAATAAGTATGAGTCATTTCAGAAATTTTTTTTGTATCACCCCCCGTTTACGAGCTGTAAGGGGTCAAAAACTGAAAATTTCCTATTTTTAAACACCTGTAACTTGAACACCTGTTAGAATTTTTTTGAACTAATACACAAAAATTAAAGCTTCAACATTATACTCTTATTTCTGTTAACAACTTTTTTTAATAATATAGGGTTACTTTATAATTGACGAAAGTGTTACTTGATTTTTTCAAATTTTCTAACAAATTTCTTCAACAAATTTTTTGCATTTGTTTTACTCGATAATTTGAAATTGTGAGGATATAATGCGTAGTACAAAAAAATGTAAATAAATAAACAACATAACGGTGCTTGAAGAATTTTTATTTGTATGATATTGATATACATACTTATATAATATCATGTTTATTTACATATCGTATATGCCACTAGTGAGTGAATGATAAGAGTATATATGTATATTATATAGTGCCGTATTTACATACATATATGTATTTTATTGTACTTATAAGAAATTATTCTGTCAATGGAATATTTAAATATAATATAATATAATATTTAAAATTATATTTACTATTTTGTACTAAGTAAATTTAATATACATTTACCGCTTAGTATTAAATGGTACTATAGAATATTTGAAAAAGTTTTGGATTGATAATCGTTATGTGGAAGGTTAGAATCTGCTTTTGAAGAATGTACATATAAACATATAGTTTGAATATATGTACAACCCATAGTACTAGAAATTATAAAATTCACCCAAATTATTTTAAAATACTAAAATATTAAAAAAATAATATTGTAAGCAGAGTGACAGGCTGTGAACATACTAACGGTTCGTACGGGTATCTAAGAGTTGACAAAGTCAACTGTATTCTTCCTCGTTTAATTTGATTTTGAGTTTTCACATTTTAATTGTTAAATTTTTTTATTATCTATGGTGACACTTTTTTTTGGTTTAATTTTGTTTATTAGTAAAGCAAACTTATTAATTATTTGTTTTTTTAAGTCATTTAGTTCAGATTGCATTCAGCAATCGATTAATAGAAGGTAAAAAAAAACACTAAATTTTTATTTAATTATTCTTTTATATTTGATTTATTATAGACTAAACACTTAAAATAAAAAAAAAAATATTATTTTATAATTTAAGTTTTTTATTTTTTTTATGATTGTTTAATATTAATTATACCACTATTAGTTTTAGAAATATTGTTTTTAAACGTCTTTACTGATCGAAATCTCAGAGCCTTCCTCAGATAACCTTTTAAAATAACCTTTAGATACATTTCTTGTTCTTTGATCAATATAATTTAAATTTTTAAAATTTAAATATGGATTCTTCTTCTGCGACAATACCATCACCAGACCAATAAGTAAAACCTGTTTAGATCATATTATTACTAACAATACAAAAATTAATATTAATATTACTCACCTAAATACTGATATTTTAGATCATCAAATTTTAATAAATGAAATAAACAATTATAATCTGAAACAGAAATTGGTTAATATGACAATTAATGTCAAACAAACAGATGTTAATAAAGTAAAACAAAAGTTAAGAGAATGTCCAATAGTATTTACGTCAAATAATGTGAATGATAAATATGATCAATTAAAAGAAAGTTTACAATTACATATGTATTAGGGATACCACATATAGTAAAACAATAAAGGGAACATAAAAAGAAGTACCACCTTGATTTGATTTTGAATGTAAGAGAACAAATAATATAAAAAACTATTGGCATAGAAAATATATAAAAAATTATGACAATGAGTATATTAAACAATAGTTTAAGTTTTGGCGTAATAATTACACTACTATTAAACGTAGTGAACCAAAGTAATTACGATCAAAATATTTTTCAGAAATCTGAAGGAAATCCCATGACCACTTGGTAAAATATAAAAAACATAATAAATGTTAAACCTAAGTACCAAAATGAATTTTTCCATGAATAGAATGGGAATCATAAAAATAAATTCACCAAACTTAATGAATTTAATAAATATTATGCCAATGTTGGAAAGAATTTAGCTGAAAAATTTAATATGATATACTTACCAAAAATAAGAACAACATCAAAATTCAAATTTAAGTATTTATATATCTGTAAATGATACTAAAAAATTAATAAATAATTTAACCAATACTTCTTCAACTAGTTTTGATGGAATTCAAACGAAAATTATTAAGAATTGCCAAGATGAATTATTATCAAATAAAAAAAATAAATTAATACGTCATTAACTTGTGGAGAAGTACCAGAGGGTCTAAAAATAATCAAAGTAATTCTGATTTACAAGGGCAAGGGTGAAAAAAATGAAGTATGTAACTACAGGCCTATATCAATATCGACTATATTCGGTAAGCTAATTGAAACATAAATAAATGATCAACTGAGTTTTTACTTAAACAAATATAACCTAATGGATAAACAACAATATGGATTTAGAAGTTGCTCCGACACGAATGCTGCATTGTTTGATTTGATAACTGAGATACAAGAAGGGGTAAGCAAAAAGCAGAAAGTGGCAGTAGTATTTCTTGATTTGGCCAAAGCGTTTGATTCAGTGGATAGAAAAATACTATTACGTGTACTATTTGAATGCGGAGTATATGAGAAAAAGTATAAGTGGTTTAAGAACTATTTATCTGGGAGAAAACAATATGCCGAATTTAAGCAGCACAAAAGTAATATTGAAGATGTAGAATTTGTAGTTATTTAAGGTAGCTATTTGGATCCTACGTTATTCGCATGTTACATTAGCAATATTACTCAACTTCGGATGAAAGGCAAAGCTTTTATTTATGCAGATGACATAGCGATTGTATTCAAAAATAATAATTACACTGAACTGGAAAAACAAATAAATGAAGATCTAAAAATAGTTAGTAAATGGATGGAAATTCATAAGCTCACGGTGAATAATAAAAAAACAAAATACATGATAATTAAAAAACAACCATCATCAGTAAAAATAAATATTGTTTACAGTGATATTGAGATTGAAGAAGTTGAAATATTCAAATACTTAGGATGCATATTCATAATATGACAACAATGCAAATTCATAATATAACAAGGTAGAATGTAAACCAACGGTTTTTAAAAGCGCACATTTCCAAAACTCAATACAAATTGTTTAGAAGTGTGACTTACACAAAAATTTGAAAATTTCATGTAATAAGAAAAAACTTGAAAATAGGACATTTTTGAGATTTTGAGGGGCCGTAAGTCCGGAATCCTATATAACTAAGAAAAGCTGTTAACACACGTAAAAATATATTATTGAAGCTTTAATTTTTATGTCTTGCCGAAGAAAAGTTTTTACAGGTGCCTAAGTTACAGGTGTCTAAAAATAGCAAATTTTCAATTTTTGAGGCGTAATAACTCTTAAAGAGGGGGCGCTACCAAAAAATTTTCTGAGGAAACTTATACTAATTCTAAAAGTTCTTTCTTGTCTCAAAATTTCAGGTTCCTATCTAAAGGGGTGCCGGAGTTATGAAAAAAGAAATTTCATGCAAAATGTGGTTTTCACATAACGGTAAATTTAAATCGTAAATTACAAAATATTACATAATTTTGATATTGCTTTATATAGATAATAAAATTTTCGATCTTCTACCGGTTTTAGATTGCAAAACTATTACGCAAAGCCCGAGATATATACATCTGAAAATGGAGCTTTTTTACAATTTTGAAGAGCTGCGGCTTTGGAACCCTTTATAACTAAAATAAACCTTTCACACACGTAAAAATATATTATTGTAGCTTTCATTTTCATGTCTTGCCGAAGAAAAATTTTTACAGGTGCCTAAGTTACAGGTGTCTAAAAATAGCAAATTTTCAATTTTTGAGGCGTAATAACTCTTAAAGAGGGGGCGTTACCAAAAAATTTTCTGAGGAAACTTATACTAATTCTAAAAGTTCTTTCTTGTCTCAAAATTTCAGGTTCCTATCTAAAGGGGTGCCGGAGTTATGAAAAAAGAAATTTCATGCAAAATGTGGTTTTCACATAACGGTAAATTTAAATCGTAAATTACAAAATATTACATAATTTTGATATTGCTTTATATAGATAATAAAATTTTCGATCTTCTACCGGTTTTAGATTGCAAAACTATTACGCAAAGCCCGAGATATATACATCTGAAAATGGAGCTTTTTTACAATTTTGAAGAGCTGCAACTTTGGAACCCTTTACAATTAAAATAAACCTTTCACACACGTAAAAATATATTATTGTAGCTTTAATTTTTACATCTTGCAGAAGTAAAATGTGTGCAGGTTCCTAAGTTACAGGTGTTTAAAAATAGCAAATTTTCAATTTTTAAGTCTTAATAGCTCATAAACAGGGGGTGGTCCGAAAAAATTTTCTGAGGAAACTTATACTAATTCTAAAAGTTCTTTCTTGCCTCAAAATTTCAAGCTTGTATCTAGAAGCGTGCCGGAGTTATGAAAGTAGAAAAATCATGCAAAATTTGGTTTTCACATAACGGTAAATTTAAATACTAAATTTAAAAAAATTGTATAATTTTGATATTAATTTACAAAGATAAAAGAAATACCTGTCGAATGACGTTTTCAGATTGAAAAAATCTTAAGCAGAACATAAGATATATGCATTTAAAAATAGGGCTTTTTCAAAGTTTGAGGGGGTGTAGCTCCGTAATGGGGGGGGCTACATGAAAAAGTTGTTCCACAAAATTATTTTTTTTATAAGACCTACCTATGGTTAAAATTTTTTTTCTCTATCTTTAACGATGTAGAAGTTTTGTAAACAGACGGACGGACAGACGGACGGACGGACGGACAGAGTGAAACTAATAAGCACATTTTTTCAAAATTTTTTTGGAAATGTGCTAAAAACAAAAAAAATCAAATCAAATATAAATATAATTCAAAATTGTAAAATACATAATTACAATACTAGAACATCTAATATTCTAATCGTATACATTCATAGAAGTCAGAAACTTTTAATATAGCAATTAAGATTTATAATGAATTACCATTACAGTTAAAGATTAGCATAATGATAAAAAAATTAAGACTAAAATGAAAAAATATATTTTTTAACTTTCTAACTTTTTAATAACATACATAATGTATATGTAGCTTAATATAGTGTTCTGTTATCTGTGAATCTGTTATCTTAGTATATTTTTTGTTTTCAATTTTTATAATTTTTATAATTTTTTTTTTTTTTGTTATTTTATTATTTTTGTTATTTTTGATATTTCAATGTATTTTGGTGAATTAATACAGTAATATTCAACAATTAGCTATATTATATAAAATTATATTATGAATTATGATAAATCACTATTTCAACTAGTTATTGTTATGTAAATATAATATTATATTTAATTTTTATACTTGTATACTAATATATCAATAATATATTTTTGTTTACAATTTTGAAAACATTTAAATTCAATATGTCTCAATTTTTGTTTTTGTTATTTAGTTTTGTCTATATGAATGAATTAAAAAAAAAAAAAAAAATGTACATACTCTGTATGAGCTGTAAGCTCTTTTAGAGAAATGAATTAAATAAATAAAATAAATAAAAAAATATACATAAGAACAAACTTCTTTTTATAGATAGTCACAAATAAAAATTGTTCCATGAACCGTACATATTATTATATTAAACGATTTTATATTAAAATCGATTAAAACATTCAAATTTTGTTTGGCTTCATGTAAAAATAAAGAAAAACTTTTTTTTAACAGTCACGATTTCAACAATTTATTAAAAGGTCAGTTTAACTTAAACCAACGCAAGTATTTAATTGAAAATCTAATAAGTGAATACATACATATTATATACATTTCATTCTTTATTTATTTCAATTGTTCAGATTTTATTATTGCATACCATACGGTGACCAACAAAAATGATAACTATTGACTATTGACTCAAATCATTTAATTGAGCACAAAATACACGAACACAAATATAAATACAATTAAACGAAATTCTAATTATCTGTAACATATAATATATCATAAAAGAAACAAATAGTTTATAATAAAAAAAATTAATTAATAATTAAATAATTAAATAAAAAAGAAAAACGGGTATTATATAAGGTTTAATTTGCCAAGTAATGTAATATATTATCTGTATATTATTTTCATTTAACCAGTGGGCAGTGACACAGTGATAAGTCATCGTTCAAAGCTTCGTCAGGTCAAAAATATTAACAAAATAAATAATACATGTAATTTTAATTTAATATTTGTACCACGACAACATCTGAAAAAGAAAGGTTCATTTACTTCACCATCACATTGTATGTGGTTGCATTGTATGTGGTTGTGGTTGGTCACATTGTATGTGTATGTGGTACCAAATTATCATAATAGATATTAATAAAATATGTAATATATTACACCAGCCAATGGTGTAGTGGTGAAGATACCAGTGTTTCATACAAAATTTCCCGGTTAGATTAATAAAAAATAATAGAGTTATACGGTTAGATTAATAAAATAATAATTTTCTTATAATATATAATTAGTATAATATGATTAAATTAAAAATATGTATTTATGTTTTATAAATTATAATTAATATCATATTATAATATATAATAAAATAATAATAAAACATAATTCTTGTATAAGATAATAGATGACATAAAAATAAAAAGAAGCATAGTCTTGAACTATAGTTACAGCCGAGTAATCAACGACTTAGTGAATTAATGATTCCCGAAACTGAAACTTAGTCAAATTTATATTTGGCATAATAAATGACTTAGTGGATATCCTATGATCCTTATATGTGTGGCAAGAAAAAAAAATAATACGTAATATACCTTCGTGTAACATAATACTTATATAAGATAATAGATGGCGTAGAAATAAAAAGAAATATCTCATAGTTTTCAGCTACAGCCGAGTATCAACGGCTTAGTGAAATTATTGATTTCCGAAACTGTAATGTAATATCTCCTATTATAGTGTTGATATTTTTAAACTTTCTAAGCTATAATAAAACTTGTGGACATGATATATTTACAAATAAAAATTTTTCAGTTCAAATAAAAGTTCTTCAGTGTAAAATGCATAGAAAAAACAAAATTAAAAATTTAAGAGCTTAAAGTAAAAAAACAAAAAAAATATCTATGAAAATTATAAAAATACTCTAAAGAAGAATTTAATAGGCAAGGTAAAGATTAATTAAAAAACATTAAGAAACTTTTCTTTATTACTTTTTATTTTAAAAGAAAAAAATAAACTTAAGTATTCACAAATAGAGTATAGAATAATATAAAATAAAAATAAAAAAACAAAAAAATAAAAACTCATTTAACCTACAAAATAAGAAATATTTCCGCACTTTAATTAACAATTACCATAAGATTATTATCTAAAACTTATTTAAATTTATGTAATTTTAATGCAAAATATCATTATAAAATACAAAAAAGGAAAAAAAAAAAACACTTTTTTAAAAACAACAATTAAACTGAAATTGTTAAAAGGAAAAGTAAAAAAAAAAAATAAATAAATAAATAAAATAAAGGTAGCAAATAAGTGCAAAATTTTCTAATTTAAATTCTTCCCTAAAACTCTTCTTTTATTTCCTTTTTTTTTTAATTCGATATGGTTATTATTCGATGTTCTGTCTCTATTGCTATCTTTCTGTATGTGTTCAACCAACCAAAATAACTGGTATTATATGGTATAATAAACAATTTTTACTAAATTTTCTATAATCATTCTTTATTTATTTATAATATTTTTTTACTTTTATTTTTCTTCAAAGTCTCACAGTTTTATTGTTATTGTTGTTGTAATTGTTGTTTTTTGCTACTTCTTATATTCAATAGATGTCCTTGGACCTTTTCATAAATTAATCCCTTTAATTTTCATAAAAAAATTTAAATATATAATTTTTTTTATCGTTATCAGATGACACGTCACTTTTATATAAAACACAATTATATAATATATTTATATTTTTTTTTTATAAATATATACCTTTTTTTTTACTTGGAAAATTCAAGTAGATTCAGGAACACAAAAAAAAATTCTAAGTAATAAAACTAAAACAAAAACTCAAAAAATTTAAAATTTAAAATTAAAGGAAAAAAAAAGGACAGGACAACAAAAAATTGAATAGATAACTTGTGTTGAAAACATAATATATTATATAAATTATATGAATTTATTTACATATATTGTTAATAATGTATTTGAATGAAAAATCATTGAACGTTTCGTAGAATAAAAAAAAACTATAACATTTAATGTATGTGTAAATGTTTTTAATGTGTATATTTATATTATAAACTCTTAATAACTCTGAAAAACAAATTTAAATTTTAACCCTGTCCTGTTTTTATTTAGAAAAACAAAAAAAAATTACATAATTCTATAAATACTTTTGAAAGGACATTTTCTGTTCCTGTAGACTTCATAAAACCGAAAAATTATATTAACATTCACCTAAATATTAAATTTTAGCAATAAATATGAAAAATGATTTTAATTTTTTTTTTTTTGAATTGACATTAAAAAAGAATTGTTCGAAAAAAAGAAGAGTTTTAATTACTCATTTATAAAAGATGAAAAATAAATATTGTTGTTCAAAATACTTTTGAGTAATATTTTGAGTTAATATAAAATAAATTTCGAAATTTTTTATGTTAGGAATAACCATATGGATTATTATATTCAATAGACTTTCCCCTCGAGAAAATCCATCTCGAAAAATATTGTAAATAAAACAAACACCATATATTACTTTAAAAGTATTTTGGGCATCTACGAGTAATAATAAAATCAATTAAAATTATATATGTATACGAGTATTAAATGTGATCTGAATATGCTAATTTTAGTTTTCTACTTAAATCGAAATCCGGACAAGACAGTTTGTAACTTATCATAATATTATCCCTTGACTTGTGTTTTTCAATATTCCTCGATAATTTATAAAATTCATAAAAATCCAATTTATACATTCATATATTTTATATATGTATATATATATATACTTAAAGAAATAAAATTACTTTTGACGAAATAACCCCCGAAAATTATTATTTTTCTATATTCGAGTAACCAGTAATAAATAGCAGGTGCCTCGATGACCAGTGGGTAACAACGTATAAAATAATATATAACGTATAACAATAAATAAGTAAACATCGAGAGAGTATGGTTTCGAATTCCACACATATCATAAGAATAATTCTCCCTTACGACATTTACAGCCATAGGCTTTAATTTCCTTGTCACGTTTATGTCACAGAGGAATAAATAAAAAATAATAATAAATAGCATTGAATTTGTACATTATCTAATCTGATTTTATTAAATTTTTTAACTACAAGATATAATAATAACCTTAATGTAGGTTGACTTATATAAAAAATTCTATGTTTTGTTATACTGTTAATATTGTAAGCTTATGATCTGATACTAAGAAAATAAGTTATTTCAAAATTTCAAACCAGAACTTAAATCATATCAGAAGTTTATTGTTGACGATCCAAATGATTCTTTACGGCTTAGGTACCTATTAAAGGGTTAAATCACATCTACAAGAATTCTCTACAAATTAATTTTCAGTTTTGTTAGATCAAGCTTCGTTGAGTCATCAGTAAGATGAAGATATATTTATAACTTAAAATTAGCTCCCTTCATAGTCGGTTTTTTTTTTATGTTCTATGTTCTTTGTTCTATGTTCTATGTTAACTATGTTCTTCTATATCAAAGTAAATTTCTATAATACGTTCAATTTCAATATGTTCAAATAATTAAGATAAATGCTAATATTTTCCAAAAAAATATGTTTAATTCTTTGTAAATAATTTTATATTCAAACAAAGAACTTAATTTAAAAAAAAAAAAATATGCCTTGTCAGTTTTTTTACATAAAAAGAGAATTTATATTCGGTGATATTTCATAAATTTTTTTTTTTTTTGTAATGATAATAACTGGAACAAGAAACTACAGATACACTTTAAATATTTTTGTTATTTATAATTTTTAATTGTATCCTTAATACTAAAAAATATTTAATTATGTAACGGTGAACACCTAACATTAAAAAATGGAATAATACTATAATATACAATGAAAAAAATAAAAATAAAATTCAAAAAAATTCAAAAAGAAAATGAGAAAAACAGAATATAGAAAAGAAGAAAAGAGAAAATGAATGAAAGGGTAGAAGTGATAATGAAAAAAATTAAATGGCATTTTTTTAGTTTTTTTTTGGTTTTTTTTTTTGAAAAAGTGTAATACGGTAATTAATTAACACCTCACGAAAACCTACTGTGTTTTGTTTCAAAGGTAAAAATATTCAGTTTATTTTTATTTTAATGTTTTAAAACAATAAAAAAAAAAGGGGACAAAACTTTTGTAATACCATTTAACATAGAAAAATGGTTTTAATATAGTTAACGGTGGGTTCTTTCAACTCTCTCAACATTACACTTATAAAAGTATTTTTTGCTAACTTTAAAGATTCTGATAATTTTTAATGGATAGAAACAAAAAAAAAAAAAAAAGATAAATTTAATGCTTTTGTGCAAACAAAATAAAAAAAATAGCGTGACCAACAAAACATTTCAATAAATTTTTAGTTTTTCTTTTTTTTTAATTTTTCTTTTTTTTTTTTTCTTTAAAAGACAGTAAGTAGATTACAATTTCTAAACGTTATAGCTCTAATGATACAAAATGTGTATTAGTGATCATTTTTAAAAGTTTTATTTGCGAAGATACCTATAGAATCTCGTGTTAAAATTTAATGAAAAAAATTAATTAATAAATAAATTGATGACGAAACTTTTTCGTGTATTGGGGACTCAATAAACATTAAACCTTTCATTTAAGAAGGTGAATAAGAAAAGCTTATAATTTAAACTTTTTATTTATTTTAATACCAACAAATATTTCAAATGTATTTTAAAAATAAATGTTCATATAAATTAATGAATAGTATAAAAAATATAACAATTTTTTTTTTTTATATAAGACATTTAATCGAAAATAAATACAAAAGAAAATCAATTTCTCAAGGAGAAAGTCATTTCAGCCCTATATTCTTTACCATAGTATGCCTCAATCCTAATAATTTGAGAGATGATAATACGCAGCCATTAGTTATGCAATGTATCAAAATAAAATAAATTTATTTGGAAAAATGTAATGCAATACACTTGATAATAAATAAAACATTACAAAAAAAAAATGGCTCAAACTCATTGAAATCTGTTTAGTAGTTTAATGACTGGAACTTAGTAGTATAATAAAAATTTGAAATAAGTTGAACATTGACAATACTAGAATCTTTTAAAAAGGATGTAAACCATAAAGTTAACCTGATGTTGAAATAAAATAAAAATGACTCATTAATATTTTTGTTAAAAAATATTATCTTCAAGTTAAATAATAATATTGAAGGAGAGACTTTGATGCTTATATTTCATGATAATTTAATTTGCTTTTATTTTTAGGTTTTATTTGTTTAAATTATTTTTAGAATTTTATTTATATAAGTCTTCCTTTAAGCGTGTTTTAATAGCACAATTATACTGATTTTATCATTATTATTATTATTATTATTATTATTATTATTAATCATAGAATATTGGTAAAAATACAAAAATAAAAATACTCTTTTTTTAGTTTATTCCCCTGACACATAAATGTGACATGGAAATTACACCTTTTCAGGTGTGGCTGTAAATTTCGTAAAGGAGAATCATTCTTACGACGTATGTGGGATTCGAACCCACACCCCCTATCGATGTTTACAGCGTATTTTATACGCTCTTACCCACTAGGGCACCGAGACCCCAAAAATATTTTTAAATTACAAAATTTATATTACTTAGATAGTAATTCAGAGTAATCTTTCTATTGAATAATGTTTTATATAATTCACAGAATAATTTACAAAATCGAATAAAGAAATTAGCTTGAAATATTCATTTAAAATTTAATTTAATTTCCTATATAAGAAAATTCAATCTTTTAATAATTCTTCTTAGGAAAATATTACATGCGAATCATGATAGAATTTTTTAAAGTCTTTTTATATGATTAAGGTAAAAATTAAATTTTTCAATCTAAATAATGAATAATGTAATAAATAGTATTTATTAAAACGTTCGAAATTTTTCTATTACTATTAGTAATTTACTATAATAAATATATATAAGTAGGTAACGGGTGGCCCAAATGAGATCTAGTGTTGTAAAACACGTATAACACTTGTAATAATCGTTTTTTTTAATGAATTTTTTTTTATATATTAAATACATTTCATGGAAATTTAACGTGACTGTGTGTGAAATATGATATCAGACCAATGACCACAATTTTTTAACGCATTTTTCATTACACCACGTAATGTTTCTGGTTGTAGGCTCCGTACTTCGTCTCGAATATTCTGCTTCAGCTGTCTAATTATCTCTGGTTTATTAGCATACACTTTATCTTTTAAATATCCCCATAAAAAAAAGGTCGGGCGCAGTTATATCTGGTGAACGAGATGGCCAAGGGAAATCTGAATTTTTTGAAATTATGCGTTCACCAAAAATTCACGTAGCATGTCCATGGTTTGCCTAGCAGTATACGTAGTCGCTCCATCTTGTTGAAACCATAAATTAGCATGTTGCTGCATCATTGGCCGCAAAAATTTGTCGATCATTGTTCGGTAAGAAGCCCCGGAGATTGTTTCTGGCGTTTCATCCTCATTCTCAAAGAAATATGAACCGATGACTTTTGTGGCCATAACACTGCAGAAAACAGTGCATCTGATTGGGTGTGACTGATGCTAATGTATTCCCCTTGGATTTTCAGTGCTCCATAATCTGCAGTTTTGCTTATTGACATAGCCACTTAAATGGAAGTGTGCTTCATCAGACATCAAAAGATTATTTAAAAAATAGTGTGGTTAATTGTGTAAAGCGAATAGCGTATTGTAGTCGTTATTGGGGGTCTTGCGGTAGTAGTTGTTGCTCAATTTAAATTTTGTATGGGTACATCTTAAGATCCAACTTTAAAATTCTCTGCAAAGTTGTTCTGAGTATACTCAATTGACCGGAACGGCGACAAGTTGAGACAGATGCATCATTTACAACACTCTGCCGTACAGCTTCCCAGTTGTCTTCAGTGCGAATATTTCGATGAGCACCTCTTCCAAGACGGTCAGCAACTGAACCCAGTTCCTTAAAACGGCGAACTTAACTTATAATCATGGAAGATGTGGGCGTCAGAACAATTGATCGTTGAGAAGAATAGAAAAATTCGATAGTTTTAATGAGTTGTTGTGTACTGTACGTATTCACTTTAAATTTCCAAGAGTTCAGTTACAGTCTGCAAAAAGAAAAAATAAATTATGTTAGAAAATAAAAAAGTTATTTGTGTTTCATATCAATTGGTCTCATTTGGGCCATCCGTTACATAGATATTCAGTGCGAATATTCCGATGAGCACCTCTTCCAAGACGGTCAGCAACTGAACCCAGTTCCTTAAAACGGCGAACTTAACTTATAATCATGGAAGATGTGGGCGTCAGAACAATTGATCGTTGAGAAGAATAGAAAAATTCGATAGTTTTAATGAGTTGTTGTGTACTGTACGTATTCACTTTAAATTTCCAAGAGTTCAGATACAGTCTGCAAAAAGAAAAAATAAATTATGTTAGAAAATAAAAAAGTTATTTGTGTTTCATATCAATTGGTCTCATTTGGGCCATCCGTTACATAGATATTAAAAAAGTTTTCAATTTAATGATCTTAGAATTAAGCATTATTCATGTTTTAGGTAATATAGTTAATAAATATTCATAAAAAGAAACAGCGAAATTAGTAGAAAATATCACTATTATAAGAACTATTCGTACGAACTAGATTCCATCAAAAATAAATTCTTTTGGAAAATATCCATCGCTGCATGGTTCTGTTTTTAGAATGCCGACTTCCTTTTGGGAGTGCAGTTGCGAATCAATAGAAAAGTTAAAACTCTTTTAACACGTTTTCGACCTCTTTCACCTGACGTAATTCAGAAAATTCAACATGATTTCAATTCCATTAAAAACTATTTCACATAGTATCTAATTGTACAAGTATAAAAGTTTTTAATTCAATTACATATATAGATAAATTTCCAACATATTACAACTGCGATACCAACATGACCCTTTATTGCAACAAATCCATAATATCCTATTTAGCTAGAATTTTTCCCCCTTGCTTTAACTTACAGACATTGGCCAGAAAGTTTTAATAGACTACCCGTTTAAGAATTTCAAGCATCAGAAAAACTATAAATAATTGAATAAAACATTCTTTAAAAATTAATCGGATGCCTAAAAGAAAAGGTTTTATGATGCATTTAATTGTAATTTACTTTGTGGTTCATTAATATATTTAATTTTTAATAATTTAGACAGTCTGATAAAAAATATATTCTGAATTTAGAAAACTTTATGATGCCAAAATTTCACTGCATCATAATTATATCATGAAAAATTAAAAAAAAAAATTATAAAATAAAACATTTTAAAAAGTTTACAACAAAAAAAATTTTAAGGATAACATTTTCTTTTTAGCTTTTTATTAGCTTTTTATGGAAATTTAACTTTTAACTGTATGTGATAAATTTTTCAAAACTGTATATGTTTAATATTATACATTTAAATAATATAAAATCAAAATTAAACTTTTTAAAGAAAACTTCGACTTTGCTACAAATAATAATTTTTATTATTCCATTTAACTTTTATTTTTGCGTCAACATTTCCATCGTTAGTTATAAATCACTTCTTCTAGAAATTTTCTTTTATTTCACATTTTTAAAGTTTTTTTTCTCGAAATTTTTGTTGATGGACAACAATGCACAGTGACAGACATATATTATGATACGTATATATGATACGTATATAAATTTACACATTTTTCTTTATTCTTAAAATTACATTCAACAAAATTAAATATGTAACCAACTACAAATGTATTACATTAACTTTTAAAGAGATGGTAAAAAATAATGTTAATTGGAGAAAATTAAACATCAAAAATTTATTTCCTAACGAAATTCTATTTGAAATAATAATAGCTTACAACTTGATACATGTATATATTTTTTTTATTTTAAGATCTTTATGATCTTCAGAAACGTTTACTATCCTGCCATTATCGTATATACGCAGAAGATACAATAAAATTTATAATATAGTAAAATATATAAAATTATAATATCACTTTTAGTACTATATTATATTATAATATTCACTAATTTAAATTTAAATTTTATATTATGTATTATATGATTATGTTAAATTTACATAACGTAACATAAACAATTTTTATGCATTCATTTTACTTTTTTCATATTCAAGCGAAACTAATTTCTTCCCAAAATGTTGATTTATTTTTCATTCATTGATCATTTTCAAAATTTGTTTACAATATCTCAACCATAACGATTTAACTTGGGTATTTCTTAATGGACCTATTCACGTGAACCTTATTTAGATGAACCACTACAGCCTTCGATTTTTTTTAGTTCTGTTATGACAAGCTTCCTTCTTTTTGCGAATAAATGAATATTATATACAATTTTTAATTTTTCTTTCCATACTAATCTTAAATTAACATTTAGAACTATAATTTTGTCTAAATTTCAAACTAAAGAGTGAACCTCAAAATTATTATCCTTTTATTTCCTTTCCAACCTTATTGCTCAACCGTTATACTGTTTTGTAGTTAGGGTATTTATCCCTGACTATTATTAGGCTACGATAAAAATGGTTATAGTGGAATGTAACACTTTTAGCAATAAAACTTATGACATGAAATACAGTAACTAATAACCTACAAAAATAATACTTTTCTTAACAGCTCATATAAATATTATTACCCTACATTCCCTACAGCAATGCTGAAACTTACTGTCAATTTCATTACTGAATTGTAATACTAAAAATGTTTAACCTGCATTCACTACTGCAATATAAAAAATGCAAATATAAAAATATGAAGCTATACAATTTTATATCTACATATAGAAGTCCATCACTGTGACTGAATACATAAAAAAAAAAAAAATTCTATATTAAAATCTCTTATATCGTCTAATATAGACCCAATCAAATAAATGATTTAAAAAAAAAGGAAAAAAATCAAAAATATTTTTTTTATACACTCACCTTTTCTATCTTTCTACACTCTAAAGAAATTTTCATATTTACGTCGACAAGAAGTGCTATATAGACAACCTTAAAATACATCAGTTTGGTTCTTCCTTTTTCCTTTCTGTCTAATTCTTTTTTATTGTTAGCCATTAAATAAGTAATCGAAAAAAGTGAATATTTAGAAGTTGCTGTAGAAGAGTATAAGTGAAAGAGAGCATAGAAAAATGAAACCCTTTTTTTCATGTTTCTTTCTTAACAGTTTCCTTTTTTTTGGCACGTAAACTTGTTTGCTGAAAACCCATTAAAATGATTGCGAGTAGGCAGTCAAAACCGATGGACTTAAAAGGTAGTAGTATATAAATACTAAAATGGTTGATGAACACATTTAAAATAAAAAAAAAATTGTTATATATTTTATTACAAAATATATATATAAATATATATATATATAGATATATAAATATATTGAACATTCACTGTACAAGTTTTATATATACATATGGTGATAAAAAAAAACCTTAAAGAAAATTTATAAAATATTAGGTCGATTTATAAAATGATTTGAAATTGAAAACTTAAAAAAAAAAAACGTTTTCACTTCTTTTTTTTAAACACTTGAATAATTTTATTGAATTATCATCGGTAACGATGAAGTTGAAGTTGAAAAAAATTAAATAAAAGTATGTATTAAACCATAAAATTATTATTTCAAAAATTAATTACCTACTAATTATTTTATAATTGATTTCACATAAAAAATATGATTCATAGAAATTCAATACCATATTATTTGTTTAAATTAGAAGGAATTAGGTCAATTGAAGTCAATTGGACATTTTCGTTCTAATAATTTTATAAAATTATACATCAAATTTTGGATATTTGCCCAATAGATCTTTAACTTAATGTTAACCTTTTTTTTTAAATGATGGCTATGAAAAAATCGAATACCTAATTTCAATGAAATGTTTATTGTTATTATTATTGTATACCTTTCTTATTCTTTTAAAATTCAATGAAAAATATGGAGTAGAAGTACTCCATTAGGTACATTAAAAAAAAAGAAGATTACATTAAAATTGAAAGAACCAATAATCCTCACAAAAACGATAAAAAAAAAACGGGGAAAAAAAAAGAAATTTTTTTTATTTTATTTCTATAAGATATTACATTTCAAAACAACCCAATCACAGAATGAGATACTTAATATCTCTAACTTCGTATATAAAATACTTAATATCTCTAACTTCGTATATTTATGATAAAACTAAAAAATATGGTATATAACGGTCTACAAACAATTATCTATTTCACTGTTATTTTATTGGGTAATCGTGACAACAACATAAATGTAAAAAAAAGTAAAACTTCATTTAAAGATTTTCAAATAAAAACTTGATACACGGAAATGGTGATATTTGTATTTATGTCAGACCTTAAATAAATAAGATCATTTATGTAACAAAAACTTTGAAATCTTATAAATGCTTATTTTTAGTTCTTATCTATTTATATACATATACAATTATGTATTAAAAAGTAGTACTTATTTAAAGTTTAATGAATCAAATTTTAATTTTTATTTTGTCGCTTTATACTGAATCAAACTGACTGCCTTCAACAATATAAGAGAAAATGTTATAAAGAAAAACCAAAAATAATGTCAAAATTAAAAACTATCAAATAATTTTAAAAACAAAAGTATCATATTTCCTTAAGTTCCTTATTAACTTTTCACTATTTCAATAAAAATTCAAATATAATTTTTTCAGGGTTGTGAAATCGGAGTCGTTTGATGGAGCCGTATACAAAATAAATCAACAAAATAATAATTATTTATTATATTCGTGCATTTTGCAACCAACTCTAAAATCCTTCCTAAATTTTCTTTTATAAACACATCTCAATATCAAAGAGTTGAAAATAGTGAGGGCATCCAAATTTCCTCTAAAAAAATTATTGAAAACCTAATTTTGTACTAACTCTAAAATCCTTTTAATTATTTATGTGCAAACATATTTCAACAGCAAATCATTTATTATTAAGTAGGTATGTATATAGACCTTTATAAGTTATTTTTTTGGAAAAAGTCCGAATTTAGCTTGTTTTGTTATTTTTTTTAAATTTAAAAATTGAAAATTCATTAAAATAACAAAAAACGTTTTTAATTTATTTAGGTTTTACTAAGTGGGTCATAATGGCATCAAAATTAATTGAGGTGTTATGCCTCACTATCGATGGGACATAACAAATAAAATGAAAAAACAAAATCCACTTGTAGAATTTGTTTAAGCTTTTAGATGTACTTCCGAATAGGCCCCGTGTGTAATTTGTTTCTAACGTTATAGACAGATACTTTAACTTATTTGATAAATTATTTTGAATAATTTTCTTTTATGCGAGTGTGTAGCTGAACCAGTTTATAGATTTGAGACAAACATATTATATCTTCGAAAAAAGTATTTTTGGCTGTTTCTTTTTATGTCATAAAAGCATAAGCTTCTCTGTTTCTTTAAGATATATATAAAGTAGTCACACTACCTATACATTTTTAAACAACCTACAAGTAGTAGCTTTTCAGGGTGTTGCGCCAACTGATATCTAGACAGAAATCAATTACATTGGTCAAAGTATTTATGAATCAAGTTAAAAAAGAATCTCATACAGAACGTTATTGGGAAGTGTATCCAAACCCTTACAGATAGAGAAACACATATAAAATCAAATTTGATAAAAAAAAAAAACTAATTAAACTGCTGAGATGCAATATTAATTTTTAAGCATAAAATATCCTTTTTTTTACTATAACTATGCCATTATTCTCATCAAGTTAATATATTTACATTAATTTATAATTAACTTTATTTTTATTTTTATCTTTATTTATGCCTATAATCCAAAAAATATATATTGTAAATCAACAATTTATAATCTACCTACTCAACCTTCAAATTAGGTAAAAAAAATTTATAAAAAACCGAAAAAAAATTTTCAATTTATGCTTCAATATTTCAAAGTAAAGGTTTTTTCTAAATAACAGATATACCATGAATAAAACCTTAAAAATTAAAAGGCCACTAATTAATATACGTTTTCATTTTTCTTGGCACCTAATGATTAATAAACAAACAAATTACTAACAATCATGCAAATAATCAATTAAAAGTTTTATTTCTTCGCTTATTTATAAATTGACTGACGCTGACTACATATACATATTATTCTTTTACAAAAAGAAAAAATACAATTGTATAGAAATAAAATCAATCTAAATACCATCTGCTGAATATAGAATCTTATTATTGTGTAAATGGTCTGGTCTTTTGACCATTAAAGATTTTCTTACCTTAAAAGTATTTTATATTCCTATAAAATCAAATCAAAAAAAAAAATACAATAAAACTAAACAATAAGAACTCAAAGTCATTTTTATCAAAAATAATCACCATCATCATCATCATTGTCGTAATCAGTATTACCATCATCTGTAATTCTAAACTAAAGAAAAAAAAAATTATAGTTACAAACAAAATTATATAACCCAGAATAGTATAACTTCCGTTTCATTCACTCTATAATTTTGATTAGATATATCCTGAAAAGGCGGTAAAATCATGTTTTTCTATTATATTATAACAGTATTATATCAAACATATTCAATAAAATCCTAAATAATATATATGTATATATATATATGAATTTATTAAAATGTCACACTCACAATATAATATTATATGTATGGCAAAATATAAAAACTTTTTTATACATCTATATATTTAAATATATGTATACATGAAAGTGAGAATTATAGATCGCCAAGATAATTACACAAAACTTTTGTTTATAACATAAAATGTCTATAAACATATGTTTATGTACAATATGTTTATATACTATTCTTCTTACATATACAAAAATAACATTAAAAGGAAAATAATCTTTAGAAATTTTTTCTTGAGTTAAAAATATACATAAGTATGTATGTACAGAGTGTTTCACAATATGATGATTGGTGAGATATGGTTGATAAGAAAGTAGCAAACAGTATGAAGGAAAAAGTTTAAATAAGTAAATTAATCGATTACAGAGGGAAACAAGTTGATTTTTAAGGGTTTTAAAAATAAATTGACATTTTAAACGTTCTTTAAGATTTAATTTCTATAGATTTAAATTAGAAGATCATATAAATAATTAATACTATAGGATATTATGAAACATGGCTTGTAATTTGAAACGAAACCAATCATTTTATTATTTTTAGAATCATTATTTATATATTATCTTTATCTATTTATGGAAGCTCTAATCATTAATTTTTTGCCTGAATTAATTGCTGTTACCACCTCCTGTGTTTTTTATAAGCTAATGCGAAACACCTTATACTAAAAATGTTATCTTTAATTTTATTTGACATATATTTACAGTTATTATAGACCTAATGCTACATTCCGAATAACATAAAATTTTAATTCATATTGTTTTTTTTATTTTTATTAATTATTGTAATGAAAATCTTTTATTTGGCAACATATTATATTAAAATGTGCGGTATAATAATTTACTATAGCTATAAAATTTACAAAAGGATTATACTTTCAAAAATTTCATAAAAAGTTTAAGCAACATTTAATAAATTTACTAAATAAAAACAGATAAAATAAGACAAAATATTAAACATGAAAATCATATAAAACAAATGACCTTTACAAGTGGATTTCGAACTCTACGAATTATAGCAGCAAACTAAAAATAAACTATTTGTGAATAAACAATATACATAAATATTCATTAGTAATTTCTATAACTGCATACAAGGAGGCTTAAATGTTTTTCAAAGTTTATCTATATACTTAATAAATGTTTCTATATATACCCTAAAAAAAACAAATGATAATAAGAGTTTAAACAATAATGGTTCGCCTGATCAACTGATTTTTAATTTTTTGATGGAATTTATTATAATAAATAAATTTTAAATAGTCATTAATCTTACATTGGCAATAGTTGACCGAACTGACTTACCCAAAAAGTCAATATTATCTATTATTTGTGTCTATAGATAAAAAGAAAACAAACAAAACCAAACAGAACAGCACACCAAAATGAATCTTATAATAGACTAATACAACTCATTTATTTTTATTCTTAGTTTTTTTTATATTAATGTGATTGAAATTAGGTGTATTCTTTTTGTAAAGGTGAAGTTAGTCAACCGTAATAAATTGCCATATCATTTGACGAAAAAAAAAATATATACATATTATATATATATGTATATATATATATATATACAAATTACGTTAAAGTTTCGGTCAGTCGATTAGTTATGATCATAATATGAAATTTTATCAGTACAATGTATTCATTAGTATTATAATATTTGATGATGTTAATAGTATTCAATCAATAATATTATTGATAATAGTGAGATTGATGATGATGATGATAATAATTATGAAAGGAGCTTTATCTTATTTTGTATTGACACTACAATATTGTAATAACCATAAACATCTGAATAAACTTTATATCATTATTCTACATTTTTGCTTTTATATTATTAGACTTGAATATAAATAAGATAATATTGTTAATTTAAATTTCATTATTAAAATTATTTTTGTGTTTAAGAATTAAAAAATAATATTTAATAGAAAATTATAAAATGTATTTGAATAATTAAGAAAACCTAATAAAACATAAAACAAGGCAGAATGAAAACCATGAGTTTTTAAAGGCGAACATTTTCCAAAACACAATACAAAAAGCGCACAATATAATGTCATGTACACTAAAATTCGTAAATTTCTAACTATACAATTAACTATATATAATTAAGAAAGCTGATAACTCCTATATAATTAAGAAATCTGATAGATAACACATGTAAAATTATAATGTTGTATAATTTTAATTTTTCCGTTTTATTTTGAAAACATTTGTGCAGGTGTGTAAATTACAGATGTCTCAAAATTTAAAGATTCTAACTAAAAACGTACATCGGAGTTATAAAAAGGAAACGAAATGTTGCTAAATTTTCTTTTCACATAACGTTAAAATAATATTGAAATTTTTTCAAATTAATTTTGATATTGATTTACAAATGTAAAAAAAAAGCCTGTCATTTTATTATTTTTAGATTGAAAAAATGTTAAGCCTTAACTTAAGATATACATACCTAATAATAGGACTTTTTCAAAATTTGAAAATTTTAAAAATTGCCGGTTTTTTCTAACTTTCCCCATAAATATAATTAACTTCTAGATTCTGGAGCCTAATATCGGCGTTTGAAAAAATATATACACTAAAATAAGTCCAACAAATAGTGTATTAGCCAAGATACCGAATTTTCTTTTGAAAAGAATAAAGTGCCTGTTACATTTGACAAAAATAGATATTATTTTATTGAATTAAATATATTCAGACCTTTTTTTTTTTTTTTATTTTTATTTTATTATTAAGTTCTTAAATTAAGCTTATAAAATAATAACTAATACTAAAATTTAGGATATAATAAATCATGATTAAAGGAAAATAATAAATTTGAATAAAATAAAAATATCTAAAAATCATTCTGATGCTAAATATTTTCTAGCATGAGTCGAATGATTGAAAAAAACAAAAAAAAAATTATTTAGTCTATATACTAGTTTAAAAATTAAAATTTAATTCAAAATTTGTAGTCGTTGGGGTATATAACGTATTTGCTTGACAACAGAGTTAATGAACATTTCCATAGATACATATAGTGTTATGAAATTTTACAATTATAAAGTAAAACAAAAAAAAAAAAATAGGAATAAAACAAAAAATTTTGCGTAATAAGAATTAAACTATTTTACAAAATCATAAAGCAAAATTAAAATTATAAATAAAAAAGAATAAAATTTCGATTCTTATATTAAAACATTTAACAATCTTTCGCAGTTCTCAGTATTGAAATTTAAAAGCCATTTTATAATATGTTTATGTATCGATTTCAAGGTCACTATTATGTATTAAAAAAATTGAAAAATATATTTTGAATCATTCGAAATTAAAAAGTTTTTTAAAGTTAAACACCCAAATAAAATTTTAATAAGGTATTGTTATACCACATGATAATTGATGTTATTTGAAAATAAATTGAAACTATTATCACAAAGACTCTGAGTTTGCGCCCGAAATTATGCAAAATTTAGGAATACATATTTTTTAAATTTTCTATAAACTTACCGAGAGGTTAGACAAGACATACAAAGTATTGAACAAGTTAGTATATGTTTAAATTCTAATATCAATAACCTTTAAAACAATACTAGGAAACTATTAAGGCACAAACAAAAATTATACTATATAAAAGTAAAAATATTAATACAGAAATAACCGTGCAAATTAAAATTACACGACTCTTCTCAAGGCCACACCTAAAAATATTAGCCCTAAAATGTATGTAATGAAAACTGCAAATAAAATGCTAGTGATAAAATACAAGGAATTAAATATTTGTTTTATTTATATTAAAGCTTACTGTCTTGAATTTTGATTTAGGTTTTATTGCAATATTTTTTTTGTCGCTTTAAAATTTACCTTACTTCATACAGAAAATTTATATTACAGAAAACCATACTTTACTTTAAGTTATGCCTATCCAATCCAATCCTAATCCAAATCCAAATTAAATTTAGTTAATCCTCCAAAATCCAAATCCAAAATAGTTAATCCTATCCAAATTAAATTTTTATGTTAGAAAATGTAAAGATTTTTAAAAATATTTTGAAAATTTTTAAGTTTAAATTAAATATTTTTCTATAATATATATTCACATTATTTAATGTGAAAATTTTTATTTTATAATCTTCTTTAAATTATCACAGTCTTTCCATTATGATACCAAATAAAGGAATACAAAAAAAACTTTAATTTTTCTTTAAAAACGTTTTAATATAACAATTATATAACATACATATAGACTATGCACATTTTTAAAACATAATTGTCTCTATTATAGTTTTAAGGCGCATTAAAGTTCGTGTACATGATATATATAGAGTTAGTTTTTATCATTTTATAAACAATGAAAATTTTATTCAAATTTTGGTAGTTTTGTTGTTATTATTTTAATAACTTTCAACTTTATTGAGTAAAGTTTTAGTATTTTTAAAACCATTGTTGTTACGAAATTAAAATTAAATAAAGAAAGAATAACAAAAATAGATAACAAAAATTTTAAATCCAAAAATCTATATAAGCCATTGTTATGTTACGAGTATATCTGCAAATAATTTTTTAAACGTCATAGCGAAAACCAAAACATTATATGAACACCCATAGTCAACAATGTTTATAAAATAAAATAATAATCATAAAAATTCATAGAACGATGTTAGAATTTTATTTTACACATTAAAATTCTTTAAAAGTATATTTTTCAAATTATTTGTCATAATAATTTTGCTTTCAATATTTTCGACATAGTTAAAAGAAAGATTTTAAAGTTAATACATTGTGTTTGAAATGACAATTCTTTAAATCTGAAGTGAAATAAATTCATTTAAACAAATTAAAAACAATTTTATACATACAGGGTCGTTCGTTTAAGAAGTTTCAAAATTTTTAAAAGTGGTTCCTTGATAAATTTCATGAAACAAAAAATCGTTTAATAGTTTTGAAGATAACGATGTTCAAAGTTTTTCATATATATGATTAAAAACAAATCTTATATTTTTCCTAATTTAAAATTTTATCGAAGTTAATATAAAATTATGTCGAAAACTGTAACAGATAATGATATACCAATTATGTTAACATAAAATAAAACTGAAAACTTGGTAAATTTAAAATGTATACAACAACAATAACATGGCTTTTTATGAAAAAACCATAGCTATTTGATAAAAAAAAAAAAAAAATAATTATCGCAATTTTTGAAATTGGAAAACTTATAACTTTGCAGTTAAGATAACGATAATATTTCTTTAACGATACATTTATAACGAAGTTGATAATCCTAAATACTTGACAATCTTAAATAAACTTCTTAGAAAGGGAAAAGTTATTAGCAAAATTTTGCATGATTTTTCTACATTTATAACTCCGGCACACTTTTAGATAGGAACTTGAAATTTTGAGGTAAGAAATAACTTTTAGAATTAGTATAAGTTTCCTGAGAAAATTTGTTTGAACCACCGTTTGTTTAAGAGCTATTAGAGCTCAAAAATATAAATTTGACTATTTTTAAATACTTGTAACTTAGGCACATGTACAAATTTTTCTTCGGCAAAACATAAAAATTAAAGTTTCAGTAATATATTTTTACGTGTGTTAACGTTTTTTCTTAGTTATAAAGGGTTCCGGACTCACAGCCTCTCAAAATTTCAAAAAGATCATATTTTCACATTTTTTCTTATATGAAATTTTCAAATTTTGGTGCAAGTCACAATTTTAAACCGTTTGTATTATCTTTGGGAAATGTGCGCTTTTAAAAACCGTTGGATTACATTCTGCCTTGTTTTGTTTTTAACACATATACCAAAAATTTGGAACACCGTTATCTCGAGAACTATTATTTTATGAAATCGACCAAGAAATCACATCTAAAAAATGTTAGCCTCTTCAACGGACTACCACCCTGTTCATAAAAATTTTCCCAAATTTGAATACAATGCAAAAAACAAAAAAAAACTCGCCAAAGTATTTATAGTAGAATGTATAGTTTTAAAAAGTTTGAATTATTGCTTTTAATAGAGGTTTTAATAGTTAATACAACAAAAACATTTACTTTGTGACTATAATATTTTTTATTTAGTATATAGGAAATTTTATAATTATTATATTTGCTTAGTTTCTAGTCCCGTTAAAGTGTAATCATGGTTTTTATTCTGATTTAGTTATTATTTGTTATTGGGTTCAAATTAAAAGTGAATAATAAATAGATTATTTACATATATGTACTTAATATAGGTATAAACAGATATTTTATAAAATTTAAAACAATAGTTTTAATTTATTTTTTATAACTCGTAATGTGAAGATTATATAAAATAATACATCAACAATCTATTTTAACTAACATTAATATCAAATCAAAATTAAATATTGACTGTTCCAATTATTTTACCGTTTTTTAAAACAACATTATAATATGTACATATATATATTATACATTTAGCTCAGGATTAATTATTATTTAAAAATCCATTAGAATCGTTTAAAATCGTATATATTAGAATCCTATATTTTAAATAAACTTTTATCTCTTATATAAAAATGCAATTCATCTATTTTTATTAAATCTATAGTTTTTTCTAATTTAATTGAAACGAAATTTTAGACACCAAAACAATTACTTTTTATTTAGATTACACTTTTACGTATAATATTTATATTTTTTCGATTATTAAAGAATACGACAAGGACTAATTTATATCATAATACTGTATGATATCAGTTTCATATTACTTATTTTAACACAATGTGTCGAATGCATAAAATTGAACTTGAACTCATATATCACTTTTCAAATAAAATTTACATTTGATCTGGTAGTTTTTTTTTTTTTTGAAAAAAGTGAGATTTTAGTTCAAGCTCAGTATTATGCATTGGAACAAATATATTATGCCTCTTACAAAATTTTATATTCTTTATCGATAAATGAAGTTAGTGTATCTAATAATTATTATGTAAATATTTTTGAAATGTGAATTTCAATTTCTTACACTTTATTTAAAATTAGTAAATACAACTATTTTAAAATATATGTTGCTATAATATTATGACACTTAAATAAACCTCGAAAAGAGAGCTTAGAAAAAAACTCATTTGACATTTATATAGCTGTTAATTGATATTAATTGATTTCATAAGAAACTGTTTTTTATTTTTTTTTATTTATTTATTCTTAATTACAATTAAAATTATAATTAACAAAAAATTTTTTTCTAAGCACTAGCTACTCAGGCTATCGGCTTATTCTTTAAAAATAGGTTCTTCACAATATACCTACTATTATTTATTTTTTTTATTTGGTTGAAACTTAATCTTTTATTTCGTTTATTATAAATTACATTGAAATAATTTTTTATATTAGGATAATTGAAAATACTAATTCTTACAGGTTTTACTTCAATATATACTTTTTTAGGCCATTAATGTATTAAAATTTGATTTAATAATTTACAAATTTAGAAAAGCAATTATTGTTACAATTGGACTACAAATATGCAAAATAATGTATACAATTATTATATTCATTATAATTATGTAATAATTAATATACATAATAAGAAACTGTTATATTGAAAAGTTTCTATGAAAATCAATAAAATCTAATATAAACACGAGACATTCAAGATTTTTGGAAATTTATTATTAATTTTTTTTTTTATCATTTTGTTGGAAAGATCTGGCATTGCCCAAAATATCATTGTGTAATACAAGATATAATGTAAAATGGATACAATTTATGAAAATAAATTTAGCATTTTGATAGTTTCAGTATATTATATAGTTTCTTTTTCAAGTTTCAGAGAGTCACCTTCTTTTCTTATACAAAAAAAAAAAAAGACAAAAATGAATATCAATTTTCTTTTTTTGGTCGGTGACGTGAAATATCTCTCATAATCAGAAGTTCAATTGATATTTTGTTTTCAATTGTAGTATCTTTTAAATAATACCATGCTAGAATTAAAATTTATAACTAAAGAATATAGTTCCAAAAATTATTAAATTTAATGTTTACATATTTAAAACGTATTAGTTCTTTGGCTAGGTTTTATTAACATAATCTGCGTATATAGTGTTTTCTCATTAAGTGATTAAAAACAAGGAACTATTGCAAAGGATCTATATAATATATATTTTCTTTATTAGTGCTAATTACAATCACTTTTTTTCATTATAAAAAAAACTCTTTCTATTAAAAAAGGAATGCCAAATTAAATCAGCTAGGTTAGTTAGCCGAAAAAATTGGATTTTATAGAATGACTTTACAATATATTTATCTTTATTCCCATTTTCTTTATAAAATGTTACTCTCACTATATAATATGTATAATTGTGAGAACATAATGCCATACTTTGTTTCTACATTTCAAAGAATGTGAATGTAAAGTAATAAAAACTTAAATAAAACCACAAAAAATATTCAGAAAAAGAAAAAAAAATATATTATTTTATTCAAAAATATCACATTTAAGTTTTAATAATGTGCCTGTTATATTGTGATAGTAAGACAAAAAAAAACTCCATACATTTTGTTCTATAACTTTGAATTCTTTTATGTTTCTATCTCTCTTTCTATAATATATAATTTTTATGATTTCTTAACACTCAGTACATCCATGTGTATCTATTGAATTATATGGACATGAATATATGAAAAGCATATGTACATATAATATTATGTTAATTCAAAAGTAGGTATGTATTTTGATAAATATATGTACATTATATGAAATCTTCTCTTTTATAAAAGAATTTTTTTTATTTTATATAAAAAAAATATGGTACATATACAATTAATAGTATATGAATAAGGAAGAATAACACAAAAATGTTTAAAAACGTGACGACACCCGTTCAAGGAGATGTCACCAAATCATATTTATTGTATAGTTTATATTAAAATTTACTGTCTTCGGTTTCAGTCTAAACTATTTTCTTGTTGTTGCTACCATTTTTTTTTTTTTTTCATTCCTTGTTTTTCATATGCAAAACATTAAGTTTGCAATATCAATGATAATTTTTTTCACATTTCAGTTCCCAAAAAATTATTTTATTACAACTATCGTGTTTTTTTATTAAGTAAAATATCTTCCTTATATACTGACATTCATATTAGAAACTATCATTTCCATGAATACGTTTAAGATGTAAGATAAAAATTATACAGTAGAATACGCGTAAGAAAAATCCAATAAGAAGAAAATTAGAATTAAGTGAAATTATTTTCAAGGCACATATTTTCTCAACATATTTTTCATTTCATTTTTATTTACCTATTCCTATTTATTTTTTTATAATTTTTTTTATTGTATTCTTTATTTTTAAATTAAATAAAATCATATATTTTCCAGTTGCATTTACTTTGAAAGTTTTTTTTTACTTTAATGTGTAAAAAACTATTCTTTAATATTAACAATAATTGAAAAAAGGCCTACATATTCAACTTAAGCAAATATAAAAATGAATTTAATAAAAATATTTAATAAAAATATTGAATTTCATATTTCAACATTACAGTGCAGTATCAGATTTGAACAGATAAGTGATAAGATTTGCAAAAGAAGCTTTCCAGTGATTTGGATTCGACTGTGTTTTTGACTAAACATACATAAATGTATATGTATGTACTTTATATGTGTGGAATAGTATGATAGTTTATCATGTCACCACTTGTATTTTTCTTATACATGGAATTATATATGTAAATAAATATGAGTATAATATCTACAGATACATATATTGTTAGTAATAATAAAACAAATTATTTATTTTGAAAGGTGTAAAATAAATCGGAACATTTTTTACAGAGGTGTTAAAATGTATATATAACAATACATGAAGAGAAAGAAATTATATGATAAATTTAAATTTTTATAAAAATGTTGACACGATGATGCATTTTCTTTCATAAGAAACATATTATATAATAAGATTATAGTCAATTTATATAATACTATATAATATTGAACAGATTATTTTTTTGAAATTTGTACATATTTTTCTGGAGAAATGGAGTTTAAAAATTATTTAAACTTGTTATTAAATAGAAATATGTACATATATGTATAATATAAAATATATATGTATAATATATAGGAAAAATGAGGTTTTAAATTATTTAAACCTTTTGTTAAATACAAATATGTACATATATGTATAATATATCTAGGTACAAAAATTTCTAAATTTTCAAAATTTATGAAATTTACTTTGAATATAACTGATATTTTCAAATAGTTATACGCGTGAATAATACTAGAAAAATGTCAACAAATAGTTTTAATATGTGTACAAAATTTTTAATGTAATAAATTAAAAGACAGTTGAATTGAAAAGAAACTAATCGAACTATTTAACTTTATCTAACTTTTTTTAAAGCTATACAACAATTTATTGGTTATAACCCTCAATTAAATAATTTTAATTGCTAAATATTTGTATGATACACACACTTAATCTTTACTATTAGACACCATATCTTAAATATAAGTATATATCTTATATAATATATAAGCGTTTAAATGAGTACTGTAGCTAGTTAATAGTTGAAATTTGTCTAAACTTTAGTTAAATTTTTTATAAAACATTTAAATTTAAAAACTACTGTTCCGAAAATTATGTGTTTGGAAAATGTAAATGTAATGTAAAATCCGTTAATGTAAAATACTAGAATATTTCAACGCAGGGCGAATGAGAAAATGACAGAATAAAATTGGTATATGCTATTTAAAAAAATAACTTGAAAAATATTTCACATTCTAAAGTATAGTGTGCACAATCTTATTTCATTCTTCATTTCAGCCCAAAACTGTCATTTAAACTGATTCTGTATTGGGTGCAATAACTTATGGAATATCAAAATGGTGTATAAGTAAAATTCCATCATTTATCATTTTTCATACGCCGTAGAAGTAGTAAGAACAATATGTTGGTTATATTTATGTATGTTGAAACGAAAATAGAAAACAATTTTAATTTTTTTTATTTAAGGTAATTTAATTTCTGGTTGGCATGGTTAAGTAGGTTTAGGTGGTGGTTGAGTAGTGGTTGAGATGGTTGAGTAGTAAGTAGAATATGTTTGTTAGGAACGAAAATAGATTTTTTTTTTAATGTATTTAGGTAAATTAAAGTTGTATACATGCGACCATTTTTTATAAAAATCAATTACTAATATTTGAAAACTGATAGAAGCAAGACTAAAATGGATCAATTATCAATTTATTAATTCAATTAATTTTTTTATTTTTCTTCAGCTACTATGTTTACTGCTTGAATTTCGAAAATGTACTACATAGAAAGACGAAAAAAAAATTTTTTAACAATGACAGTTTTTTTTTTAAAGTGCGTGCGTTCTTATTAGTTTAAATGACAGCCTTGGGAATAATATAAAAAATGAACTGATAAATGAAATAATAGTGTACCCGCTTAAGAACAAGAATCATTTCATTATTGTCCACACAAATTTATAAAAATTAAATTGCCATTTCTGTTGTCAAACTTTTTTGTTTTTATTTTCTCTCTTTTCTCTATTATGTTCTTTATTACACGCATTCGGAATATTTGATCGTAACGACATCTATTATTCTGATTTCTGTTCCTTCCATATCCAATCGCTATTTAGAATGAACATAAATAAAAGCTGAAGAGAGAATTCACTGTGAATTCAAAATGACAAAAAATTTTTAGCACATTTCCAAAAAAATTTTGAAAAAATGTGCTTATTAGTTTCACTCTGCCGGTCGTCCGTCTGTCTGTCTGTCCGCCTGTTTACAAAAATTAGAGATAGAAATACACCGTTAGAGATAGAGAAAAAAAATTTTAACCATGGGTAGGTCTCATAAAAAATATTATTTTGTTGGACAACTTTTTCATGCAGCGCCATTCATTACGGAGCTACAGCCCATCAAACTTTGAAAAAGCCCTATTTTTAAATGCGTATATCTCATATCCTGCTTATTATTTTTTAAATCTGAAATCATTCGACAGGTATGTTTTCCAACTTTGTAAATTAATATCAAAATTATAATTTTTTTTTTAAATTTAGTATTTAAATTTACCGTTATGTGAAAATCAAATTCTGCATGATTCTTCTACCCTCATAACTTCGGAACGGTTTTAGATAGAGACTTGAAATTTTGACGGCGACGGAAAATCTTTTAGAATTAGTATAAGTTTGCTCCGAAAATTTTTGGACCACCTCCTGTTTGTAAGCTATTAGGACTCAAAAATTGAAAATTTGCTATTTTTAAACACCTGCAGCTTAAGCAACTGTACACATTTTACTTTGGCAAGATATAAAAATTAAAGCTCCAGTAATATATTTTTATGAGTGTTAACAGTTTCTTTAAGTTGTATAGGGTTCTAGAGTAACAGCCTCCCATTTTCAGATGTATATATCTCAGGCTCTGCGTAGTAGTTTTACAATCTAAAACCGCTAGAAAACTGAACATTTTGTTATCTCTGTAACACAATATCAATATTATGCAATATTTTGTAATTTACTATTTAAATTTACCGTTATGTGAAAACCATATTTTGCATGAAATTTATTTTTTCATAACTCCGGCACGCCTTCTTCGACCAGACATAAAAATTAAAGCTCCAGTAATATACTTTTACGTGTATTAACGGTTTTTCTTAGTTATATAGTGTTCCGGACTTACAGCCCCTAAAAATTCCAGAAAAGTCCTATTTTCACATTTTTTCTTATATGAAATTTTCAAATGTTGGTGCAAGTCACAATTCTACACAGTTTGTATTATCTTTTGGAAATCTGTGCTTTCAAAAACTGTTGGTTTACATTAACTTGTTTTTCATTCCCTTTTGTACATATATTCATTTCTAGTTTTTTCCTTCTTGTTAATCATATTTTATTGTTGTTTTTTGTGAATATTGAAGATTTTACTATATTATAATTATAGATAGCTGATGATATTTTTGAAACTTTGATAAGAATTGCTGCTGATTTTAAATCTATTTTAAATTATTGATAATATCATATGGATTATTCGATTTCTATAATTAAAAAATTAGATCTTTATTTTTTGTTTTTACAAAAATTAGATTATTTGAACAAAAAATTTTAATTGCAAGCGTTATTTATTAGAATCCAACACAAATTCAATAAAACAAACGCAAAAATAAATTATATCTTGCTATAAGATATAACAGAAAAAAATAACAAATACCCATATAATATTATTTTCCACAAACTAAAATTAAAACCAAATTAAGAGCAAATAAATAAAAATAAAATGTAAAACAAAGCATACAACAACTTTTTAAATTAGCAAATAAAGTTGACATAAGTAAAAATTTTTATATTATTGTCAACAATGTTTTAATTATTTATCAAAGAATCATTTTCCAAGTATACTAATACTAATTTTGTATATATGCCCTAATTTTTTTAAAAAAAGTGTCAATAATTATTACATTACAAAATTTTTCAAAAACTATTCATTGTATTTGTATTTCAAAATAATAATTTATACTTTTAAATTTAGTCAACCATTTTGTCAAATGAAAAGAAAAACTTATTAAATCATATTTTTATTAGTTTTGAGAAATCAATTATTCTGACCTAGATGTAATTTTTTATTAAATCCAAAAAAATTACATAATTATTCAGTTTAAAAAAAATTGTATGTATCTATATGGTGCAATTTTTAAGTAATAAAAAAAGTTCATAACCTTTTTCGATATTAACTACAGGGTTTGCACTCCAAATTCATCCTTTTCCACTTCAAATTCACCTTTTTGCAAATCAAATTCACTCTTTGGTAAATCAATTATTAAACCTTTTGTATTGTAACATTATAGTATTTATAATTTTATTGGGCGATTTTCCCTTCAACATGTAAATTGTTATATTTAATTTAAAAATATTTCAAAAGAATAATGTTAAGAATAAACACCATCACATTTAATGAATTCTTTATCATCTGAAAACAGTTCCATTAATAGTCATGTAAATCAAGTTAATCCGACCGAGCCGCATACATGCGTATCAGTAAAGATAAAAAAAAAACATTATAATAAAATATTATACAGATAGCAAGCCGATAAATGAATCGACTGAAATAGCTTCCATTAATAAAAAAATACTGCAAAAACTATTATAAATCAATACATCAAAAATGTTGATGTTCTATAGTAGGAAAAAGCTTACTAATATTAGTAATGTTACAAAACAGTATTTTCTATTATGTTAATTTAATTTGCAACAGGTTTAATATTAAATGATTTAACTAGAAAATCCCCTGTGCAATTGCACAATTTCTATAGATTCAAAAACATTTGCGGTATCATACTGACTCCCTTAATAAACTACCTAAAAATGTCATTTTTACATCAGCACCATTAAAAAAATGTTGAAATCACTTACTTACTTGTAAAAGAAAAACAACATAAAACAAATCTAAACACATAAAATTAAAAATGTTAGGTACAGTTTATTAATTTTTTCTCGCCGTTTTTTCGTGGCGGTAATTTTTGACAGTTTTTTAATCATTAAGAAAAAATGGTCCAAGCTAATAACACATTCAGGGTAAAAGTTCCTGCCGTTGTCTCAAAAATTGTTTGAAACACATGTATAAAGTGCACAATAAAAACCGGCGAACAACCAACCAACACCAACCGCTACGACATTTTTTTTTTTTTGTTACATTTAAAACAATACCAATAATAGAAATAATATTTGTTAAAATTTTACCAGACTCTCTATTTTTCTTTAGTTTTAAAAAAAAATTTTTATGTCGATGAAAAACAGTTGTTTTCGCGGCGAAATTACTTCAATTACCAAAACTACTTTCAAGTCTTTTGCGTTTATTTTTTTTTTGCTTGAAAAAAATTTGCTGAATTTATTTTATTAAATGTACTTTAGAAGAGGTCTTTGGTATATTTAATAAAAGATTCATGTCTCTGATAATGTAATTTCATAAATTTTCGGGGCCTTTTTTTTTGTGACGGTCGTTTTCGACAGCTTTTTAATTTAATGGTCTAATAATAAATTAGTACAAAATTATGAATCTATTGTGAGAGAAGGCTTCTAAAATGATATTTTCTATGTTATTTTTTTCTTTTTTTTTTAAGAAAAATATCCATTTCTATAACATTTAGTAAGTTTCTGATTTCTGTTATGAAATATAATTAGCTAAGTCTGCCGAATTTTGTATTAATAAAAAAAAATTCGAATATTTTATGTTATATCAAAAATTCAGCTTAAAAAATCAAAATTCCAACCTAAATAAACAAAACTACTTTAAAGTCTGTTGCGAAGCTTTTACTATAAACTTTCTCACTCTCAGGCGTTTTAATTTTATTAAGAGTTTAAAAAAAAATGTTTATTTTTTTTCCAAAACAAAGATTGAAAACGCCAACAGAAGATTAATAATTTATTTTTAATTTACCGCTGCAACCAGTTCATAACGGACGTGGCGGTCAAATTTAAAAATTAAAAATGTGCTGAATTTATTTTTTTTTTAGTATGTAATTTTCCTTTTTTACTGTACTCACTTTTAATGAACGGTTTGTGTCAATACTTCTAGTGGAAAATTTGGTCTCTGGTAATAATATTTACTAAATTTATTTATATTTTTAATGAACGGTTTGTGTCTTTTGATAATACTTTGAGTTAAAGATTCGTGTCTCTGATAATAAAATTTTAAATTATTAAATAAATATACAGAAATATCATCATTGCCAGTTTAGTTTACATTCAGTGTGAGTGTTTTATTATAGTTATAAAATATATTTTTTTACATGTTGGCAAGATCTCGCCAACATCTTGTGTATTATGGTATTATCTGGTATTATATTATAGATTTTATTTACCAAAGGGTGAACTTGATTTGTAAAAAGGATGGATTTGGAGAGCAAACGCTGTATATATCACTAATAATTGTCAATAACTACTATAGTATTAGATTAAAAATTTGAAAATTAATTAAAGTAAAATAGAAAAACGAGCGTGGTAACAGTAAAAAAAATGCATAGCAATTTAATATTGGCTAATAGATGAATAGCATAAATTTAATACAATGATTAAGTAAATGAATATTTTACCAGATAAGCATATATAGCGTATTAACTTTCCAACTGTCGTACTGTCGTAAAATTTAAGACAAAAATAGCATTTCATCACAATCGCCTTCTTGATTCGTCAAAAAAAAAATTTCAAGCTCTTCTATTCTTAAAACAATATATAACGGTAAACATTTGATGATTTTTTTAAAATTGTATTTTACTAGAGATTGGATTAGCCAAAAGGTTGTAAGTACTATCATAAATATAAATTACAATATGTATATGTGATATAAACAAAATAAATAATATTAAAATATAAATTTAAAATAGTATTTACCTATAATAATGTTAGAAACTTATGGTTTTAGTAATATTGTACAATCATTATGTGCTAATACTGTAATATTAAAATAAATAAATAAATAAAATGCAATATAAAATCTATTAATATACATATATGTATTTTAAAAGGGCTCATATAATCAAATTTGTATTTTAACTCATTGTTTTGTAATTTTTTTACCTTCCAATTCCCCTTTACTCAATTATTAGGAGTCTTCTAAAGAACGGGTTAATTTTTGTGTTCAAAAACATCGCATTTCACAAAATGTGATCCCTTTCACAGGCTATAAATATGTTTAACTCAATTTCTCACAAAACTGTATTTATTACATTTTAATTTTAAAATCGAAAATATATCACTTTTCATGAAAACCACATGAAAATATCAGAAAATTTCCTAAAAGCCCAATTTAATTACAAATATTACCTGGCATACAAATACAAATAATATGTATTGTATATGCAATACGTTGCAAAATTTTACAAAATGTTCTATTATCAAAATGATCGATTAGTAAATATAGGCAGTTTAAATTTTTGTAAATTTTTTTTTTATGTATACAGCATAATATTTTATATAAGCATTATACAATAATATTTAACTGAGTATATATAATATATATTTTATGACCATATTTTGTATGTCCTTTTCAGTATGAAAGTATACATTTTATTAGTATATACATATATTATTTGTGTTAAAAATTTTCCGAGTGATTAATTACCTAATCATTTATATTTTAAATATTTAAGAAAGAAAAATAAGTAAATAAATTTACATTTGTTTTATTACATTTTGTACCAAATATATTATATACTTTATCTGAAAATTTAATTTATTTTATTTTAAAAATTTTTTTCATATTTTGTTTTTTATTTTCTATAATTTTCAAAGAATGCACTCAGATGCATATAAAAATGTAAAAAATACATTAGTTATATTTATTTTTATATGCAATAGTTATATTTATATTTATTTTCTATATTTTATTATATATTACATTTAATTAATATTTATAATAAAATGTTCAATTACATCATCAAATTTCAAACTTGTCGTTAATAATATAATATTATTTATTAAAATTAAAAACAATATTATCGAATCAATCAAATATAATATTGTATTGTAATATTCTATAATATAATATGAATTTCATTTTTAAAATTATTTTATTTAATAAATATATTTTGTAACCGAAAGCAATATACAACTGTGTGCAAAATAATAGGACTGCTATTTAAAACTTTATTCTTTTCGATTCATAAACCACATTTTAAATGATGATCTTTAAAAAGTATGTCTTTCTAATTATGAACATACAAATATGTACATTTTCTAGAACTAGAGACAGATAGTTTAAAAGTGTACAACATACACTATTTTTTTAGAACGCCATTGTACAGATTTAAATATTGAACTGTCGAAAATATTTCATTAATTTTCAAAAGCTAAATTGTGCTAAATCGTTGTATTAAATTTCAAAAAATTACTTTATATGATACATTTACATTTTTTTTTTAATTTCATATTAACAATGTAAAACTTGTTCAGTTGATGTAAATTATTGAACATTTTTAATTAATATCAATTATTATCACTTCAATTCAAATTCATTTCAAAAGTTATATATTAATTTTTATATATACATAAATCAAATAATGTACATATATAAACTGAAGATAATTATTGAATTAAATATTAAATAATATATAATTAATGAAATAGTTATTGAAAACGAGAAAAAGTATAGAGGTGTAGAGAAGGCTATGCCAACACTTAAATACCCATACGAACATAATATATGCTGTTCATATAATACATATAATTAATAATTGTCTTTTAGAAAATTTAAAATACCTGACTTAATTAAGTATACCGAAATATATTTTACTAAATTAAGTATTCCGAGATATATTTATGTAATTTTTGGAGTTGTATGACAGCTACCCAAATCCGTTATCCGCAACCAACTATACTTAAAACTTGCCAAAATTTTACAGAAGTTGTTAGCATGCAACTTGACTTCTTTTCACAAAATTTTAAATACCTAGCTTCAATAGATATTGAATTATTTTCTTACAAAAAAAAACAGTTGAATGGCGAATCCGTCGGTGAAAGTTGTTCCATTTAAAAAGCGAAGCTAACAGGGTGAAATGGTAAAAATTTCATAACCCTGGCTTCTTTATTTTTGGAATTATCGTGCGGACCGACCGACGTTTATGGCTAAATTGACTCGGAATTCGATCTTGAACAAAATGTAAATGTAATATATATATTTTGTCATACCTAGTTCGTCTCCTTCACGGTCCCAGAAACGTAATGGCAAATTTATTATAACCTGAGAACTACGTACGTAACGGGTAAAAAAATCTTTGTGAAAGTAAAATTTTTAATTAAATTTAAAAAACAATAAATTAATTATTGTTATTATTGCTAATTAAATTTTTTATTAAACTATATCGATAAACAAGGTAGAATGTAAACCAACGGTTTTTAAAAGCGCACATTTCCAAAACTCAATACAAACTGTTTAGAAGTGATTTACACAAAAATTTGAAAATTTCATGTAATAAGAAAAAATGTGAAAATAGGACATTTTTGAAATTTTGAGGGACCATAAGTCCGGAATCCTATATAACTAAGAAAAGCCGTTAATATACTTAAAAATATATTATTGAACCTTTAATTTTCATGTCTTGCCGAAGAAAAATTTGTACAGGTGCCTAAGTTGCAGGTGTCTAAAAATAGCAAATTTTCAATTTTTGAGACGTAATAACTCTTAAAGAGGGGGTGTTACCAAAAAATTTTCTGAGGAAACTTATATTAATTCTAAAAGTTCTTTCTTGTCTCAAATTTCAGGTTCCTATCTAAAGGGGTGCCGGAGTTATGAAAAAAGAAATTTCATACAAAATTCAAAAACCGTTTTCACATAACGGTAAATTTATATAGTAAATTACAAAATATTACATAATTTTGATATTGTTTTATATAGATAATAAAATTTTCGATCTTCTGGCGGTTTTAGATTGCAAAATTACTACGCAGAGCCCGAGATATATACATCTGAAAATGGGGCTTTTTCGCAATTTTGAAGAGCTGCAACTTTGGAACCCTTTACAACTAAAATAAACCTTTAACACACGTAAAAATATATTATTGTAGCTTTAATTTTTATATCTTGCAGAAGTAAAGTGTGTACAGGTTCCTAAGTTACAGGTGTTTAAAAATAGCAAATTTTCAATTTTTAAGCCCTAATAGCTCATAAACAGAGGGTGGTCCGAAAAAATTTTCTGAGCAAACTTATACTAATTCTAAAAGTTCTTTCTTGCCTCAAAATTTCAAGCTTCTATCTAGAAGCGTGCCGGAGTTATGAAAGTAGAAAAATTATGCAAAATTTGGTTTTCACATAACGGTAAATTTAAATACTAAATTTAAAAAAATTGTATAATTTTGATATTAATTTACAAAGATAAAAGAAATACCTGTCGAATGACGTTTTCAGATTGAAAAAATCTTAAGCAGAACATAAGATATATGCATTTAAAAATAGGGCTTTTTCAAAGTTTGAGGGGCTGTAGCTCCGTAATGGGGGGGGCTACATGAAAAAGTTGTTCCATAAAATTATTTTTTTTATGAGACCTACCTATTGTTAAAATTTTTTTCTCTATTTTTAACGGTGTAGAAGTTTTGTAAACAGACGGACGGACGGACGGACAGAGTGAAACTAATAAGCACATTTTTTCAAAATTTTTTTGGAAATGTGCTAAAAAGGCTTTTACAATTTTAATATCAGCCACTCTAATACTTAAAATTCAATTTGTTATATAAATTAAAAATTGGTTTAATCAAATTTTATACCGGTCTGTTGGAATTCCACAGCTTATATGGAATTCACTTTAAAAGTAAACGCAATGATTAAACTAGAACTACTTGAAATTTTGTATATCAAACTAGAACTTTTGAAATTCCATTATAAAATCACCTATTAAAAACTAAACTATCAGTTCAAAACTTACCGTAGAATTTAGATCGTTGTGAACGAAGTTTGATATACGTAAATATAAAATAAAAACTAAAATAGAGTTCATTGAAAATTGGAGTATTCAAAATTTAATATAATATCCATCCAGGTTAAACAGATATGCCTAAAAAGTTTAAAATAATATAAACTTAACATTTATGTCATCATAAAATATAAACTATCAATTAAAAAATAAAAATTATAAGATTTAACAAATTAAAAAAATATAAAAATTTAACAAATATAAAAATTTTCTTATTTTGAAATATCTAAACAAATAACGTTTTCTAAATTATACTTAGCAGTTTTACAATTTATTTTTCTTAAATTTCAGCAGCATATAATATATGTTATAAAATTATTCAAAATGAAATGATTTTACACCATTTACATAGTTTTAAAAAAAAAAAATTCTTTTTTTTTCAAGTGAATTAAAGTTTTTTCTTTTTAATCTACAATTTGTTCGTTTATTCAAATTTTGATGTCGATACGTAGAAAATGTTTACCCTTATCATGAATGACTGAAGACATGAAGTTAAAAAAATAAACAGACGAAAATAAAGTGAAAAATATGCATTTTCATTAGAATTGTAAATTTTCTGCATACATTTTGCAAAAAGTTTCTTTTTTTCCTATGTTATTTTATTTATTTAACTTTTATTCAAAAACCATTGACATTGTATATTATTGTTGTGGTTATATATTCTAATGTACAAGGAAAAACTTTAACATGCAAAAAATTTATAATATTATATATACATATACATACATAGGTATACATATACTTATGTATTTATTATCTACACAGTTTGTTTAACTAAAAAACTTATTCAGTCTCAATCTTAATCTATGTAATCTCTTAAATTGCAAATAAACAACTTATTAACTTTTTTAACCGAAAATTGTCTTTTAAATTGCCTGACATATCATTTTCGATTTAGAACAATCTAATTAAATGATAATATACTGTTAAAAAATAATATAATACATGAAAGCGAACTATTGACTCTCAAAAAAAAAAATAATATTAATTACTTCAATTATTGTTATTCATATTAAAGATAAAGCAAAAACAAAAGATCTGAGTTTTTGAAAAATTTTTGGAAAGCATAGGTACACAGTACTAGGTAAGAATTTGCAAAATCAGAATTAAAAAATAACTCAATTTTATAATTTCTGTATTTTGGTGCGATCTCCTATTATATCTCAATTATTATGGCTCTATGAAATAAGATCGAATGAAATAATTACGAAACATGAAAAATGAAATAAGTACGAAGAAAACCCATATTTTTTTCGGATTTATTTCACCTTAATATTTTTTGTACTTCAAAAATCAAAAAAAAATGAAAAAAGTACGAATAATTAAATGAAAATCTCTTAAATCTTGTAATGATTAATCAAAAATAAGGAAAAAATTTTCTAATTAAAGAAATACTATAATATTATTTACTACTATATAGAAATGCTATATAGAATAAAACAAAACCTTTACAAACAATAAAAAAGGTAACAAAAAAGGTTTTTACTATTCGATAGATTCTATAAATTCTACTTTATTTAAAATTTAAATAAAAAATGGCGGCGTCGTGGCGATTTTAGTTGTTTACAAGTACGAAAATTCAAAAACATCAAAAATGAAAATAAAACAAATTTATCAAAAATTTATTTTTATTTTTATAAATAATTTTTATTTAAACACTTGAATTGAGTCTTCTACAATTACTCTACAACATGGACAAAAATAATTGTTTTGGTTTTGTGCAAGTGTTTCACCTTGTAGTAATATCTGACCCTGATTGCACATTTTAAGATGTCGCCACGGCAGATAAAGAATGTTTGACGGATTTATTAAGCAATTTACAGTAATGTTAAATACCAATAAATACCAATAATAATTTGTTTTTATTTACAAAACCTGTTTGTTTGAAGAAAAAAATATATTGAAATTAATTTTGAATATTATAACTTTATTTAAATTTTTTATTTAAAATTTTTAATTATGATTGATTTTTTTTAATTATGATATTTTCGTACTTATTTCATTATGAAAAAAGTACGAAATTTCGTATTTATTTCATTTTTGACTTTTTCGTACATATTTCATTATAAATGAATCAATTGCATGAATTAAAGTCGAAAACGCTAAATGAACTAAAGTCGAAAAAAATACTACTTTAGTACATATGAACTAATGTCGAAAAATTAAATGAACTAAAGTAGAAAATGGTAAAATTTGACAAAATTTAAAAATGAAATAAAATCGAAAAATATTTTTTTTTGTTTGAGAAATGAATTAATGCCCAAAATCTTCTATTTTAATTCATAAGAACTAAAACCGAAAATATTAAATATGAATTAAAGTCGAAAATTTTCTACTTTAATTCATATGAACTAAAACCAAAAATATTAAAAATTAACTAAAGTAGAAATTTTTTTATTTTAAAACGTATAACTCTGAAAATGCAAAATTCTGGATTAGAAGTGATTCTAGAGTTGGATGCGAAATTAAGATATTCTCCTTTGTCCAGAATAAATATATAAAAATCTTTTCTCAAATTAGGAGGGATTTTAGAGTTGCTTACAAAATCAGGGTTGCCCTTTTTCCAGAGTAATTAAATGGGGTATATAGTTACATCTGATATTACATTCTGGAAAAAGCGTATGAGCCTAATTTTGAATCCAACTCTAAAATTTATACTAAGGTATATTCATGCATACAGGTTTCTATATAAATTTGGTGATAATCATTATGAAATAAAGTTGCCAATCAAAAATGAAACAGTGTCGCTAGAAGGAAATACTGTCGTGAATTTACAAAATATGTAAGAAAGTTATTTATTTAAGAAAATTAATTAAAGTCGAAAATTTTGTATTTTAATTCATATGAATTAAAAACGAAATTATTAAAAATGAACTAACGTCGAAAATTTTTTTTTCTATTTTAATTCATTTATGATTTTCTACTTTTTACTTCTACTTATTATTATACTTCTACTTATATTCTACTTTTTACTTTTACTTTACTTACTTGTTTAGCGTTAAATTCTGAGTCGATTTACTTAATTGTTAGTTTAACCTTCTGGACACGATAGCTTAAAAAACAGTGGAGCTAAACTTTTATTTTTTTATTTTTATATAAATGCAAGTTTTGCTATTGAAATTTAACAAATTTAACATCGACGAGTTCGTCTATCTGCCATACAACTTTTTTTTTTATATGAGCATAACTCAGTGTCTAATTAAGCTATAGATATTTGAAATTTTGTGAAAAGAAATTAAGTTTTTCTGTACTTAGTTAGTATTTATTTAAGTCCGAATATTACATTTTCGAAAGATTATTAAATTTTATGGAAACAGCATTAATTACATTCATGCGAGTATGCTTTAGCTGATACGGTCAACTATACAATTTTCCTCATTTGTTATAATTGAATTTGACAATCCTATACAAATTGATTTTAGTTTTCACCAAACTAAAATTGTAGAATTGATCAAATTACAATTTCGAGAAAATTAATACCATCTATTACTTAAAATACAAATAAAAATCCATTGTACATACTAATAGTTTTTATATTTCTGCAATTTACAGTATTTATTGTGAAAATTTATTTGATTTATTTGTTTGTAAAATTTTAAAATTGTAAATATACCTTTAACTTTTATATAATGACTTATACTCCACTAACAATAGTTATTTTTTTTAGGTTTAGAGGTTTAGAAAATCACAACATGCGCACGAAGGGCTGACTTATGGCAAGTATGCTGTATCTCCACTTACAAAACCAAATTTAAAAAAAGAGCCCCATTAAGATAACAATAGCTAGTCTAGAACGAAAGCTAGAAGTATTAATGATAACAAATTGAAATACAAGTTTAATAAATCGAAATATTTACAGAAAAGTGGTAAAACAAGCTCATGCTCACTCTAAAGTCATTTGATGATGATAGTGTTTGATTACCATAATATAAAAAATGTTAATAAAATATTATTCATTGTTATTTTAGAGATTTTAGCTATTACAATTTCATATCTGCACGAAATTATCATCAAGCAATTAAAGTCAAACCTAAATTGTTACTTTAGTTTTGATTAATATTTTTTGATATACATATAGATCAAACAATAAATTTAAAACATACATACATATTTTAATTAAATCATTTAAAAAAAAAGGCCCCTTACACTTTTTAGGATATTTTTCTAAAAACATTTGAAAAATTAGTTTTTTAGTTTCACTCCGTACGGTTCTCTATCCGTCTGTTCAGAAAACTTCTATTTTGTTTAAGATAGATCAAAGAAGTTTTAACCATGAATAGATCTTTAAAAAAAGAACAATTTTTTTTCAGCTCCACCAATTACAGAGTTACAGTGTCCGAATGTTGTTTATTTTCAATAAACCAACTTGAAAATTTATGATACTTTTCCTCATTAATAATAAGAATAATAAAAATCATATTTCAATTAATTTATTGATTTATATTTGTTATTCCAATTCATTTATTCATTTACATTTGTAATCGAAATATGATCCTATTTGATACTAAAATGTATAACATACTGAAATCAATTTTATGATTCAGTAAATATTTAAACCTTTGAGTTTGCTGTTTTCTTTTAAAAATTATATATAACAATATAATTGAAAAAGTCCTATTTTCAAATATGTACATTTCGAATTCAGCTTAAAATTTTTTTAATATAATCAATATTTTTTTCAATTCAAGATAAGATTTTTTTTTTACCTTTATAAATCAATATCACAATTATACAAGTTTTTTAAATTTGCCGTCATGTGTACACAAAATTTTTAGCAAGACTTCGTTCATGACTCCGACACGGGTTTAATTAGGATCTTTAGTACAAATTTTGATCTTTAGGAATTAGTTAGCTCATAATAAGTTACTTCAAAACATTTTTTGTACACCTCTTTCTATTAAGACTTATTAAGCGCCAAATTGTAAATTTGCTATCAAAGAAAAATTTAAGAAAAAATTTATATTGTGGTACAAGTCACAAAATTCAAAATCGTTTTTATTGTCTTTTAGAAAATGTGTGTCTTTAAAAATCATTGGTTTCTGTCTGTTTAATTTCTGTCTTATTCTGTCTTATTTTTTTTACTTTTTTTGTTTACTTTTTAACTTATTCTTAATATTATAATAATTTTAAAAAACACTTTATTAAATTTTTTCCTTTATTATTAAACTTTAATATTTTTATAAAAGTAATTTTCAACAAAAACTGAAATAAAGAAATTTTACTAAATTGTAGTTTTATTTTGTTATCATTTCTACTTTTGTTTACAATAAACTGTCTGATTATCCATTTGCTTGATAAAATTTTGACTTCCAGTAATGCGTTGTTAATTTTTCTATTAAAATGTATTAATTTTGCAATTTCTTTTTTGCTTGTACAGTCTTTTCAAAATGTACCTATAAGATATCAATAATTTTTTTTTGATATTTCATTGAAACAAAATGGAGCTTTAATTTCTTTTAACATTAATTTCACTAATCAATTGATTGATGCAAGTCATAATTTTAAAAAGTTTGTATTATCTTTTGGAAATGTGCGCTTTTAAAAACCGTTGGTTTATATTTTGACTTCTTATATATGGAATTAAATATATTAATTTTTAACACTTTGACAGGGCATATGGATCTTTTAATAATGAATCGATTTAATTCATTTAACCAAATAATGGATGCTACTTTAAATATGTTTCATATAATGTGCTAATAATTTCAATGAAAGATGATTAAACTTAATGGATGGTTAAAACTAAACGTACAAAAAAAATACAGGAAACAAGCATTCATTTAAACATTTTATTAAAATTTATAATACCCTTTTTTTTATCTCCATTTTTTAAATTTAATGTTTATTTACATTTCCTTTAAAACCCTATAAACTATTTTTTAAATGTTAAACTTTCTTCAAACCATCATCACGGTTACATTGGAAAAAAAATATTATATATACATAGCTATAAATAAAAAAAGTAGTTTAAAACAAAATCATAAACTTTGTAATTACACAACTTTAAAAATTCAAAACTATAAGAAAATTTCTTCAGGTTCAGTATACAGGTTTTATTTTTTTTCTTTTTAAAACTAAAAAATCATTTCTTATGCACGACTTTTTCTAGATTACTGTTTAAAGAAAGTGAATTGCTATGAATTATTAATTTACTACTACTATATATTTATTCGTCTATCTGTGCATTCAATTGTAAATAGAACATAGCATACAAAGCATAATTTTGTTTAACTTATATGTCATATGGCTCTTTTCGAGATAAAATAAATAAATAAATATTACAAATATTTTCTACGTAATATATATAAGGTAGTACTCCTATAAATGCAGCAGCACGTTAAAATTAAATACGCATTTACACATAAAAAAAAGACAAAGGAAAAAATTCATTTCATTTAATTTGACATTTAATTAAACTCTTTTTATTAAAATTAAAAGTAAAACAAAATTCATACATCGAGATGGTACATAAGACATTCGCTTTCAAAAATTACGAATATTATTTAAACTAATAAGTTAAATAGGTTATAGGTATGAGAAGGGCTATAACAATAAAAAGGGATGATAAAACCAGATATGTAAAAAATGTACTTTTCAAGCAAGAAAAACCAATTAACAGAAAATCGTATTATAGGAACACAAAATGAATTAATCGTCCCTCCCAAAAAATTCTAAAAAAAAGAAGTAAATTAAATTCCCAAAATATTTGTAAGTTATAACTAAGAAGATATAAACAGGACAGAACAAACTAAAAATAACAAATCCGAGGCGCTTGCAGAAATAAAGGGAAATTAAGACGAAAAATAGATATTTTGAAAAATTTACTATACTGGTATAAATCCAACTAACTACTGTTATTATATTAACGAATAACAAATATGTTTTTTTAGTTAAGTTTTTCCTTTTTTGAAAGAAATTAAAAAGAAAACGTCCTGTAAAACGTTAACTAAAAAAATAAAATGTTAGACAGTTTCTACATGAAAAAAAATTTCATTTTTTTATTAAAGAACAAAAAAAAAATAAAAAATTTGCCTTGCTACAATTTGCAAAATATTTTTCTAGGAAATATAAAAGTAAAAATTTGCTACATTTTATAGTTTTTGAAATATCTTTCCTAAATAAACTATTCAGTCGCCATATTTTATATAACTTACAAAATCATTTTTTTTATTTTAATTTTATTTAAATAAAATTTTAATATTTTACCGGTTTAAAAAAAAAAAAAAACTTACAGTAAAAAACCATACAAAAAAAAACAAAAGTAAAAGAAATAAAGTTGGTTTCTAAAGTTCTCCTATAATTATAATTTCACTTTAAAATACTCAACAACGAAATCGACAAGAATTTCTTGGAATTTCAAATTAAATATTTTATTTAAAATATTAAAATTATATTTCATCGACAGTTATATAACTAAATACATAAATAATATCTATATATATATATATATATACATATATATATTACTTTGATAAATTAAACTGAAGAAAAGTTTTGTTTAATTGAAATGAAACTATATATGTATGTACCTATATGTAGTACATAATATATTTATAATTCTTTTTCGTTATCTTCTACTTCTGAAAACCAGACTCTGTGATGTGGAAAGTGGTTTATATTATAATTAAGCAAGAATTAAACACTTTTTTTTTTATACTTGAAACGGAAATAGTTTTTTAGATATGTATAGGTATACCATATTTCTATTTTTCAAATAAATTTATTCAATTTTTAACTTTATTCAAAAAAATAATAAAGAATTTCTTCGAAAATAAAAACTGCATATTAAAAAACAAAACTAATAAAATAACTTAAGTAACTTTTAAATTGAAAAATGAATATAGTTTGTGATTTAAGAAATTGATTTAAGCATTATTTTCTAATTTAAGAATATAATATATTTAAGTAATAAATTAAAAAAATATATTATACACATATTACAAAGGTAATAATTTAAAATAGTATTGAAAGGATTCTATCATTATTATTTATTTATTTATTTATTCTTAGTCTAGTTTTGGATTTTAAAGCTATTAAAAAAAGCTTTTTAAAGGAGTTTAATAATTAAAAATTTTGTTTATTATTTCAAAAATATATACATATATGTACATATGTACACTTTTAATATTATAAAGAAAAGAAAATTTTAAAAATATATTTTTTTTTTTTTTAAAGTATATTTTTGTATAAATCAATACCACTTAATCATTATATTGTCAGAACTATAAAAACAACTTTCAAAAAAAAAATATTTATTGAATTTTTTATTTTTTTTTTTTTACATTGCTTATAGTAACACACAATTTGGGTTGTCTCCCAAACTATGACAGCTATAGTATTTTAATGACTACTTGCAAGAAGGAAGGCAATGTCTTATAAGTTATAACAGAACTGTTTGTTTTCACAAAAAAATCATATTCCGAACTCCGAATGCATATAGTATATCTCAACTGTACCAAACCGTAATAATATAAAAGGTGTTAAAATAACTAGGATCAGATTTGGATATTGTATACTAACAACAAACAACCCATATGCACATTCTGTAAAATCCTATAAAAAATACAATTTAAAATTCTTTATAATTAACTGATGGGAAACACGACAATCTGAGCAAAAGGGTCCATAAAGTTAGCTAATTAGTATTTATATATTATGTTAGTATTTAATAAATAAATAAATAATAAATATATTTTTATACATTTTCATACATTTTCATTGTTTAATTTAAAGATAATATACTTAACTTAAAGACTATACAACAAAAATGTATATATGTACTGTTTTTAAACAATTCTCCCATATGTACACTTAAAATAAAATATCTGTTTTATGACAGTTACTTTTTTGCGGAAGCATACGATATACCACTTAATCATTATATGATTCACACTCATTTAAAAGCACAAGGATTTTATTGTTATTTAAAACTCCTAATTATGGGAAAGTGGTTCTAATTAGCACTTCTATTGAATTTATTTTCTCTTATAGACTAATGCGTAAAAGTATGTATGTTCATATATCTAAATATATGCTTACATAATGTTAAAGTTGTAAATGTATATATTATTCATATGAATTTAAGTGACATTCGAATTTCTACTTAATAAAAATAGTTAGTCTTTGCAAACACATAGATTAAATTTTCTTTTTTAATAGATTCTATAATAGATACTTGTTATTTTGCCTTAAATTCATTTTGTTTTTATTTTTTTTTTTTTTTCTATTCTTTTCATTATTAAATTTTCTACCGTTCACTTAAATAAAATTTATACTTCGATTTTTATTTTCCATATTTTTATTTATTTTTCACTTAATTTTTATGTTTTTGTTGTTGTTGTTTTTTTTGTATTCTTTTTTTACAATTTGATTCTTGAAAAAATATTGTGTTCCCTAAGTATAAAAATATACATATCTCTGCCAAACAACTTATAACAGCAAAATAAAAAATCACAGCACTTATAATTCTTAAAAAAAAAAAAAATTCTCTTTAATATACACTTTAAACATTATTAAGAATATTTCAATAATATGAATGGAAAATAAAATAGAAAAGTATATTAAAATAAAGTAATAAGTAAAATAACAGATAAAAAAAAAATTATTGAAACAGTTCAGAAATGACAGAATTTTGTTCCTTCTTTTGTAGAAATTAATACAAAAAATCAAACTTCTATACGAAATTAACGCCTAGAAATATAACCAAAAGCCCAACAGCAAAAATATTGGAAATACAATCTCAATATATTGACAAAACCTTATAAAAAAAATACATATATTTTTGATTTCTTTTTATCAGAAGGGAAGGATATCATTTCGTTTGGACAGAAAAGAAAAAACTATAAAAAGAAAACGTTATGTCAAAATATCATCCTGCACATAATGGCACTCCAATCTTTGGTATAAAAAGCAAATTGATAACAGCATTTTTTTAAATCAAACATTTTGTAGTGAAGCCGACACTGTTATTAAAGAAAAATTTAATAAATAACACCAATAAGTATATCAACAATAATAACAACAACTAACATTAACCATCCAACATCCAATCATTCAAGTATATTGCACAATGAACGAAAGCGTGTAAAGCAGTCATCCTGATGATCCTGATTACTTCAAGAGAGAATATTAACAATAACGAAAATAAAAATAAGAAAATAAATTTCCATTATATTCTCCCTCGTTTATACATAAAACATAATAAGAACACAGTTTTTAATATATACATATATATAATAAATAAATACATATATATATAAACTATTTGATTACATCCTTCAAATGATGATGTCTAGATTTGGATAGGATAATCAATATTGCCCACCTTACATACTTTACAGAAATAGTTATTCATTAATTTAATAAATTTTAATAAGCACATTTCTGTAATAAATTTCTAAAAAATTCAATTATTATAGAATATTGTTTAATATATATATAATTAAATTAATAAAATATAACTTTAATTTTAAACAGCTAAATTGTACAATAAGCAAAGAACCGACTTTTATCTACAAAAATTCAAATTTAAATTTTACTAAACGAGATACTCAAAAAGGTAATATTTATTCATACTTCAATTTAGTAAAACAATCTAAAATAAAAAAAATAATCATTACAAGAAAAAAAGACTTTTTTACTTTATATGCACACAGTTCCTATACAAATAATTTATAACACAAGTATTTTCTGATATTATATTATATTAATTTTGCAACAAATTCAAATCACAAATGAATTAAATCATATAGAAAAGATGATTAGTTTAATCATAAAATTACAAAAGATACCCAGTCATAGAAAATTTAAGGAAAGTAGTGAACACAAGCACAAATTATTATAATGAGACTTATTTTGAACGGCTTTTTTGATGATTCCACCCAAAGTTTTTAAGTCAGATTTATTTATTTATTTTTTCATTAATTTATAAATATTTATTTATTAATAAGGAATTATTTTTGTATTAGAATATTTTTCTATTTTGTGTGGATATCATTTCTATCGAGTAATTATTTAAGTAATTTTCTTTCTAATATTTTTTGTTTTTTATTATATATAGCGGCGTTGAAGATGCCAGCTAAATGCTGTTGAAATTGCAATTCGCATAAATAAATAAAAATTTTGCAAACTCAATAAATGGTATTGTTCTTTTATTAATAAAAAATAAAAAAACAAAAAATATTAAACATATAGAGTTTCAGTTTCACACTTGAACGTATAAATCAAATTTTCTTTCTTAATAAAAAGTTTTTAGATTTGTGTGGCACTCCCCCGGTTGATAAGCTGAAGTTCAAAATCTTTACTATATATAACAAAAGAAGTTTATTTATCATGTGTAATAAGTTTTAAAATTACTATTAAGGTAGTGAATACTGTTATTCTTAAATAGTCAACTTTCAATTTATTCCAATTTCTATTTAATTTAAAACTCAAAATACCGTTATTATTATATATAAAATATTTAAACTTTAATTAAAATTAAGTCAAAAAGCATTATGAAAGCATTATACAATTCGATCTTATCTTTTACATTTTTTCTTTCTTAAGTGTTGATCTCTTCTTAAAACCATACACATATACATATATATATATGTACTTAATTTAATATTGCTAATAAATCAAAAATATTTATAATTTATTTATCCGTTACAATTTACATTTCTTTTCTATAGTTTAAAATTTAAGACACACACACAACATATTAATTTTGTTTTTTGAACTAATTTTAGCCAAATTGAATAACTGCAAGTGGGGAAAATTTGTATCTATCTGCTATAAAAATTTTTTGTATTAAACATAATAATTTACTAACAACGTATTTGAAGATTTTCATTCAAAAATTTTCTTTTCAAAAAACTCAATATTTATGAGATCGAATATCCTTTTTTTCTATTAAAACTAATTAAAGATTAAAAAGAAATAGAGCGAGCACTTTGTTAAAAAAAAAAAAAAGAAACAAATTACAAAAAAAAAAAATTATAAAGATTTAAGGAATAGAACAGATATCCTCATTTCTTTATAAAATAATGCAACAATTTTCTTTTAACACAGACATACTGACAAAAACGAACATTATATAAAATATAAACTAATTTTCAAAAAAAAAAATAAGAAAAAAATCTCTTTAAATATTCAAAAAAGAATAAAAGAAAAAAATAATAAAATGTTCATTAATGGTATAAAAACTTAAACTAAAGTAAAGAGTAGAACAGCTAAATCAAAATGCTTACTCAAATAAATACAAAACAAATACTTGAGAATAAGCACTTGAGAATTAACAACATCTATACAATCCAACAACATACAAATCATACCGTATAACCAGCAACCAAATTAACTTAACAAAATAAAAATGAACAAGAATATTTACTTATAACTGCATCAAACCTATATTTTATAGAATAAACATTGAATTAGCAAGAGAATATAATACTTATTTCTTTTTATATTAAAATATGTACAAAAATACATATAGGTACACACATATATAAAAAAAAAGAGTTTAGTTATTTAAAATGACAGTACTTGCTGTAGTAGAATATATATACATATATATATATATATATATACATACATAATTAAATAAATTTATTGTATTGGGATCAATTTATCTAAAGACAATAATGAATCAACTATATGAACATGTCTCTATCTATACATTTTAATATACGTGCATAATACATATATGCATAAATATATACATATATACATATGTTTGACACTAATAAATAAAATTGAATTAACTCATAATGAATCTGTTCGACATCTTAAAATTACATTTTGAAATTTTAAAAATAATTTTTGAATTTTTTTTTTTTTTGCAAAGTTTATTCCCAAGAAATAAATTTATAAATTTATTTAGGTTCAGAATTTATAATAAAATAATGTCTGATCTTTATTATGATTGACATTTAATAAAATATTCGTTTAAAATGAATTTTCCCTGAATATTAACAAAATATTATGAATGTTCTGTGAATACAAAAAAAAAAAATTATTTGATGAAATGTGAGAATGTCATTTTTCTATACAAATTCTGTATCATTGGTCATAAGAGTTTCGCTTACAAAATAGAATAAAGTTCTACTTGAATTTTACCTTGAAAATCTAGAATTAACGTCTTTAGCCTGAATCAACTAAACTAACCTATAAATATATATAAAAATTTTATACCATCTAATAAATCCATTCTTATTAATAAAATCTATTAGACAATCGAGCAAAATATTATTTAAGCACGATATATAAGTTGGGCTCTATATCCAACCGTAGTAGCAAAATTAAGTTAATAACAAAACAATCCATTAGCACTTAATATTTACAATTAATTTATGAAAGCTACAGATTTCTTTTAATCTTGAATAAACTTTTTAGGCTAAATACATAACTATAGACTGAACCATTTTAAAAGCTAGATTTCCCTTTCTTTAAACTTCTAACTTTTTTTTTTTTTTAAGTCTACCACATAAATGTAACAAGAAAAGTAGACAGCCATTCTTTTTCTGGCGTGGCTGTAAATGTTGTAAGGGCGAATTATTCTTAAGACGTGTATGGTCGAACGATTCAAATTCAGACTCACACGCTGTTTAGAGTGTTTTTTATATACGCTTTTACCTACTACCCCATACCAAGGCCCCATATACTTTAACTTTTTTAAACTGCTTTATCACTTTCCATTATATAACCTAAATTTATTGTGGAACGCCTCGATTTATTTGTAAATTTATAAGCTTTAGTATGAAATTTCGAGACTTACAACTTGAAAAAGATGTATCACGCGCGTAGAGATGGTTGCGAATAGATTTTCTATCAAAATACGGTTCAAATTTTATTCAAAATTGTTATGATTCTAAAATTAATTTTTAAAAATTTCGTTCGTTTGTTTTGAAGTCATTAAAAATTTGTTAGAAAAATTTATTGAATTCAAGTTCCTTAAGTTAAATCATTTTTCGATTACTATCAATAAAATAATTATTTATTGTTTCCTTAAAAAATTAAAATTTTTCTTTTATCAATTGAAATAAAATGCATTCAATCTTAAGGTTGCTATCGGCTTTTTTTTTTTATAACTCATTTCTTTTTATTTAAAACTTTTGTAAAAGCTTCGATTTCTTTTTTTTATTTTTCCTCTTTTAATTAAAAAATCAAAGAATTTTCAAGTCATTAAAATTTAACATTAAAATCCAATAAATGTAATAAATACAAATTAAAAAGATTTTTATTTTTTTATTATGTTATGTTTTTTATTTTTGTATTATATGAAAATAAAAAAAATCGAAAGCTACCATTATAAAATTTTATTGAAATAGTTTAATAAGGGCAATAAATTTTAAAGAAAAGAAATATCTTAAAAAATTAAAAGACCGCTTAAAGCCAGTTACTAACAACAAATTTTTAAAATCGAAATCGAAATAAAAAAAAAATGCTAAAGAATTTAAAATATAACTATATTCATATTCTAAATTTATATAAGTACATACTGATATTATATGTATAATTGTATACCTATATAGTATATAATATATATAAATATAAATATAATTAAGAAAATATTGTACAAAACAAGTGGAAATTTATTACAATCATTATAACGATAAAAATTTTATTTTTGATTTTTGAATTTTTTTTGTGTTGTTTTTTTATTTTTGTTTTTTTTTTTTTTAATATGCTTTAAAGTATATTATCCTTAAAGGGACATAATATTTTATCCTTCCTATTGTCAAATTTTTGTTTTTCCTTTCAATTCTTGTATTTCTTCTACATCTCTTTTTATTTATCTCTCTTCTTTTTTCTCTCTATCTATACTCTTTTCTATTCTTCTATATTAATGTTAGTATAATAAAATCAAAGTATTTTTTCTTTTACTTTTGTTTTTCTTCTCTTCCTCTTTTGATAATTTTGCCTTAATGGAAACCAAAGAAAAATCTGGATGAAAAAAAATATTATAAAAAAGGGATAAAAACCAAAAAATATATAAAAAAAAAAATTAAAAAGAAAAGAAAAAAATTACTAACGATTCAAATCGAAATTAATAGAAAATTCTCAATCAAATACTAAAGTAAATGTAATCATTCAGAACAAAAGCAATCTAAAATCAGGATCAGGATACAAAAACAGTGAAGAATAAAAATAACAAAAAAAAAAAACAATATGAAAAAGAGAATTGAAGAAAACTTAACATTCCCACGAAAATATTTATATATATTTGTATATACATATATTATATAAATTATAAATTTATATAAGATTAGATTTTTTTTTTTAATTTTTATATAAAAATAATAGGGAAATAAATGTAGAGTACCACTACCCATTCAAGACAAAAAAGAAAATCTTTCAAATAGACAACCATCAAATCTAAAACCACAGAAATGCAAAAAAAAAAAAACAAAATAAGAAAAAATAAATATATGTATACATTTACCATTCTTGATGGGTTAGTAAGCGTTTTTTCAATGACTACATAAGATTTTGTTTTGTTTTTTTTTTTTTAAAGAGCGTTCTCATTAGTCGAAGATAGAAAACATGATAGGAAGTTTTTGGTAAAAAAAAAAAAAATGATATAGAAAGTAATAATGTCCATCTATCATTTCTAGACAAGTTGGTTTTTATAATCATTAAATAAAATTTTTTATTTTATTTTTTATTTTTCTTTTTTTCAATTGTATTCAATTCATAGTCAGAATAAATTGAATCGAATGGTCGTTTTGAAAACTACACTTTCATAACAATGTATAATATGTTTGTAGCATGTATGTATTTTATGTTGAAATTATTGTTTGAAATGTAATTTATATTTATAATATGTGTAATACACGTAAAATGTGAATATATAGTATACAAAAAGTGTTAAAGTCAAATATATAAACGAATGAATGGAAGAGTTCTAGTTCACCAAGGGTGATAAGTATTATGAATAGAAAAAAAATAATATTAAATTTTCTTTTAAAAGAAATCATTAGATAAAATGGATAAAATCTTTAGATAAAATAGAAAAATGATAAATCAACAATAACCCTTATAATATTATTATTTTATAATTACTATATTATTATGTTCAGTTAAAAATAAATATATACATTCGATTCTTTAATAAAATCTTAATTATATTAAATATATTATGTTTGAAATCATTAAAATAATTAAATTATTTTAACATAATTAATTATATGATTTAATACAATATGATATTTATACATTTGAATTGCAAACAAGGTGTATTAGTTTGATCCTTTTTATTTAATTAAAAGACTTTCATTTAAATAAATATTATTTTAATTAAAAATATCAATTAGACTCCTTTTAATTTCTTCATCAAACAATTCTTTTAAAGTTAGACATTTTAATATTTCATGTAATTATATATAATAAATATATTCAATTGTAAATTCTGGTTTGATTATTTTTTATAATTTTTTTTTCGAATATTTAAATGAACTATATATAGTAAAAGAAACTGTGAAACTTTTTAATATTTTTTTTAATTAAGAACTTAACAAGATTTTTAAAACCTATATTTTTCATATGTTATTTAAGGATTACAATTACTTTTAATATTCAAAGGCTTTAAAAATAATACATAGAAAAAGTTATTACATCGATCGGTTTATTTGAAAGATATTATCATTTTTGTATAAAATAATATTTTTTTGGTTAAACTTGCATTAGGTCTAAAAATGCACTTGTTTACAATAGCAAAATTATACCAAAAATTTTATAAGGAATTAATAATTTTTTTATTTTTTTTTACTTTTATAAAAATAAAAATTAAAAAGCTTATGATATTTTTGTTTTTAAAATCTGCACCTTACAAGATAACCTAATAAGATGAACTAGATTTTAAAATATTAATTGAAAGAATTAATATTAAGTATTTATAACGTTTTATATAGAAACTAGTAATGTGTGCTAGTAAACTAGTAATGTGTCAAACAGATGATTAAATCGCATGATGAAAAAGCATGTTGAAAAAGCATTGTATCAATGATTTTTATAGTAAGGGATCATAAACGCTCTCATCCTCCAACAGAACGATCTTGAACCATGGTCCAGAAACAAAAGTTGTAGAGCTGGTCAAGATCTGTTTAATGATACCCCACATGATAATATACCGTTGTCTTTTATATTGAGGGCTTATAAACAATTTCAGGAACCAAGCAGGGCGTGCTAGACAATGGTCCCCAAACTAAAGTTTAATAGCTCGCCAAGATTTTTTCAATGATATCCCACATAATCATATACAGCTGTTTTATATTAAAGGCTTATAAAAGCTTTCTGAACCCAAGCGGGGTATCCTAAAACCAAAGTCCCGAAACAAAAGTTGTTAAGTTCGCCAAGACAATTTGAATGATACCGCACATGATAATATACAGCTTACTTTTATATTAAGGGCTTATAAACGGCTTCAGGGACCAAGGAGAGCGTCCTAGAATACTGGTTTCCAAACAAAAGTTGAAGAGCTCGCCAAGACCTTTTTAATGATACCCCATATGACGATATTAGGTTATAAATATTGAAATCCCCATACAACAAATAAAGGGCTAAAAGGGCTCCTTTGGAAACAAAAAGATGTAATTTCAGATTTTTCTGGATGGTTTCACACCAAACTCTATCAAATACCTTTTGCAGCTAGCATATAGCACATCTATAAGTGCTTCATCTTTTTGATACGAAATAGCTTTATATAAAATAATAATGTACAAAATTAATATTCTGAACAGCATAAAAATGGCTAATTAATTTTACAATTTTGAAACTTAACATATATTTGAATGAACATTAATTAGTAATAAAAAGTTTTTAAAAATAAAATACTAATAATCATACATATTTATTTGGTATAACGATTTATTGTTTTTATATAATAGTAAAAAAAATTACCTGAAACAATCTTTTATCATTTCCATAAAACCAATCAAGAATATTATTATAGTTTAAAATCTGTAGATATGTACCAACATAATTTTTGTATAAATCACTGTAACATATAAAACTATTGAAACACATAAAAATAAAAATTTTATTAATATTCAACACTTTTTTTCTGCCAAAAATATCAATCAATAAAATAACCAAAAAAAAAGTCATTTTTCATCATAAATCTTATTTAAATTTTTTACTTATTTTATTTTAATGCACTGTGTATTAAATAATTATAATCCCATAACTATACCAAATACTTTAATTTATAAATTTTGTCGGTAAACCTTAAATTATATAAAAATTAATAACAACATTTTAACGACAGCAAATCTTTTTTTATGCGTTAGATCACAATATAATTTCCTGACGCATCACATCACAGCTACTTTGATATTGTTTAGTATTATTAATAAATTACTATTCGATAGATTCGTCTACAAAAAATGAATGCTTAACAAAATTCCATTAAAAAATTTTCTGAACCCATAAAAAAAAAAGTGGAAAATAGTTCCAAAATTAAAAGAAAAAAACTATCAAGCAAAAAAAACTTGGCATCTGTGTATGGTTTGAGCCCGCGAACCGGCGGTTAATAATCCAAGTACTTAACCACTCAGCCGCCAAAGCTCGCTGTTGCATTTTAATAAATTAAAGTACATATACTTCTTTTTTTTTTTTTTTTTGTTAACTTTTATTTTATTTTCTTGTTTCATTTTTTTTTACAATTAGAGAAAAAAGTTTTATAAAACTAATATTATTTCTTAATTTACTTAAAACTAAAGCCTTAACACTTAACAGTTATTTAATTTGTTTAGTTTTTTCTATACATTATTATTTACATATTATTAGTATTCTTATTTGTTATTTTTATAGTAAAAATTTTATTATGATTTTTTTTTATTATTTTGGAAAATTTCCATAAAAACCAAAATTTTTCTAAATTTTTTTTTTTTATTAAAATAAAACTTATACTAGCTTAAATTTAATTTAGAACTATACTTAATCTAACCCTAACTAACTTAACCTAAACCTATTCTATTGATATATTGTTACTTACGCAGGCTCTTATGCATTTCCTTTCAAATTTCCTGATTTTTTCCATTTGGCTTGCACTAATATTGAACCAAATTGGTCCAGCATATGAAATAATTGGCCTAATAAGGCCCTGATAAGCTAAAATTTTTACTCTACTACTTATATTTTTGTTATAAAACAATTTCTGACACGCCATAAAAGCTTTTGTGCCTTTTTCCACTGCTTTATTTACGTGGAAAATAAAATTCAGATTTTGGTGGAGGTGTACACCTAAATATTTAACTATTTTTTTTTTATTGATTTTCCTATTATTTGGAGCTTTAATTTCAAATTCTTTCCAGTGTTTTTTAATATTACTATTAACTTTGTCCACTGTGTTACGGAATAATATCGCTTCACATTTGTCTATGTTCATTTTCAGTCACCATACTTTACAATAGTCTACGGTACGGTTAAATTGTTTTTGAACATTAGTTTGAACCTCTTTTATATTATTAGCTGAAGAGTATATAATCAGATCGTCAGCAAAGGCGATGGAGTAATTATCATGCTTGATATCATTGAGCATATTTAGCAGATCTGTTGTGTACAAAGAAAATAATATTGGTGAATTTACAGTGCCTTGTTGTAAACCACTCTTAATTTGGAATAAATTCTCTGTATTCGATTTGTTTGCTATTACGAAACTATTTCCAGTAATCATATCTAATATTAATCTAATTAGATTGTTTGGGAACATTCGTTTTATTAATTTATATATTAAACCTTCTATCCATACGCTATTAAAAGCTTTTTCGAGGTCTATAAGGCAAGCGCCAACGCATTCTTTTTTATTAATATACCAGCAAATATCAGATGCGAGTTTATTAATAGCATGATTTGTACTGTGTTTGTACCTGAAACCGAATTGGTTTCCAGGTAGTATTTTTTTTTTGTTAACAAAATCTATTATCTTGTCATTGATTATAGTCTCATAAACTTTGCTAATGTTTCGTAACAAGCTTATGGGTCTGTAATTGCCGGGATTTGTGGGATCCTTACCCGGTTTTTTTAGCATAATAACTCTTGCTATTTTCCAAGCTTTAGGAAAATAGCAGTAGTTTAATGCGTTGTTAAAAAGAATAACTAACTTTTCTATAATTTTAGTACTTAGATTTTTTAATACAATATTAGGAATACCGTCAATTCCTGCTGATGTTTTGTTGTTTAAATTCTTAAGTCTTGTAAAAAGGTCGTCATAGTTTGTAAAGAAGTTGTTTCTATTTAACGTATTAGAGGATGTATTGATGGTGTCAAATATGACCAAAGTTTCGTTATTTTGTTGCTTTTGTGAGCTAATATGTTTAAATGTTTGTATTCTATTATGGACTTTTTGATGAAATTGGTTATTATTAGATAGTGTTATTTTGTGATTGTTTTCTAAGTATATTCCTAATATTTTAGTTATTTGTTCTTTTTCTTTTATTATAAATTGATTTGAACTAGTTGTGCATAGATTATTGACGTCGATATCATTATTAATTAGTAAGTTTAGGTCTTGTTGGTCTATGTGTAACTGTTTTATATCTTCTATTTGCTTTTTTCTGAATAGTTTGTTTATTTCTGGGAACATATTTCGGCTGTCTTTAGCGGAAATCTTTTTTAGTCTATTTGTCCAATAGTTATTTATTTCTACTTTAAGTTGCTGTTTTATTAATATGTTAATATTGTTTAAGAGGCTTTTAAGTGTAGCTATTGCTTGTGAAGAAAAGTCTAAGTGTCTTTTATATATTATATGTATATCTTTTAGTAACTTACTTTTATGTTTCAGTAAATTTTTAAGTTTAGTTGAATAAAATTTGTTTAAATAATTTTTGTTTATATGTTTAGAGATTGTTTCGTTCATTGTATCCTTAATAATTTTATTTAATTTGTACAAGTGAGCGTCAATTTTGTCAATTGTGATATTTTCGGTGTCTAAAATTTGGTCATTATAGGTTAGGAATTCTTTTTCTAAGTTGTTATCCAGCTTTCTTTTAAACTTATTCCAATTTGTTTTGTGGAATAGATATTTATCGCTGGTTAGTAGTTTACTGTATGTTAACATATTTTCTTTATTCAGAGTAAAAATACCACAGATATCATTATGATCACTATTATATCCTAGTGTGGTCAATGTATTGTTAGCTGATTCTATTCTTACATCTATTAACATGAGATCTAAGTACGAATTACACCTAGGAAACGTTGGTGCATCCGGTATTAACAGCTTGGTTTTATATTGAATTTTATTGGTGTTTAGCCAATTATATAGAGTCAAACCTCGGCTGTTATTAGTGCTATTATTCCAAGAGACATGTTTTGCATTTAAGTCCCCTGCAATAATATAATAATTTTTGCTATCGGATAGGTTTAATATCTGAAATATATTATTAAATTCCTCTATAAATTTAGATTGATTTCTGTTCGAAGCATAAATTGATATTATGAATAATTTTTCAAAGTTCTTTAAATTAATATTAATAATGCTTAGTTCTATACATTCAAATTTATCGAATTTTACATTTTTTATTGTATCATATTTTATTGACTTTTTGATACAGAGGGCGGTACCACCTCCACCTTGATTGTTCCTATCATTTCTAATAATATCATAATTTTCTAAAGATAAAAAATGTTTGCTTTGCAATTTAGTTTCGCCAAGGCAGAGAATATCGGGATTTGTATCTTCTGTGAAATGCATAAGAGAAAATCTTTTATTATATGAGACGAGTGAATTAACATTAATTGAAATTAATTTTAATTTAATGTTATTTGTTGTAAAATATGCCATAATTAACAATTGGAGGGTACGTTAAACATATCATATAAATAACTAATATCATTACAATTTTTATTTAGTTTAGTTTCTATTGTGTTAATTTTATTTAAAATTAAATTCATATTTTTATTTAGTTCTTCTAAAATATTTGTATTAGTATTTACTTGATTATTGGTAATAATACTTCTATTGTTAGTAGTGCCTACAACTTTTGCATAGGAAACATTAGGGTTAACGACATTATTAAACATATTATACCTATTTTGAATTTTTTCCTTTAATTTTTTTTGTTCTTCTGACCTTTTTTTTACTTTTTCTTTGTACACTGGGCAGCTACGGTATGAAGCTGGATGACCAGTTTGTTTACATAATATACATGTTAAAACATCTTTTCCGTCTGTTGTTTTACTTTTGCATTCACCTGGTGTGTGCGGGAGAGTTATAAAATGCGGGAGAGTTATGTTGTTTGCAGCTGATTTTTTGGTTTTAAATCTACATGCAGAGATAAATGTAATTTTATCATTATTATAATTCTTTAGTACTTCAAAGACTTCGGAATCTGTATAACCTATGTCTAAGCCTTTCAAAATCAACGTGATTTTTTTTTCACATTTTGGCGTATATGTGAAATAATTTGTGTTTGGGTTTTTTAATATTTCATTTATTATATTATAGTTTTTTAATTCATTTGTGTAAATTAATGATTGTGATTTGTTTAATTTTTTAATTAAGAATTCATTTGTTTTTATTTTAATTATTTTTTTTAAATAATCAATGTCTTCAGTGAAGACATATATTAGTGGCATTTTTTTTTTTCAATTTTGTGATTTTTTGATTTGACAAAATTTTGATTATCAATAGCAGGTGCATTAATATTTTTTTGTTTTTTTTCTAAGTTTTTTTGTGTCAATATTTGTATATATTTGTTAAACTCAATTTCATCGTCTTTGTTTTTTTCTCTATCATCGTCTTCAACTTCGTTTATGATGAGAGATGTATCTTCGTCGTCATCGACGTCGTCCATATGTTCGGTGACGGTAAGTCCATTATAGTTATTTTTAATATTAATAATTTTTTTTGTTTCATAGTTGTTAGAGGTGCTTGGAATGTCATAATTATTATTATTAATAGCAATATTGTTTTTAATATTATTACTATTATTGATATTATTATCATCATTACTATTGTTATTACTTTTATAGTTTTTATTATTATTATTGTTATTTGTTTTAATGCCTAAATCAGCTAAAATTTTTTTAATTTTTTTTATTTCACTTTTTAATTCCTCATTTTCTTTAATTATCATTTGCATTTTTTTTGAATTTTTATTTTTTTCTTTTAAAGGTTCACTGTCAGTGTCGGATGACATTTTTCTTTTTTTTTGTTGGTTTTTTTCACTATTATTATTATCTTTGTCCAAAATTTTTTTAACCTTTTCTTTAATAGTTTTTTTCAGTTTGTTGCCTTCATTATCCGAAGACATTTTAACACAGGAGGTTGCAATAGTACAACACTGTGAAAATGAACTTATATATAATATATATATTTTTTTTTTTCCACTATTATGTTTAGTTTATAATTTTTTTTTTTTAATCCAATTATTTTCAGTATACACACGTGCGTCTCGTTTCACCGCTAGAGCCAGTAATATTAGTACATATACTTCTTAACCATCATTTGGGAATCCCCTAAAAATATGCAATCATCATCGCTTAAAATATCGGTAATTTTTCATTATTCTTTAATGTAATATTTAATATATATTATTTTATTTACTTTTCAAATTTGAAATATCGTACTAACTTTTAATAAATTTTATAAATTATTAATAATTAATTACTTTTTATTCTTATTTTTTTATTTTGTTCAGATTTCACTACACAAGAAGATAGGCTAAGATCACTATAGTGAATCAATTCGTATCAACGCTTCAATTTCTATCAAATATTATCTTTATATTATTATTGAAAAATATTAAAACATTTATAAATTTTTCTAAATCTTTTAATTTAAAAAAAAAAACATTGATGAAAAAGCGATTTTTAATTGAAGTTAAATACGATTTAAAGTTTTGTTGAAATGTTATTCCTTGCAGAAGCACTTTTCGGCATAAATTTAGTTATGATTCATCAAACAGTTCTGGAACAAGAGTTTATTAATAATTTTTGGTTTTTACTTTATTCCGCATTATTATTGCAATATAATCTGACCTACTAAAATTACTCTTTAAAGAGATGTCGTTCTTTCTAACACAGATCACTACAACAATTTGTTTACAGAAGATTCTAAAACCAGTTTCAATACAAAAGCATTATAAAAAATTTAAGATTCTTCCTTTATTTGACCGATCTATTATTTCAAAATTAAAAGAAGTTTCACAGAAATTATCTAAATCGACACCACACACCAAATATATTCCAAAATATTTTAAGTAATTTCAAGAACAAAAAAACTAATTTCCTCTCATAACAAAATATTTAATAACTATTATATTTTTTTTCTTAGCAAACTTAAAAAAAAAAAAACAAATCCAAAAACTTTATGTTATGTTACTTTATTATATGTTACAAATCCTACAACTTACTATAAATTATTAATATATAGTAAGCTCTTTTGTATTTTGTTTTAGACATAATAAATTATTGTACCGGATTGCTTCAGAATTTCAAAATAAGTTTTTACTTAAAAAAAAAGTTACCATTAATTTAAAACTTATTAAAAAAATATTTGCATAGTTTATTTTTGAATTTTCGCTTAATCGCTTAATGCTTTTGATTAAAAAAATCACTGGAAAACCAAATTATCTAAAACTATACATAGGTACAATTGCAATTTATTTATAAACTAAAATTTAAATTATATTAAAAACTATCTTTATATATTTAATATATGTATAGATATTATATTATATTTTTAATTTTGGAACATCTGTTTTCTTTAAATAATTGATCAACTTATTTAAAAAAATTTAAAAGCCTATTTTTAGTAAGTACATTAAAATATTTGATTAAATTTTGTTGTAAGAAAATAATATTATGGTTCATTTACATTCAATATGATATTGTTATAACTTTCATTTATCTAGACCGAAATTATTTCTAAATGCATATTATATTATTTTAAAATGGTCATAAATTACTTAAAAAATAAAAAAATTTAATCAAAAACATTTTTCTTATAAAATTCCTTGATAATGTTTAATATTTAGATTCGAAAAACTAAATATATTTATATGTTTTATTTTTAAAATATGTACTAGAAAAAAAAATTTTCTTTTTTCATTCTTTAGATACAAGAAATGGAATGAAATTAAGATAACTATAACATATATCTAATATCTATTAAAATAACTGTAACATATATGTATCTAACTGTTTAAAATATCTAATGACACAATACATATTATATTATAATGCATAAAAGTATTAATTTTTCAACAAAATCTTTTAAAACTGGTTTGAAAATATTTTTTTTTAAATTTAAGATTATTATATACAATATGAAAACCTTGTTAAATTTTATATATACTTATAGAAAAAAACCATTAACACGTTTAAATTCTGAACTATAAAATTAATAATAGTCATAGGCAGCAAAAAAAAAATCTATGAGTATATTTTTTAATAAATAATAAATAAATTTGCTTAAAAAAATCAATAAGTTGAATCACCAATATTTAATTTTTTAATAAATTCTTGACTAAATTTGATTTTATTGATTTTATTAATATATACTCGTGTAGAATATACATATATTATGCCCACAGTTTTTTTTTTTTTTTTTAGTAATGCCTATTATTTATTTTTATAGGATAAAATCTTATCCAGCATATTTGTAAAAGTTATTGACCTCCTATTGAGTTCTATAACACACAATAATATATTCCTGCTATTATTCTCCTTCTAAACGAATTTTATTAAACATTGAACTTAGTATATGCTTGAATAATATCACAAATTACAAAAAAAAAAAATTCCAATTATAGAATTCGAACTCAAATACACCTTTATCAGCTTGTAAAACAAATACTTTCAGTTTCTGTTTTTCTTTTTTTTTTGCTTTTCTTTTCAAGTTTACTTTTTCCAGTTTTTTTCTAAAAAAAATTAAAACAAAAAAAAAACTGTAAACTTTAAAAAAAAGATTAAACCTAAATGAAAAAAAAAAATGGAAAACTTTTTTATTAGATTTTTGTTTCTTTCAGTTTTTTCATGTTTTTTATGGTCTCCTTTTTACACTTTAAACAAAATTCTGATGTTTGAAAACAATATGGCAACTGCTCATTTCCTTTTTGGCATTTTCTTTTTTTTTTTTAATTTTATATTCGATTTTTTTTTTTTATGTCGATTTTTTTTTTTCCATTTCATAAAAACCTTTGTTTGCTTCTTAACTTATAAAATATTCAAAAGATTGATTTTAAAGTTAAGAAAGTCAAACTAACTTGAAAAGTGACATATAAAGTGCAAAACTTTTGTCTTACCACAAAATATTAACAACGATAAATTTTTTTTTCACCTTCTATAATACAATAAGAAAAAGGAGTCCAATTTTTATCATTCATGTAAAAAACGATTCCGTCAGTCTGCATTAATATTTAAAAAAAAAAACAAATTATATAAAAAATTAACAAGATTTTTATTAATTTCAATTTCGATTTAATTTTTCTTGAATTTAATTCTTTTCATGTTGTAAAGTAGACAACATTTATACGAGGCTACGAGTCCGATAATAAGAATTTATATATATAAAATATTCTGCATATATTGTGATAGATGTTGTCTTAAACCAAGCTGTTGATATAAATATAATTAAAACAATTAACATAAATTTTATGGAACAGTTAATAAGCTTTTGCAACCAAAGCATCAAACTACACAAGGTCAAATGTGAATCTACTAATGATGGCCTTAAAATTAATATAAAAAAGACAATGTCAATGAAAACTAAACACAAGCTATATTTTTAATTAAATAATTTTGAAGAGGTTCGCAGTTATCTTATCAGTTGAAATCATGAAGAATATATACATTATGATAAAATTAAATCCTTAAAGAAAAAACCAAAAATATATATATATTTAGTTATAAGTTGTAATGAAGGCAATCAAATTACAGAGTGTATTTCATTAACAAATGTCGTCAACGTCAGATAAGTATAAAAAATAAAAAAATTCGAAATACGAACACAAAAAATCAATTGACTCTCAAAACTGTAAATGTAGTTAAGTTGGACTTACAATTTATTCGATTTATTATAGCAATTTTAAAAATACTTTTAGCTGTAAAAAAAATTAAAAAAAAAAACTGAAATGAGAAAAAAAAATGAGATACAGCAACACTTGTAAAAGAAATGTAACAAGGTTTAAAGACCTTAACAAGAACTGGTAGCGTTATAAACAAATGAGTGTAAACAGAAAAACTTATATAAATTCTAAATAACAGAACCTAAACTTGTTATATTTCAATAACTCGTCACTTTTATAAATATTTAAAAAAAAAAAACAATAAATGAATTAATAAAACAAATAATAATAGGTCTTACATAACCTTATTTTTATTTTGTAAACTTTTTGATGTAATGCAATAATGCCTTCATTTATTATAAAACAATTTAAAATACTTAGTCACAGAATAAAAAAATTTAAGTTGATAAATTGACATAAACACATGTACAACATAAAAACAAAAAAATTTATACGAACTAAACTGATATATATGGAAAATATTTTTCCCATAATCTTAATTTTTAATTATAATATCAATAAATTCTTGTAAAAAAGTTAAAAAAAAAAGAATTTAACAAAATTTACAATTGTATATTTTCTTTTTTTTAGAATATTATCAGAGCCAACCCTATGTTTTTCCCCTCTTTTATTCATGGAAACTAGTTATTTTGGCTTTTGTTACATTGCTTTATTTTTTTCATATTTTTATTTTACCATCCAACTGACAATAGTTTATATATATACACATTATATATATATATATATATATATAAATTGTTTTTGTTATATAAAATTCTGTTTTACACCTCTTACATATTTTATGGTCATAAATTATGGATAAGTTTCGAAGTCATAAAAAACATCAATATCAATAAAAAGACATAAGTAAATATGTATTATGCATGAATTAATTTCTAAGGTTAACTATAGGATATGAATAACTTTATAATAATATTGCCTTTTATATATTTATTTTTTGTTTCTTTCTTATAGAAATAAATTTTAAATGTTATTAATATATACATGGGTTGAAAAAATAATATTATTATATATTAGTTATAAATTAATGTAGTTATATATAACAAATTAGGTTTAATATTAAGAAAATTCTATTTTATCAACTACACAAAACTCAATTTCGAAAATTTTACAAAATGTATTAGAAACGAAAGAAAATATTTTTTATATATTCTGTAAAATAAAAAGAATTAAAAAAAAAATTATTTTATAACAAAATAATTCAATGCGATGTAGTTATTCTATAAAATACATAAATGGCCTATATTTGATTAATTTTTTAAAAGTTATTGTTAAATATCAGATTTTTAAGTGTATATACTGACATATTTAACAAAAAAAAATTATTAAACTAACTATAAAATAATTTTGACTAATCACTTAAATTTTGACTTGTGCTCAAAACATTTAATCAGTGAACACTAATTTACTTTTAATTTAGTTTCAGTAAAAAAGTTAAAAGTTCTGATAATATTAATATCCCTTTTATTATAAAAGTCAAAAATCTCATAAGTATATCAAAACTTAATAACTTTTTCATATCATATAAAATGATTTCTGATCTTATAGAGTAAAAATTATTCTATAAAGTTAAATATCATAAAAGTAATAATTTGCATTTTATCGTGGATCACAAAATGGATTTCCATGGATCACAAAATGGATAATCCAAATACAATGAATAGATCACAAAATAATAAAACATTATAAATATAGTCAATACTTTTTTTTGTCTAAGGGAGGTAAGAATCTTCCAAAGATACCAAGAATTCTTCCTTGGTAGTGTCAAATTCTTACTGTCTAAACCCACTTCTCCCTTTAGTCAATATAATGGGATGAAACATCTACCTCTTAACGCAGTATATTGGCTAGGAAGTAAGGATACGAAAAGAAACGACAAGGATGGGGAAACATTGAATTACTTTATTAATATCATCTGACTTTTAAAATTAATACAATAATATGATTCGCTTTCTTTGTTGTTTATTCCAACAGATTGGTTTTTAAAGGCCTAATTAGTTTCTTGCAGTTTTTCCTTTTATCGTTGAATGTTTATTTCGCTGTAGGATAAATCTAGCATCTTATGTTTTATAGGCTAAATCTATCAAATTCTGTTGTCAACATTGCAATTATTGTATTTGTAAAATAATGTCCAATTTAAAACTTATCCTTTAGAAGGATAACACTACTTTCATTTAAAATAAATCTAAGGATGTAATTAAAGAGCAAAAGTGAAAAATATAAAAAAAAAAACAAAAAAATGAAGGAGAAAACCGTATTGAAAATGAAAGGAAAACTGTTAGAATATTTACAAGAACAGCAATTTTTTTTTTCTCGTGTTATTATTTCCTTTCCTTTATTTTGCTTTTTTTGTTTTTACTCTTAAAATGGTTATATTATGTATCACAAAAAATATCAAAAAGAAAAAAGAAAACACTTTTTCATCAAAGAAGAGGATAAAAGTTAACCACCCAAACTTGTCTATAATATTAACAATTTACAATAGTATATATGTATATATATACATATAAATACATATTATGCATATATAATAGTTCCTTTTTTTTTTTTTGGTACTAACATTTAAGGAGGTTAACGTTAAGTTTTTTTTTTTTTTTTTTTTTTGGAACAGTTGGTTTGGATTGTAATGTAATTCAGCGTATAATATTATGAACAGAATAAACAAAAAACTAAAACACAAAAAAAAAAAAAAAAAATTAAATATAAAACTTGTTATAACAATCATGATAACATTAAAAAACAAAAAAAAACATATAAAGGACTAAATATAACAAAATAAGAAGGACATTACACAAAAGAATGATTGATTGAAAACATGAGAATAAAATTAAGAAATATTAAATTGCAAAAATGTATAAAACTGGTCTTCGTTTTTTTTTCAATTTTATTTTCTTTTTATTTTCTAATTTGATATTTTAATTTCATGTCTAAATGTTTTTTATTTTCTTTTTTTTTTTTGTTGTCTTTACATTTTCAATTTTCTTTTTTTTGTTTTTTTTAATAATTTCCTTTTTTTAGATGTTTGAAAACTTTTCTAATTTCAATAAACTTTTTTTCTAGATTTAATATGCATATATTTTAGATAGACATATACCCATATATTATATGATATTTATTAATGATAAATGCATGTCGGCGGTGGTTAAAAAAAACCCAAAAGCAAATATAAAGTTAAAAAACTAAAATACATAATTTACTTTTTTCATTTATAATTTATTAATAAAATCGCCTTTTATTTTTAATTTCAAAGTCCCTCTCTTATCATTTTCATCAGTTTATATTTCATTTTCGTTTTTTTTTTTTTTTAATAAAGTCTTAACAGATCTTATATTTAATAAAGTTTCATCAGGAGAGTATATTTAAATTACTTTGTTTTTACATTACATATCCGGAACAATTTATTCTACAATAAAAAATGTTGAATATATGTTAAGTATATAAAAATTTTATAATATAAAAAAGATACATATTAATATATATTTAAGAATAAATTAAGATACAGATATAGTTTTGATTAACATTTATTTCCTGAATGTCTAATTGTCAATCTGGTCTTATTTTTGGTTTTCTTTCTTTTTTTTCTTTTTCTTATACATAATTATAATAAAAACAAAAACTAATTTGATTAGTAATTAATTTACCTGTTATTATTTTTATAGTGTAAATAATTCAGTTTTCCGCCGATTGTAATTATACGTAATTAATATTAATTGTTATTATTATTTAATGAAATATTGATAAACTAAGTTCATTAACAATTTGACAGTGAGCGAAAAAAAGTATTAATCTTAATAAAAATTAATAAATATTTTTATTACTTAAAATAATTTTTTTTGTTATAATTAATATTTTATTAATTTTAAATAACAAATTCCTATATTTTCATTAAAAAAAAAAAAAAAAATTGTCCACTTCATTAAAATAATCATTATCATAATTTATTTGATGATTTCTGTCTACTGCTCGACATCCTATATTAATTTTTGTAGGATTTTATATAGTATATATATTAATATTCACTTTATAGCCTTTCTCATTTAAAAGGAGAACATTCATTATATTTTCAATGTTTTATTTAACATATTTGATGGTGTACATCTTTTCATATTTCGTAATTTTTTTTAACTTGCTTAAAATTCATGTATTATCGTGACATAGTAAGTTAAAATCGTCGATCTTTCAATCCCGAGGATCTTGAATTCAAACGCTAGTCAGACCATATGAGAATATTATTGGTGACTTTGAAAAATTGCGCTTAGATTAAAAAAAAAAACAACAAATTTGTAACAAATTATCGAAATAGTTGTGGAAACTAGAAAGATAGTTGTAGAAAAAACATATACATATATATATATATGTATATACTGTTAATTAAACAGAATTAAAACATAGAGAAAATATAATTTGTTTTCTGCATCTTACACTTATAACTTTAACATTATGACAATTAAAATTATGAATTTATAACTTCTAATTTGTAATTATTAGAAATTCATTTATTTAGAAATCTTAAATTTGGCAACATAATATATTAGTTATTACTTAATTCTTATGAAAAAGTAATTATATATAGCTTAAATCTCATATTATGTAAGTAAATGTTACCTACATACTCTTCTGTTTTTCGTCTTCTACTTTTCCCTATTCCCTATTCCCTATTTCATATTCCCTATTCTCTATTCCCTCTTCCAGTCTTCCCTATCCCTAAGATAAAGTGCTTAGAAAGATCAATTATCGGATGGGCAAAGATCAATTAAGTGTTTTAACTTTATTCTAAATATCTTTTGAAATTTCAAAAATCTCAGCTTAAGATCTTAATTCTAAGGTTATCTAAAATTTTGCACTTACAAGGAATTTATTTGTTAGTCTCAATTTCAACAAAAATTATTATTTGGCCGGTCAATAGTTTATTAATAAATGCAAAAAGAAATTAAAATTGATGAAATGAAGACCCTTTAGGAAAATGGTTCCTCTAACTATATATATCTTTTTACGAATATTTCTCACCAGCAACACAATATTATCGAATATTATTTACTTAACATAACTCAACTGTTCGAAAAATACATAATTATTATTTATTTATAATTCAATAGTTATTAAATAATTTTAACTTTCTTAAAGTTGAGAATTTTTAAAAAAAATAAATTCATATTAAAGATTTTTTTTTTTATAATATAATGAATTTAATATTCACAAATCGTGTTTCTTTTGTTGTACATTTTTATGATATTTTTTTTATTATACTCTTACAAAAGGATAAAGACAACTTTTCCTTTGTTTTTTTCTTTCCTTATTTTATTTATACTGATATTTTTGTCTATAGTTTTTTTTTCGGAATAAAAGTAAAAAGCATTACTAAACTACATATTTCTACCATATTTTAATAACGAAATTTTTAACACAATATTATGGCACGTGAGCATAATATAGTACAATATCCTTCAAATTGATGTAATTACATTTCACATTCATACAAATGCGCACATACTATAAAAATGTGCAACATTAGTTATTATATTTTATATCACACAACTCTTACTTATACTAAACAAAAAAGATTCTTAAAATTTATCTTCTAATGTCTGTTCAAAGTACAGAGAAAATGTTACACTGCTACACTTTATAAGAAAAGGCATATATAACTAATAAGTAATAATCTAAGAGTTTCATCGTAATAAAAAAGGAAATACAAAAGTAGAAAAAAAAAACAAAGAAAAAAAACTTTACCAAAGGATAAAAATGAGTAATAAAGCAAAGTATGATCATAAAAAGTGAAATAAGCCTGGACTTCCGAGCTTTAATGTTGCTTATATACATTATGTACTAGCATCCTAAAAAAAAAAGGATTTTCTAATAAAATATTTGTGTCCTGTATATATACATAATATATAAAAATTTATACAATTCAAATATACATGCATACATATGTACACATATAAACTTTAATAAATACTTGTATAGGTACACATTTATTAGTGCAGAACTTCAAGTCCTGCTGAAATAACAAAAATATGAAAAATAAATATCCATGCTTAAGTATACACGCAAAATTACAGTCGAATATTCTCTTATTTCTATATGGTATCAAAAACTTTGCATATATAGACAGTATAATAAAGTACATTTTTAAATTTAGTAACAACTTTGTTTTTACATTATGTTTTTTCAGGCTTTAATTTACAAAAGTAAAAACAAAATTTAATTAAAAACTCTTTGATTTCTTATTTTTGAAAAATTTTTGTTTTATTTTTAATCTTTCTTTTAGTTTGCTTAAAACTAAACTTTTAAAAATAGTTTTTGTACATAATTGTGTATATTAGATGTTAACAAATACTCTCAATAACTAGCAAGTTTATTTTGATAACCTTTTTTTTTCATCAGTTTGAATTTAATTATCAAATTGTCTTGACAATTTTGTTATAAGTTAATAAGATCATGCATAACGATAATAAACAAAATTAATTTAGATTTTTAAATTTTTGTTGATTACTGATAAAGCAAATCTATTTACATCATTCCTTTTTCCCCATTAAAAAATGTAGATAGCGAAATAGTTAAGAGTATGGCGTAGTGGCGTAATAATGAATAACTATTTTTGTTACAATCAATATTAAGTACGAAAGAAAGTACGGTTTAGAATCCTATAGTATATAAAGTACGAATAGTATACTATAGTATTCTTCCTATAGTATATAAAGAAAGTATATTAAGTACGAATCAAGAAAGTACGGTTTAGAACCCTACATAGATAGATAGTAAGCTTTTTTAATTGGTAGGCAAAATACAATTATTTTTTAATTGAGCGTTTTACCATTCTACTTTGAAAATTTTACATTTTCTGATTTGAAAATTTTACAACATTTTATTCGTAACACACAAATATTTAATTTATTTAGATGTAAATTGTTTTATACCGATTATAACACGTTATAATGTTATATGCAATGATTGAATGTAGTTATAATCCACTTAATATTAACGGATAAATCAACCAATCAAAAAAAAATATTAAGGGTTAAAAAATACACTTAAATATTATGCATTTAAAATTCATAACATTTCTTAATCTAAATTAAGTAAGGTAATGTTATTTTTTCACGATAATTTACAGACTAATCTACATAACAATTGGGCAAAAGGGATTTATATTATAAATTTGTATTTTTATTTCTATTATAGACAAAGCTTTCAGTTTATTAAATTATATAATTCATTAAGCCGATGATTTCTCAGCTTAGCTATAGCCTAAATGTATAAAAATGCTTACTTTAAGAACCATATAAATACCTATTTATACCCGTATGAACTATGTTCAAGGGTATAATAAATTTGCCATTACGTTTGTGACACCTTAAAGGAGTCGAGCTAGATATAGTGCCAAAGGTATGGATCGGCTCAGAATCGAATTCTGAGTCGATTAAGCCATGTGCGTATGTCTAATTTTATGGTAACAACTTTTGTAAAATTTGGTTTTGCTGGTGCAACTCGTTCAGGTAGCTGCCATACAACTTTTACTTTTAAATGAAAATAACTCAGGGTATATTGAAGCTAGGTGTCTGAAATTTAGTAAAGAGATGTAGAGTTAGATGTCAACAATTTTTGTAAAATTTGTTTGGTCTACTGCACTCTTCCTAGTTTTATAATATTTTCACGTTTATTATTAATTTTTTTATAATATTTATTCAATTATATATGTATCTGTTTTTATATTCAAACGACAGAAGTCTAAATGGTCATATTTTGAATGCAAATGAATTAAAAATTGAAGACCTAATCAATGTATTATATAGGTGGTAAGTTCCTAAATTAGATACTTAATTAATTAGATACTTGTATCTTAATCAAATTTTTATATAAAATTAATAAAAACATTAAATGAAAGATCCTTAAGAAAGATCTTAAAGATCCCGAATAATAAAAACCGAATTATGATTATGAACAATGTCTATAATATGATTACGAACTTGAATTATTATAGACATTGCATAGTTAGAGTATACTAGGAAAATGCCTATTCTAAAATTTGAAATGCATAAATAAAATGAAATGGTTTTCTTTGTTGTATTGGCGAATAAATTGTCTAAACTGTTTATTTTTTTCATCAGAAGTAAAAAGACATTTTAAATTATTTGGAAATTTGGAAAATTTGAAGCGAACAAATAACTTATATTTTGCCGCTAGTGCAGCGATTAGAATCAGTCTTTTCTTAAATTTTAATCCCTTACAATATATCTATATTGCCATAGATATATCTACTACATCTAAATCTATATTTTTTTTTTCAAAAAAAAAGTTTGTTTATTTACAAGAAATTTGTTTATTATTTAGATAAATTTAAAGATAAGTTAAGTTTATTTTTATTTTAAAGCATTTCTCATGTACATGGTGATCAAATTAAAATTAATAAATTAAAAATTTTCTAAATTTTTTTGTATTGAATATAGAAAATATACCTTCTAAAATGTCTTAAAGTTTTAAAAAGGGTTTGTGTCTCTGATAATAATGTAGAAATATTAATACTTTGATGCAACGAAATTATATGTAATTTAACAAATATTTCGTATATAAATGTTGAATTATGTATGTATATAAAACGGAAGATAAAAGTTTGTAAAGCCGATTTATAATAATAGCATTTGCCTAAAATAAGATGGTATACTGGCATATCATAACTAAAACAATCGTGTAATTATGAAAACAAATAATTCTATAATTTTTACTTAAAACAATTTTTTTTGGGTGTTCTTCCTTGTTTATGACATTACACTTTAAAATGTATTTAACTATTTAATACTAAAATCTTACAACAAGAGTTAATATCCCTTCTCAGTTTAGAGTCTTAACTATTTTTTTCATTTACAGAAGTTCAAAGATTTTTATACCCGTACGAACATAGTTTCAAGAGTATAATAAATTTGTCATTACAATTGTAACACTGTAAAGGAGGTGAGATAAATATGGGTAAGTACATATAATTTTGCTCACGATTGAATTCTAAGCCGCTTATGGTTATCTAATTCATAGCGTAGTGGTTAAATCGCCAAGCTTTCAATCGGAGGGTCTCGGAGGGTGAAGTTATATAATTAAAAAATATGTAGTAATTTCATATCGTAATAATATATATCGTATAATTAATAATAATATTAATAATAATAATAATAATAATAATAATAATAATAATAATAATAATAATAATAATAATAATAATAATAATAATAATAATAATAGCTGCTACAGTGGAGCTATCTTTGGTTTTGGTTTGTTGTAACAGATATAGTCACTGTTAGCAAATAGTAATAATAATATGCGGATTCATTGTTTCCTTACAGTCCCATTCCCAGTTCAAAGTTTCCGCATCCATTTCCTATCCTTTCCTATCCCTACTCCCTAACCAATATACTGCGTTAGCAGATAAGGGTTTCATAAAAGGGGAAGTGGGTTTAGTCAGTAAGAATCTTACACTACCAAATTTTTGCTGTCTTTGGAAGATTCCCACCTCCCTTAGAAAAATTAGTTTTCTTAAAAATAATGAAGATATGTCTAAAATTAAGCAATTCTTAAAACCTATTCAGGACTTGTTATAAATGTAGAAATGGGAAAAAAATAAGTAGAATATTGTATAAACAAATAAACATTTTTGTTCTTGAGTTAGTTAATTTTTTGTTTCGACTGTATTATCAGAATCGACTGTATAAATTTTATAAATATAGAGAAAATTTTCAATACAAGTGGACGTTTTTAGTAATAAGAAAATTTTGTTGTTTATTTACTTCATATTTTTGTTTCTTTTTTCCCCAGTTTTAATTTAATTTCCAAACTTTTCCGCTTCAAAGTTTTTTTTTTCCTCTTTTCTTTGTTACTAGCAATATATACAAAAGTTAATATAAGGTAAAATATATAAAAAAAAAAAGGAATAAAATAAAAACAGGCAACATTTAAGGAGACTTTTTTTAGTTCTCTGAAAAAAAAATTTTAAATCAAGAGACTTTTTTTTGTTTTTATTGTTTTATTTCAATTTTTTGGTTAGTGTCGATGATGATGACGAGAACGATGTTGTAATGTTTGCCTTTTTATGTTATTAAATTCAAGTATTCCTTGTTATTATTTTTGCTTTTTCGATTTTATTTTTTTTTCTTAGGTTGTTGTTTTAAAAATGTTATACGCATCGATAACTTTTCAATTGAATACCTATATACAAGGCTATTATAAAAAATTAATATTGGATACAAAATATACTTTTATATGTAGGTAATAATATATACATGTATATAAACGAAAATATGTATGTAATATCACTTTGCATGTACAATATACGCAAACATATTAATAAATGGGAATTTCCTAAAACAGTATTGTTTAAAATTAAAACAGTAAAATAAAAGAATTAATGCTTCAATAAATGAGAATGAAACTGGGCTCACTTCTTCTTATAATCCTATAGAATATTGTGGCAGTTTTTGAAATAGAATATATTTAGTGAAATGTATAGGCTAGGGCAGCGGTTCTTAAACTTTATACTTTGCGGACCACGGATTAAAAAATCTGAAATCTGCGGACCACCGAATTAATTTTACTTTCACAGATTGCTTTGGTTTGATTGTATTTATTTTGAATATTTTTTTAAAACCATTAAATTTAAATATTTATAAAGTGTATACATACATATATGATGCAAATTTATAAACTATCTCTTTGAAATTACGTACACAGGATAAAGGAAACAGGGCTACAGGGCCCCTAGTCAGTTATATATTATATAATGATTGGGCTACTAGATTTTATTTAAATTTAATGATTTTTTAAAAAATATTTTCATATTTTAAAACTTTCAAAAATAATTATTGAAGGAAAAAAACAAAATCATTTTTTTCATTACCAACATTGAAACTAATTTTAACAACATATTTAGTATTTTTTTTACGTTAATCATTTTTTTCTTCTCGAACTACTTAAAAAGGGTCCGCGGACCTCAGTTTAAGAACCGATGGGCTAGGGCAACTGTCATATAGTAAAGACTTCAAACTTTATAGAAAAGATAGAAAACAAATGTGTGAACAATTTAATTTTAAAGAAATTTGATTTTTAACTAATATAAACAGAAAACTAATATGATTATGCTGAAGTCCGTCGAAATGAAAAATGAATGAAATTCCTTTCGACACAATTAATCATTCGAAAGCAGGCAGTTAAGAACGAAATATTAATTAGTGCAAAATAATTTTTATTTTTTAAAAGAAAAAAAAGTAAAGATAATTTTTGTTTTGATAAGTTTTTTTTTTTTTTAAGTTATAAATTTAAAAACTTTTTTTTTAAAATCGGTGCATTGTTTAGAAAAATAATATTTTGAGTAATTTTCTTTCCAAACGCAAATCTTTTGAAATTTTCGTTTCTTCAATTTCCAATTATTCTAAAGCCGCTACAAAATTCATCATCGATTTATAAAATTTTACTTTTGAATTTGTTCTTTATACTGAACAAACATAAAACAAAATATAAACCAAAAAATACTAGATACAAAAAATATTTTATGAAAACTTTGACATCTGCAAAAAATATTTGCAGCCGAATGGATTTGAGCATACCAATTTTTTCGAATGCGGAACGAACTTTTTCATTCGAACGATTTTTTCTTCGGACTTCAGTGTGACCATATAAAAACTAAATTTAGCTTATTTTACTTTTTTATTGAACTTAAAAGATAGCCATTTAACAGTTAAACAGTTTAAGATAACCATTTAAAAGCTAACAGTTTAAAATAAAAAACAAAAACCCTCGTTAAAAAATAAAAAAACGTAGAGATGTATTTGTTTGTAACGGCACTAATATATAAAAGCAAGTATATAAGTGTATATATGTACATTTCTGTGTGCAAAAAGAATTCAATAAAAAGTGAATATACAAAAGTAGTGATTGAGTAAAAGAAAGATAAAGTAAAAATCATTCGTTTGATTCCTTTTATTAAAAGATTCGAAAAATCTGTTTTTCATTTGCCTCTTTTTACCGTTTTGTTTATATTTTTTTTTTTTTGTCATGATACAAAAGGTGTGTATACGTTGGATAAGACAGGAATTATAATTTATTATATTTTCACTTATTTTAATCGTTTTCACTTTTGAACATTGAATTTGTATAGAATATTTTTAAACATAAATGATATTGAACAATATTTTGTTATTGTTTAAAAGTTTAAAGTTACTTTACTTTTTAAAATAAAAATAAAAAAAAAATACAAAAACTTTTATTCTTGCACGAAATTTTAAATTTTCTTTATATTCTGTTTATATAATACTGTTTATATGTAAAAATAAATAAATAAAAATATTAAGTTTAACTAAAATAAATCATGCATTTTAAATTATTTAGATATAAAAAGTTTTAATTTACATAAGGTTTAACTTAAAAATTTTATCAGTCTTGCCTTGATTTTTTATTATTTTTTTTTTTCTTTTTTGCTTTAACTTTTTGTCAACTATACAAATTTATAAAACTTTAATTTAAGTTAACAAAGAATGGAATTTTTCTTAAAATAAAAGTTTAAAAGTTATAATAATTAAAAGTTATAATAAATGTACTTAACACTTTAACATAAACACAATCAAATCTATAATAAACTATTTTATATATTACTTATATAACTTCTATAATTGACATTTTTCATGTTTTTTTTTTTGGAATAACTTATGTATAGTCTTTAAATTTAATTTAATCATTGAATTCTGAGTAAATCAAATTTAGATTATAAAATTAAATTACAAAAGAAAATCGAATAAGAATTTTAATGTAAATTTCAAAGGTAAAAAATTCTATATAGACTTAATACATGTCAGTTTATTTAAGTCTCTCTTAATAGTCTCCTTCGGTTTACTTGAAATCTTTATGTATCTAACTTAGGTATAAATTTATATTGTACTCGGGTATACTATTTTTATTCGATAAATTTTTTTATCCTTTTTTTCTATTTCTTTATATTTTAAGATAAAAATTTTTAAAATCTTCAGGATGAGGATATTCTTTAATGTAAAAAAATGTTTAAAATCCTATTTAATCAAAAAAAAAAAATTAAATAAAAACAAAATAATTTTGACCATTGTTGAACGTGCATTTATGCCTACTACTTTTCCAATTATTTCGTAAAAATTGTCTTAAAATCTCAGAAGAAAAAGGACAAAACGTGAATAGATACCTTTAGTCTTTCTGATAAAGGATAACTTTTTAAATAAAAGATTAAGTATCTATTTCTATATAAGTTTAATATATTCACAAAAAAAAACAAAAAGAAAATCAATTTTACATTTAATATTATTGTATTTTTGTTTTCGTTTTTTTGTTCTACATTTTATTTATTAGAAGAGCTTTTCATTTTTTTTTTCTCCAGCCAACGATTGAAAATTTTACAGTTTCTAATAAAATTTAAAAAATTCTTTCCATATAACTTTGTAAAACTTTTATAATGGAAATCTTTTTTTCTAAAATTTATATAATACAACCGGAAATTAATATTTAAAGAATTCATTAAAATACACGAGAATTTATATAGTTAATTCCTGAATCAAAAATTTAATTTACTACAAAATAAAAAATATAAGAAAATATATTTTTTTAATTTCCTAAAAATATTAATAATTGATAAAAATTTTAAAATTTTTAATTACAAAATGTATTAATACTATACTTACTATATAAAGTATAATTATTTAAGAAAGTATACCTAATATATAAAATGGATATGGTATCAAGTTAATTAACAATGTTTAATATATATTATTTAATATTTATTATCTCATAATAAATTTTACTGATATCTTCGATTACATTTTAATACCAATTTATAACAAAATATATTTAGGTACCTATATTATATACCTACACATAATTATTACCCTTTTTTTCGAAAATTCAAATGCAACAAAGAATTCTATAGATTCTAAACGTGCAGTACATTACGAAAAAATTATCATCAGTTCATTAACTTATTTTTGTTTCTTAAAAATTGAATTCATTAACATTTTTATTTTATTTGAAAAAATACGACTGCAGCTAAGTCAAAAAAAAAAAATTTTCTATCTATAAAATAAATTTTAAAACAACTTTTACAATTATTTCTATTCGTAGAAAATACCAAGAAAACATAAAATATTTTTAATTATTAATGACTTTTTTTTTTTAAATATTCATATTTTCAAATTCATATTAAAATTAATAGAAAGAATTAATCAAAAAACAAAAATAAAATTTATATCTATAATTGAAGGACTCTTATTAATTAAAAATTTTATAATGGACTTCAATATCAAACAATTACACTTTTTCTATATATATTTAAAACAATACTCTATAGCTTTTTATTTATATACATTCGTTTTTGTTACTTCAAGCTACATATACCTATTATCTATATATATGTATGTATACATATTTGATGTATACATATCTTTATTGTATTGAAAAACAATATATTTAGATATGTATCTTCTGAAGTTGAATAGTTTAATTGCAATGGATAATAAATTACATAAGTAGCTGCATATACATACATATGTACATACATATAATTAGTTTAAGAATATTAAGAATCGACTATGGATTTTTATTATACTTATCTTATCACCTATATAAATACTTTTTCAATATATTTTTATTCCTATTATTCATTAGAAAACTGGCTTATCACCCAAATGTATTTTTTTTTTTTTCATATACATACATATATAATGGACGTTTATAAAAATTTCATTTAAAAATTTAATGTGTTCTACTGAAAACAAACACAAAACAAAAATAAAAACTAGTTTGAGTATATTATCAAATGTCAACTGCAATATTTATTAAAACTTGAAAAGAGCCATCTATATATCCATTCCTATATTATATTATTTTTACTTTAACCAATTTTAAACAAAAAAAATATATATATATATATAATTGACAACAATGTTGAATAATAGAGAGAAAGAACATTAAAACAAAGCAAAGCACTCCAATATTATTAGTTACACTTTGGTAGGTAGTCTATTGATCGATTTTAGAATTTTTTAAATATGTACCGTGGGATTGGGTATTTTCTGAATTGGTTTGATTTTTTTTTTTAAATAAAAAACAAAAATCATAATAATCAAATAATTACATTCAAATGTCTAGACGAATATTATATAAAGATATGTACATAGTTATTTTATTTTTTTTTTTTTGTAGATATACATATACATATTATATACATTACTGTATTATTGTTGATTTGTACTGACATTAATTTTAATGCATGAAAAGAATGATATAATATTTTGGTTTTCTTTATTCCCTTGTGAAATTCTTTTTAATAATACCTTGCATTTAACAAATCCAAAATAAAAAAAAATAAAAAAAAAAAGCACAAAAAACAAAAACAAAAAATCAGTAAGTATCAGTCTCAATTTGTTTTTAATATTTCATAAGAAGATTCTTAAATTTGTGATGGATCGTTTATTTAATAATAAGACATTTTAGAATTTTTATTTGATTTAGAATTAAACAAATTGAATCAATTAAAAATTTGAAAAAATTTATTCTAATTTTGGAAATTCATACGTATATTGTTGAATGATAATGTTAATAAAGAAAATTTTAATGAAATTTGATAATTGAAATTTTAATAATTTTAAGATTAATTAAAAGAAAAAAACTAAAGAAATACACAAAATATATGTATATGAATACAGAAAGTAAAAACAATTAAGTTAAAGTAATTAAATAAAAATTAAGTAAAAAAATAAAAAACAGTGAGAGTGCAGTGCAGAAAAATTAACACCTATAATAAATTTATCAAAAATTGTCCATTCAGAAATGTCTGTGTATATTCTGACTAAAAGTATTTATAAGTTGAATAAACCACCTTAGAATGATAAATTGATCAATCTCAACAGAAAGGAAGATGCCACCGCAGACATTGAATTGACTCTGTCTAGTGGAAAAGAATTTGTCAATATACGTAGAATATACGTATTCTCTTTATAATACAGTACTACAGAACATTAATGTTCAATCACTTAATAGTATACAGTATCGCAATCATTAATATTCATTGACAGTAAAAAAAATAGGATAATACAACACTTTAACAGTCGTTTTATATTTTAAAATGGATTCAATCGTTAAGCAATCGTTGTACCGTTTATTGTGTCATTTCTGCTTTAAGTCTTTGACACAAATAAGAATTATATTAAAACAATATTATATTGAAAAAAAAAATAAAGCAAATAAAGAAAATTATATTAAACCTATTAGAAGACTCTTTTATATGACTTCAAAGATCAAACCATTAGTAAATTTAGAGGTAAATATTTTAATATATTTATATATAAATATGCTGTTATAAAGAGAACTACAAATATTGACAAACTTTTTTCCACTAAACAGAGTCGATTCGATATTATATTATTTTTTTTATATATATATTTAATATAGTATTTGACGAAAAGAAAGTTTGTATAATATTCTAAGGAAAAAACTGGGAAGAATACAGTTGCTATTGTCAACTCCTAAATATCCGTATACGAACTCGTTATTATATTCAAAATACAATATCTATTTTTTATATCTAATAAAATATAACTAATACGAGTGATACACTCTGCTTATAATATTATTTTTTTAAATTTTAATTTTTTTTAAATAATTTGAGTGAGTTTTATAATTTCAGGAAACTATGGTTTATACGTATAATTCTTTATACGCATATTTGAAACTATCATCTAATTTTCTATGTTTGAAATATGTAGAGATGAAAAAGTTAGTTATTCGAGAGCTATCTGAAGTTCTGGTCAAATCCCAACCAAAAAAATAGGGAACCTAGAAATTGATACAACAATATTTTGTGTTAATTTCAAGACTAGATTCTTTTAGTTTTGGAGTTATTGCACTGACGGACAGGCGAACGTCACTGAGTGACATTTGAGTCTATATGTAGCATATTTATTTCGAGGTGTTACAAACGGAAAATTAATTCTAATATATGTACTTCAGACTATCTTACAGATATATAGATGGTGCTAACATTTTACTAATTTTAAAAATTACTTATAAAATTATAAAATTCTAAATAAAAACAAATATAAAATGTTTTTAAGTTTTATTTTCGAAAACTAAAATTAAAAATTATAAAACTATAAATGAATATGATTTATTTATTCAAAATATGATATGATTTATTTATTCAAAATAAAAAATATTTCATATCTTTCTAATAAAGATTTCCCGGATGTGATTTATTAAAACATTTTAGCTTGATTTTAACACCTACCTTTTTATACAAAACGAACATGAACAACGTTATCAAATATTATAATATCTATTAAATTTAAATGGCAAAAAAATAAATTTACTTATGAAATTCTTTAAAACAAAGCTTTTATAAATCAAATAAAATTTTAAATAATTCAAAAAAAAGAGACTGTAGTCCTACTGAGATAATAATTAAAAACACTGCAGGATATTTTACTTTTCATTTAGAAAAATATTTTAATTTTCAATTTCTTAAGCGATACCTAAAAAAAGAAATTACCCTCTCAAATTTTTAAACATAAATAAAATTTTTCAAAATAAAAGAAGAAATACGAATTAACATCTTAATATAATTTGTTGGGTATTTATTCTGAAAAAGGTTAAAAAATCACCAGAACTTTAGGGTGAGGTAAAAGCGTCAAGAAACGTTAAAAAACAATAATTTTGAAAAAAGAGAACGAGTTTTACTGAGAAAATAAAATTTTATATTAAAAATTATGCATCGGCTCACGAAAGTGATTAAAGGCTGCGGGAATCTACGCCCCACGAATTATGACCCCAAAAAAAAAAGGAAAAGAGACCCTAAAATTTGTATGGAATTTGGGGCCGTGGGTCGTAGATTTTTCACATGAAAAAATACCGCAATTTTGTGTAATTTGGGGTCTTTTTTCATTTTTATTTTGGAACCTTAATTCATAATGAATTATGGCCCCAAAAATTTTTATTTTTTGGGGCGTTTTATCATTTTTATTTTGGGACCTTCATTCATAATGAATTATGGCCCCAAAAATAAAGCTAATTTAGAGTCTTTTTTCATGATTCGCTAATAATAGTAATCAAAAGTATTAATATTATTTGTAAAATCTTTTAATATATTTTTGATACTGACATCAGTAGTGTAGCGAAGGGTTTCTAATTTGATACAGGCCGCCTTGAACTATATAGCATTAATGTCAAAAATAATTAGGAGTTATTTTAGAGTTGGATTCGAAACAAGGTGTTCCCTTTTTCCAAATTAAAAAAAAAATACTGGAAAAGGCTATAACTCTGCTTTAGAATCCAACACTAAAATCCTTCCTAATTGAGAATCTCGCATATAGATAAATATATAAATATTTTGCAAAAGGCGAATATCCCTCATTTAGTAACAAACTATAAAATACCTACCTAATACAAAATCTCGCTTATACATATATGTAAAAATTCTGCCGAAAGGGTAATATTTAAAATATCCTGGGAATAGGTAATATTTATGTCAATATTTATGTCCTTACTGTCGAAATCCAATTGATGATTAAATAACAGTTTTCGTATAATTCAAATAATTATTTTATTGGAGTATTTTTATTTATAAATTTTTAACTGGAAGTTTTTTATTTCATTAAAATATTAGATAGTGTTATGGCAATTTATTTGTTCATTATTTATTTTGCGACGATAAATATTCGACATTATTTCCTTCTTGCGACTTTATTTCATTTTTGATTTTACGACTTTATTTCATTATGAAATAATAATGTCGCATTTTATCCGACTTTATTTTATTTTTGATTTTGCAACATTATTTTATTATGAGTTGGATTCGAAGATTTTGGCTTACTTGCCAGAATTATAACCAATCGAGTTTTGGCTTGCTTTTTGAGTCATAAATATCTAGGGGACTTTTGACGTATTACCGATATCAATAATTTGAGATAGGATTTATAGGACTTCTGATCGCGAAATTTTTGATCTGATCTTATTTATAAGTTTGTGTTTTTGGTTTTACAAATGTAAAATATTAAATAAAACTAGTTTCTGAATTCTAAAAAAAATGTATTATTGTAAAATTAATTTTTAAAAGTTTTAAAAATTTCTATAGAATTCCCCCTAATTATCATAATCCTTTGCCGAATACATGCAAATGTCTACGAATTTAATGACTTAATATATGCATTATTGTTTATTTAATTTTTTTATTATAAACTTGCAATGTGTTTCAAAGAAATTCACAAATTCTAATTTTATTTGGATATAGTTCCGAACAAGGATGATAAGATGATTTCAATAAAATTTTAATTTTTCTTAAAAGAAAAATTTAAATTTTTGCATTTTTTTAGGTAACGGCAATATGGTGTAGAACTCATTTTTATTTCTTATCTTTAAAAAAGTTGTTAAATAAGTTGAAAATATTGCTGATTATATTAAATTGGTTTTCGCTTTATAATTATGCTCAATAAAATACATATTACTTTTGGGGTTATTTTTCATTTTTATTTGGGGCAATAATTCATTATGAATTATGGCCCCAAATTAAAAAAAAATTGGAGTCTTTTATCATTTTTATATTTTAGGGCCTTTTTTAATTTTTGCTTTGGGGTCTTAATTCGTAGGTAGATTCGCACAGTCGTGATTAAATTGTAAGAACATTGGACATATTCTACAAATCTTTTCGTTTCCCTTCCGTTTCTAATATAAAAATATTTTTTGCTATAGAAAATGTTTTTTAATTGGACAAAATTAAAGAATATTATTGCTGAAGTTCGTCATTTTACAAGCCATGAACAAGATTTTATTTAAAAATAAAATAAATTATTAAAGCATAAAATTGGATTTCAACAAGATCTAAATTCCTTCAGAAATTGCTGATTATTTAAGCATGGATTTTATTGCAAATATTTTTCTTGAGAATATCATTTACTAAAAGGATTTTGATAAAATAAAATAATTCATATAAGTAAAATAAATTTAAAAATTATTTTCTTATTTATTTAATAAAATGATTTTCCATTCAATATAAATTTTAACAACACAAAAGAAAATGTATATGAATAGCTCAAACGAGATACAAAAAAGAGATTTTTAAAATTATTGCATACTTATAGGTTTCATATTATTTTATATTTTGTTTTTATTTTGGAATGAAGTTTTTATTTTCTACAAAAAGATAAATAGAAATGGTTAAAAGATGAGCCAGTTCTACTCTACTGTAGTTCTAATCTAGTTCCACTCTAAAACTGATTATATTTAAACAATAATAAAAGTGTTATTTATAGTGAAGTTATTCCATTAATATGAATTTTACTTATTTAAACCTCTTTTTTTTCATAAGTTAATTAATTAAATCTCTTTTTGTGATAAGTTAATTAATTTTTTGCAAATATTATATGTTCATAATTTAAAATGAATCAATTAATAACACCATAGTACAATTGAGTTATTAAAAATAATTTTATTATAATCTATAAAAAATGAAGAAAATAATTGTTTCCAATTTTTTAGAAGATTCATTGTATAAATAAAGAAATAAACTACAATTAAGTTGTTGACAATAAAAATAACAATTGTAAACATCTAATAAAAATACCATATTATTTATTTGTCTATATACCTATAGTATTATTTTTAATTACATTATTTATTACTAACTTTAATATAAAAGCATTAAAGTTTAACACATACACATTGTGTTATTTATCGATTAAATTTACAATCAAATAATGTAAAGAATAATTTATTGTCGTCAGTTAAAATCTAAAATAAAAATGATTATATGTATATAATAATATTATATAACTTCAAATTTGAGTCCATGAAAATATTTATAACTGAAAATTTTTTTATAATTCACGATTATTTTCCACAATTATTTATATCTTTATAAGAGATGTTATAGGATGTATATATATAAAGTGTATTTACAATCCTCCTCATTGTTGTTGAGTTCTAAGCATTAATCATACATCTAGTTGAAAAATGTTTTAATATTTTTTCTTAGAGTAATTTTTTGTTATTTCATTGTCTTTAAATTGATTTGAAGGCGTTAAATATTTCTATATATATTATGTAACCACTAATATTGAAGACGAGATATTTACCTATTCTCATATACACAATATAATTTTTTATTAATTATAATTTATTTATTGAATATGTCTACACTTTTTAAAAATTTGAAATGTCTGATTTTATATATGTATATAAATATAGCAATATAAATACATATAAACTTTACATAAAATCACATAATAAAGAATTATAATTTAGCTATTTTAATTTATTAATTGTTAAAAAAAAATTCCAAAATTTAATTAAAATACACCATCTATCCAAAATTTAACACAAAATCATTATAAATCGGCTTCCATCATAATTTTAAATTTGTGTCATTAATTTAATCAATTTAATCTGCCCACAGATAGGGATTAGAGACATTTATAAATTTGTATAGGTACATAATATATTTATTTTGTAAGATGCCTACATAATATAATTGTATATTCATGTTACATGAGATTATGTAATTACATATTTAAAATGCCAGTGTTTTACAATTGACTTTTTTCTTTCAATTTTCAAATTGATCTTAATTTTCTTATTCTTTGAATAAATTGGTTCTTGTTATTTTTACATACAAGCAAACCTACACTTTCAAAACAAACATATATATATTCTATAAATGATATACAAGTACATATGCATTGCATACTCAGTTTATTTTTCAGTTCAGAATGGTCTTAAATTAAAATCTATGTATAGCTCTAATCTATGTGAACTACAGTCTACAATATTAATTGTACAATTTCAATATAATAAAAGGAAGCATCTAAAATACATTGTTCTTGTCTTATTTTTGATAAATATTAAAGAAAATAAGAAATTCTATCTTTCCAACTTATTTTATATTTATAATATCGTACTGCATGATATTAGAATTTGGGATAGTAATTTTAATAAAAATATTGAAAAATTTTAAAAATTTTATCAAATTGAATTGAATTAACAAGTAAAAGTAACAGTAAGTCGATGTAACCGACTTATTTATACCCTACACCTAAAAAATTCAAATTAAATTAAAAATCCATAAGTTATTTTAGTTAGGTATTTAATATAACTAAGCTAAAAAAATAAATGCTTTTACAACCTTTGTACAAAATTTCGAAGATATGCTTGTTTGATCTTGGGAGTTGTGTGGCAGATACCCGAACAACTATTCTAATTCATCTTAAATTTTGGACAAATCAGGGATTCAGGAAACAACACCCTAGTACCAAATTTGAAGTTTCTATCTTTATTAATTTCGAAGATACGCTTGCTCGGTTTTGGGAGTTGTATGGGAGGTACCCGAACAGCTCCTCCAATTCATCTCAAATTTTGGACAAATAAGGGATTCAGGAAACAACACCCTAGTACCAAATTTGAAGTTTCTATCTTTATTAATTTCGAAGATACGCTTGTTCGGTTTTGGGAGTTGTATGGGAGATACCCGAACGACCACTCCAATTCATCTCAAATTTTAGGCAAATCAGGGATTTAGGAAACAGCACCTTCGTATCAAATTTTAAGTTCCTATCTTTATTAATTTCGAAGATATGCTTGTTCGGTCTTTGGAGTTGTATGGGAGGTACCCGAACAGCTCCTCCAATTCATCTCAAATTTTGGACAAATAAGGGATTCAGGAAACAACACCCTAGTACCAAATTTGAAGTTTCTATCTTTATTAATTTCGAATATATGCTTGTTCAATTTTGGGATTTATATGGGAGGTACCCGAACAACCACTCCAATTCATCTCAAATTTTAGGGGTATCAGGGATTCAGGAAAACACACCCTCGTACAAAATTTTAAGTTTCTGTCTTTATTAATTTCGAAGATATGCGTATTCGGTTTTGGGAGTTGTATGGGAGGTACTCGAACTCATGGTCCGATTTTGCCCATTTGCAATCCCCGCCTTACCTTAGTCATTGTTAACCTACAGTATAAATTTCATCAAGATAGCATCATTATTTTTTAAGTTATCGTGCGTACGGACGGACGGACGGACCGACGGACGGACATCGCTAAATCGACTCAGGAGGTGATCCTGATTCAGAATATATATACATGTCTATACCTAACTCACTTCCTTTTGGTGGTTACAAACACCATACCAAAGTTAATATACCCTATACTTAATGTGTAGGGTATAATAATAATCAAATATGTACACTCGGACTGCGATTGGCACCTTTTCAATTTAAAACTTTACGATTTACACCTTGAGTCTACTTGAAGTTATTTTTTTTATTTTACGCTATTTTTTCTATTTACACGCAATTTCAATTTCTTATTGACAAATTTGACTAAAGAGTAGAGTTTTTAAATCTAAAAATTTCACTTGAAGTAGGTAAGGTATGTATGTACATCAAAATTCAAATTAAATATAGAATTGTTTTTGCTCTGCTTATATAAATTAATAATAAAATTATTAGTAAATTTAATAGTTACATCGTTTATACATATTCTAAACTTTGCATCAAGTCTTTTTTATGTACATAATAGCAAATGTCTCCTAAATTACGTGTAAAAATTAGAATTATTGCTAAACTGTTGCAACTTGCAAATTACAAAGGCTTAAAAGGGACATGTATACATAAAGAAAGGAATATGTACACATACATACATATGTACATTACATATGTATATAGAACCATAAATGGCGTGGTTTTTAAGCACAAAAAAAATATATATTTTTCCAAAATAAATAGCATTAATTAAATTAAATACATAATATATTAAGATTTTTTATTATAAACTAAGAAAAATAAGGCATGAGTAATATGTATATGCATATGTGTGTGTAACTCTTGTCTAAAAGTTCAATAAAAAGAAAATTTTATACACAAAAGGTTTCGTTTAAGTACAAACAAAATTAAATGTGTAAACATATTAAACGTATTGTGATTAGTACTTTATGTATATACTTGTACATCCATACATACATCCATATTCCATACATACCTACATAAAAAAAAACAATTCTATAGAAATTCGAAAGGTCTTCAGTGCAGACTGCAGGGGTGTATAGAATATTTTCATTTCAATTGTGCGTCACTACAGTAACTGATGAAGTTTTCAATGCTAAATAGCTAATGTTTGTTACGTGAAAATGTAAAGAATATACAAGTCAAAACAATAAATCTATTATTATTTATGGCGATGGTGAAGATGATGATTCAGCTAAAGCAGCAAATCAATTTAAATATAACACCGAAATGAGCACATAATCATTATTTCTCGCATCAATACTAACTCTAAAAATTATGAAAAAAATATATTATACCTAGGTGGTTATACTTACTGCAATTAAAATCTGATAAAGTAAAGGAAGAACTCATGACCAAAAAACAAATTACCAAACATTCTTTTTATTATTATTATTATTATTATTATTACATTAATGCATTATATAAATATAAATACATCTTGATTATAGGGCCGGTTGCATTTTATGCATGTGGGCCAGCTCATTCTTTTTTTTTTAATGACATTTATGTATGTGCATACATATGTATGTTACATTATATAACATAACCTACAAAAAGTTTGGAAGCGAAGCGAATGTGTATTTGGCATAATATTAAAATAGGAACATAAAAAAAAGTAGAAACATTCTAATTTTAATTTTTCTTACTTTGTTCTATACTTCTTTTAGATTTTGTATTGCAATTCTTTTTTAATTATGCTTATATAAAGATAACATTCCACCAAACTAAGTATACATACCAAGTAAGTATGAACCAAGTAAGCTACCTTGCCTTGCCTTACATCTTGTCTAAAAGTTTGCGAAAACAAAAAATATCTGCCGTTACAAGAGGTTTTACGAAAAGTTTATGTATTATGAATTATCGTCCCAAAAATTATTTGTGCATAGTACATTTTTAGGTACTATTACCTACTAGTAAAAAATAAATGATGTTAGTCACTTAATAGTCAAAAAATTTTAATAGATTTTAAAAATTTATTAAAGTTCAATGTAAAATAAGAATTTACAAAAAAAAATTAAAAAAATCGTTACATTAATTCATAGAAAAAAACTAAAACAAAATCACAAGAATTGTGCATTCTTTTTAGTCTCAAAAAATATTTGTGCACCTGTCTTAATTTCACGTCAAAGTGTCTGAAATAAAATTGTTTAAATTTTAAATAAATATTTACACCTAAAATTATGTAAGAATTATTTTACTTAATAAGAAGTATTTCCTCCCCTAGCTTTTATAACTTCCTGAAGTCTATTTTACAAATAAATTTGTGTATGTTTGTAATGACAAGTAAGGACCTTTGTTGTTTTAATATATTACCGAAATCATATATGTATGGGGCCTCGGTGGCCTAGTGGGTAAGAGCGTATAAAATACGCTGTAAACACTGAGGGAGTGTGGGTTCCAATCCCACACACGTCGTAAAAGTTATTGCCCCTTACGACATTTACAGCCACGCCTGAAAATGAAAGGCTGTGTAATTTCCTGTTCACATTTATGTGGCAGAGAAATGCACTAAAAAAAAAATAAAAAATCATATATGTACATACATAGAGTATGTAGAACCAAAAATGTTAGTCAAATCTGTTGATTTGAAATCACCCCAAGATATTTGGGATATTTCGGGATATTTGGGATATTTCGTAAAAAGATGACCGTATTTTTGGTATACCTGACCTAGTAAAATTAAATTGAGCTTATTTCTTTGTTTTATTTCTATTGTTCTTTTTATTTGTTTGTATGTCAATTGATGCACATAAGTATGTAAGGTAAAAATTTTTTTCTATTTGCTACAACCAAATATAAGCCAAAGTATATATATTATATATAGTATGTATATGCATTTAGATATATACATATACATATATTTTTTTCCATTAAGTGGAATTTTTATTATAAATTTAAGTTTACCCTTATAGGTTATACCACATACTTATTTGTTAATACCAAAGATAATATAAACCTATAATAAATCAAAAAAGCTCGTTGGAATCATGGTTTATTTTTGTTTTGTTAAAATATTTCGAAGAAAAAAAGAAAAACATAAAATAATGAGACCCGGATTTTTATACAAAAATTTGTATGACAATGGACATTTTATTAGTATATATTATCTTTGTTAATACTATGAAACATATATACACATTAAACCCCACGTCGTACAAATTCAGACGACACCTATTTACACCAGGGAACCACGTCGTACAAATTCAGATGACACCTATTTATACCAGTGAATCGCATGTCATTCAAAAATATACGACATCAGTAACTCTAGTATTTTCTCTATAACTCTAATGCCGTTCGATTTTCGAATTTTCCTTGCATTTTGATCTTTACAGCATGTTTTTATTGTAATTTTTGGATTTATTAGAGACAAAATTATAAATCAGAAATATAAAAGTATAAATAATATCCATGTAAAAGATTAAAAACGATAGAAATAGGTATAAGTTTTTTGTTTATTTAGAATTCAAATTAAATGGTTAGTAGAGGACGACAAAAAAAAAGGTTACAGTAAAGGCATTGTTGTTTTAGCATATAACCAGATAACTAATAAAGGAAAAACTGTACAACTGTACAGTATACAAATACAATAATAATAATAATTATATACTGTTATTTTTATTATAACCATACAATAATGCGTTTATTTACAATATTATAAAGCAGTGGTGTATAATATTGTGCATAAACGTGACATGCCGGGGTATGCAACAATTTTATGTACTGAAATTAGAATCGAAAAAAGTTAGAAATAGAAACAAAAATAAAAACACTAAAAATTTGTCGACGGTTTTCAGACGATGCCGTTCCAGATGATACTTTTTATCGTCCGGAATCACGTCGCCTGAAAACGTACGGCAAAAAACCCTTTCGCGTAAGGATATAGAAGCACTTAAAAATTGTGCGACAACAATTTTATTGTTTTGTATCATCCAAAGAACATTTTAAGAAGAAAAAAACACCGTGGGATGATATATTACTCATTTACGGTTCCAGGAGCAATATCGTTGATATTAGCTTGGAGCTTAATGTGTTAATATGAGATGATTATTATAATTATTGCAATTGGTGGAAAACTCGAAAGTGACCAAGAGGAACTGCAAGTGCTTCGTCAGGGCAACCAAAACCACCTCCCTATTAAAACCAAAATTTAGGAATTTAGGAAATTTGGATTATGGGGGATCGGTAGGAAAATTTGGAAGGACTTTTTGTATTAAAAACTTAGCGAATGTCATAATATTTAGTGTGTGGAAGAAAAATCGAGGTATTTGCGGTTATTTTTTTAAATATGTAATCATATTTTTCAGAAATTGGTAAGTATACATTATTGCTATGTATATTTTATTTTTCTACGATAGAACACACAACACAACATTTTAAAGTTACTGCATTTAATTGATGAGGTAGAAAATTTTCATACTAAATCATGGCCAAGAATCTGATACAAATTTCTGCCAAAATGAGGAAAGGAAAGGTTCATAAATATTTCGCCAAAAAAATTTTAAAACATTTTTTTAAAAAGAAGTAAAAATTATATGAAGAAATATATACAAATGTTGTAACTATATCAATTGACATACAAACAAAAAAAAAAACAGAAAAACTAAAATAAACTAAAATACGATCAACTTGATTTTACGAAATTAAAAAAACTGTTAACTTTTTTCTTCCACGCGAATACTCTATATACCTATACATATATAGTTACTTTATGATATTATGTATTGGTATTTGGCGAGCCGTTCAATAAATTATTTTCAGTGCATTCATTTGCTTTAATTAAAGTTAGCAGTTGCCTAGAACATTCTATTGCAGCATTATAATTACAATATTATTACAAATTATTAACTAATAAAATTATAAAAATAAAAATTTAATAGAATATTTAAAAAAGTAATATTAAAATTCATTCTATTTATATTTACATATATATATTAAACACTTTTAGTGACACCTATTGACAAATAGAGAACATTCGATTTAAATGTAGCAAAAATGTGAACAAACATTATATTGCTTTTTAAGAACTGTCAAATAGAAAAAAAATCAAAGGAGGTTTTTCGAAAATTCATAACGGTATATATTTCATGCAATATTCACTAATATTGTACACGCAACAAATCAACAATTATTTTATATTAAACTAAAGTTTATGTTATGTGCTATCCTACTAAATATTTTTTTTTATAATTAATAATAATGAAATATTTTAAATTAGATTTCAAAGTGTAAATTCATAAATATATTCGTTAAAATTTGTTTAGAAATTAAAATGATCTTTTTGGTAAATATAAAGTATAAAATTAAAAAACAGAAAAATATGTCACGGTGAAAAACAAAGCAGATTATAATTCAACAATTTTAAGACTTACCTTTGCCAAAAATATTAACCAAAACTGGACAAAAGATTTAAAAAGGTAAGTGTATAAACATTTTTCAAAAATCGTAAGCGTTTAACGTTATATGTTAAGTATTATGTTATAACGTAAGCGTTATATGTTATTATATGTAAAAAAAATACCATTAATCTTAAAAATAATTTTCAAAAAATCTTGAAACTTAATAAGAAATGTATGTATTTGCTAGACTGTATGACTGTACTTAATTTGTTTTTATCACCATTTAAAATTTCTATGAAAAATATTATTTAAATAAAATACCATATTTAATTTTTTTAATGAATATAATTTATTTCCATTTGCTTTTTTAAAATTGTAAACTTAAAATATAGAAAAAAAATGAAGATACTAAACACTTTATTTTATCTCAAATATTTAAAAAAATATTTTTTTAAAATTATTTTATCACTCTTCCCATGAATTAATTAACTTACTGTTTTATACAGTATTTTTTTTTTAAATTAGCAATACATCAACATAAAATTATTTATTTATTGTTTTTTTTTTTATTTTTTTTTTTTTTCAATTTTAAAATAAAATACATGGTTATTTAACTTAATCTAAAAATTTCATAAATAATATAAAATAATTTATAATTATTTCTATTAAAAAAAAAACAAGAAGTCATTTTAAGAAAAGATAAAATGATAATTTTTTTTTTGTTTCGTTATTTATATTAATTAATTATTTGTTTATATTAAATTTTATCATCAGTCTGCCTTTCTTTTATAAATTCTTGAATTTTCTTTGTAACAAATGTATTTTCTGTACGGCTTTTCTTTAAAATAATTTCATCATTATCAAATGGTAAATTACGTCTTCCAGCTTTAATATGTTGATTAATTTTTTCCAATTCTTTTGCTGGACTTTTGTATATATCAAATGTATATTTAATTGGCGATTGTGATATATTAGCCTTTTCTAACGTTTTTATATAAAGATGATGATTTGCAGTTAATTTTCTTGGCGACATCATTTTTTCTGGTGGATGTGGTGATAATAGTAAATTAACACCACTTTGTGTATTTTCACCAAATTCTAATACGTATGATTGCATCATTGGAACATATACAACATTATAAAATGTTATAATATCATGATAATGTGCTGGTTCTTTTTCACCATTTGTTTTTTCAGTTGACGGTTTTATTAAAACTTCACGATATATATTACTAGCAGCTTGTGGTTGATTTCGATAAAATTTCATAATATCTGTAAAAGTTTTACCTGACACTTCTTTAATTTTAATAAATACATAAATTGCACACATTATCAATTGATCCAAATGTCTATCACGCATTAATTCAGTTTTATTAACAATAGAATACTCAAATATTGTCCATATTTGATTTAAAATTTTATCATCTTGTAAGTCTAATTCTTTACATAATTCATGAATTCGCATATATGCTAATTTATAAAATTTTCTTAAAAATAATTTCATTGAAGCACTACCCTTTCTTGGTGTATCTGGTTGTTGTTGTTGTTGGGGTTGTTGTACCTGATGATATTGTAAATTTTGTTGCATTCGATTATTTTTTGCAATATCAGAAACTACAGCTTTTCCAACATTGAATAAATCTCTTCTTGCACAATCTGTACCTGATGCTGTCTGATTAAAACATTCATACGCTGAATTTATTGGTGAAAGAATTACTTGTCGGTTATTAATATTTTCAATATTAATGCTATGAATATTTATTCGATTATCGACATTAGCCCATGGTGGTATTGAACCATTTAATATTTTAATATGATTCCATAACGGCGATGTGCTTTTCCAAGCTAAAAAATCTAAACATTTTTCTTCAATTGTATTTAAGTGAATAATTAAGGAACGTGTTAGAATATCTTCATGTCTAGTAACAACAATTTCAATAACTTTATAAAAATTAAAAGCTTGAATATCAAAACATTTTAATACCCATGGAAATTTAACATCAGAATTATAAGCAGCAATAACAATTTCAACACAGCAAGCAATTAAAGTTGTATGTAATATTTCAGAATCCAAAAATGTTTGTGGTTTTAATAATGGTTTATTTCTTAATTCAGCTATTGTTATCTTTTCCAACAAATTATAATAAATACCTTTTGCTAAATTAAATTTATTAGAGTCTTCATATTTTGAAGGATATTTTTCACAAAATGTATTACACATTATAGAAATTCTTTCTTCAATTTTTGTAGTACATATACCAGATTGTTCCAAAAATTTTAAAAATTCTTTTGAAAAATAACGATCTCCAACCATTTTCAACTTTTTAACATTTTGTGTTGCATTAGATATTGGTTCTGATGACTCTTTATTGGGTAAATGATGCCTACGAGTTAATGGCGTACATGGAATTAATGATTTTATACTTTTTTCAAAATCAATGTCATTATTTGATTGCTTAACATTTGTATTATTTAATAAAATCCTTTCGTCAATTTCTCCAATACTTAAAACATACTGTTCATAGGAATTATTTATTGATTTATAATTATATTCAAAATTTTGACAAGATAAAATATCTAAGAAATTTTTGTCATTTCCTTGTAAAACTTTGGTTTTTAAAAACTTTTCCATGATTGTTTTGAATGAATACATTTTTATATCTTTTGCTTCAATATATTGTGCGTCATGCATTTGGCAAAGTTCATTTATAACACGAAATTCTTTTTCAACGTCAGTATTTTTGGACTTAATAATCTCAGCAAAATTTGGATTAAATAATTCAATTCGTTTTTCTTTCAATACACATAAATATATTAGATCCATTCCACATAAAAGCAAATGAAATGAAGTTACAATATCAAGTGTATGATTTGGATCTTCACTCTTTGCACTCAAAAATAAACACCAGCAGAACTCATAGAGCATAGTTGCTGAAATCAAGCCTGGTTTTGATTTTTTATTTTTTTTATCATTTTCTGGTAGTATAAACATTTTTTGAAATGTTTCATTATATTTGTGATAAAGCACACATGATATACCAAAACTTCTTTCTAATCTTTCAATTTGATTTATAAAACTTTGTGATAGTTTTGTAAATTCAATCCATTTTCGTATTTTTGTTAAGAATTCACTAATACTGATTTGGCAACTTCTTAACAATTTCGTCAAAGAAACACAATTACCTTTAATAACTGAACCAGCAGTTCCTACCGTTGGTGTAAATGAATCTCTACAAGCAGCATATAAAGCACAACAAAGCCAATGACTTGGTTCTCCTTCTATATTCGATGTTTTAAAAACTTCTTGAAACGTTTTCCATGATTTCTGTTCAGTTTCTTTATCCATATTTAATTCTCGACATATATTGACATATTTCTGAGAAATTTTCTCTAAATCCTTTTTATCAATAGACATTTTGACAAAAATTACATGCACAGTATTATTTTTTACAATAAATTTTATAACTTTTTTTTGTCGACAAGAATTTCCTAATGTTATTTTGACAACTATGCTTTTCCACCCGCTAAAATTTTTTCAGTACGGACAAAAACTATATGTACATTACCAAACAATAAAACGTCTTGTTATGAAATTTTCTACAAACCGACTACAGCGCTACTGAAGTTATTGTATTAATAAAATATTATTTTAGCTTAAACCATTTTTTAATGAATTAAAATAAAAAACAATATGCATTTATTAATTACAGCTGAATATAAATTATAATTATATTAATTATAAAATATATTTAATTTATTTTAATTTCTTTGGTTAGTTAAGTTTTTTAATATCTGGCTCATTATACATATTTGTTTATCTACTGTACTATGAATGGCAATTTGCAATATGGTATTTTAAGTAGAATGGGAAATTTCATTTTTGACATATTAGAAATATGCAATGCAAACTGACTGATCCAATCCAAATAAAAAGTAAAAACAGTCCATATAAATTATAAATACGGGAAAACAGAAGTGAAAATTTTTTATTGTTTCTTAAACATCTTTAATCATATTTTTAAATAACTTTTTTTTAAAGAAAAACAATTTTATGAAGTATTTTATTCAAAATGAGCGGATATCCTAATAATAGCGGTTACTACGAAAGACTACTAAAGTATGCCTCAGTTACTGGAATATCCCGAGATATTGTAAACTTCAATAAGATGTGTCGATTATGTATGTTTGAAAGTGAAGATGAAAATAATTTAGACTCATTTATACAAGTTGATATGGCAGACACAATTGGAACTCAATTCAGTAATAAACAATCAATATCATTTATACTGAAAAATGTTATAGGACTTCCTATTAGTGTAAATAATTAAATAATCAAAAAAGTTTGTAAATGTATATATCGATATTCCATTTTTATTTTTATTTTAGACATTTAGAGACAGAGATATGCCACAACAAATATGCCGCAAATGTATTGTTAGAATTGGTGAATTATATGCCTTTCAAATACAGTGTCATAAAATTGATTATCTATACAAAGAATTACATCACTTAATGAAAGAGTATTATTTAGATTATGATGATGGACAAAATTATTATTCTGAAGAAAATGATGATGATAATTTTGAAGTTGAATACTTAGATGATAATGTACAAGCTTATGAAGTTGTCGAAACAGTTCAATATGACAATGAAATCATTATGATTGATAATAAATCACCAAGTGAAAATATTGAAACAGAAAGGTAATTTTGTATGTTATATTTTATTTTGAAATTCTTGAGTTTTATTTTTTTTAGACCTTTTACTCCAGATTATCCTGAAATTATAGAGTGTTGTTTTTGTAAACAAACTTTTGAAACAAAAAAGGCTAGAAAAAAACATCTTAAACATGTCCATCCTGGAACTCAATATGCATCTTGTATGTTATGTCCTAAAATATTTTCAACAAGGTCTAGTTGTTCAAGGCATATGCTTAAATTTCATGGTGAAAATACTAGAAAAGTTTGTCAAATTTGTTTTAAAGTTAAACTGAACAGAGAAGAAATGAAGGCGCATTTAGAGTAATTACTTATAATTTTGAAAATAAATCATTATTATATATTTACTTAATACTTGCATGTATTAGCATTTAACAATCTAAATAATATCATAATGCTTTTAGTATTAGAAGTATGAAATAAGTTTTGCTTTGATTAAAGCAACAATAATATTGCAAAAATAAATTATACGCTTTTAGTAACTTATTCAAATTGAAAGAATTTTTTTTTATATAAATTATAGAAATAGAATGTTATATAAATTTATTTTATTCATTTTAGAACACATAAGAAAAAACCAAATCAAAATGTCATAGAAAATAAGGAATTTATTGAAGAAAAAGTAGTTGACATTATCGATGTTGAAGAAAAACATGGAATGGTAGAAAAAGATATATCGATTGAAGAAAGCTTAGCATTAATTTTAGATTCAAGGTTATTATAAATTAAATGATATATTTATAACCAATTTTATTTAATTATAAATTTTTTTTTTTGTAATTATAGTACTGGTCCAAACGATTGTAGTGAAAATGAAAATTTTACAGAACTGTCAGATAAAGCGTACCAATGTCCGAATATGGAATGTCGTAATAATTATAAAACAAATGTAACATTTTTAAGTAATACTAAAGAGGGTGGTCTCTTAGTAGAATGTTTAAATTGTCACCTTCAGTATCCAATAAAAACATGTGAATTTGAAGCAGAAGCGTTTCTACCAGTTTTAGAAGATGATAAATCTTTGATTGAGTTAACAACAGAAATTGAAAAAACTAAAACTGAACCTATAGACAATTCATAATACTAAGTTATAAATGTTTATTTTTGGTTCATATTTCATTATTTTTTTTAATTTTCATTAGAAGTTAATTAAAATTAAATTTAAGCTAAAATAAAACGTTTTAAAAAACAGAATCGAAATGTTATTGAATTGATTATGTAGACAATTATTTTATAATTTTTTTTTTAATTTCGTTTTTGTTATTTATATCATAATACAAATTAACTTTAAAATTAAATAAACTTAAAATATTTTTAGAAAATAACTAACTAATAATTCGCATTTGTTAAATTATTACAAGTAGAAAGAATACCTGTTTTTAAGATATATTAATATTTCATTGAACTTTTTAATATGGAAACTTTGTCTCTAAACAAAATATAATAATTTTTATAAAGTTAATTCTAATTTCTTAAAAAATTCTACAAGATTCACTTTACATAATATAATATACACTTTACAAAACATAATTTTGTTTAGTGTATCGACATAAACCAACCATTATTTTTTTCTATATATGCCTTAAAAATAAACTTCTTAACTGCAAAATAAAAATTAAAACAATAAATAAAGTCATTAGAAATACTTAATAAAAAGACTTGTAAGCTTTTGCTTTAAATTTTAAAAATTAAATAAAATAAAAAAAACTTATATTTTTTGTAGAATAACTTATTGAACTTTTTTAGATAGAATTAAAAATACAATAGAATTTAATAAAATCAAATAAAAAAAAGTTGTTTTAAATTTTTATCAAAAATAAAATTAAAATATATTTTCAATAAAAATTAAATATTAAAAAATAATTTAAACTTATTTTAATCGAAATATTTATTTATTATTCGAAAACAAAAAAATCAACAATATTTAATTATTTCACAATTTTATTTTTTATTATATATTTATAAACATTATTAACTATTAAATTAAATTTGCCACTCTTTAAGATTGTATAAACAATAGAAAATCTTTTGTTCTATTTTAATGATCTAATCAACAAATTATGTATATTTATTTTCATCAAATTTCATACAAACTCAAGTGCTGAACAATTTTTAAAAAAAATAATTCTGTATTTTTATCAAATAGTTAATAATGTTTTTTAACAATTTTTTTAATTCGAAGATGTCATATATTCTGGTTGGCGTTGCATAAATTGATATATATTATGATCATGTTGAAATGTTAAATTACGTTCTTGAACAATAAATTTATTTTCATTTATTGTTGTTGGTATAACTTTTTTTTGTTGTATTTCTTGATATTTTTCTATTTGTTTTTGATGACGATCTGTTTGACATGGTTCACAAAAGAAATTTTCTGTTAATTTTTTAGCTGAATTATACCTATTATCATTTACATCGTTTACAGGATTAATTGGAAATTTTTTCCAATGTTGACATGGTAAACGACGCGGATAACTTGTTGGAAAATGTGAATATTCTGGTGTATTCATTATTTCTGTTCTACACTCAAAGTCGATTAGTTTATAACTGAGTTTTTTATTTAATGTTTTTTCCATTATTTAGCTGTTTTTAAAAAAAGAATGAGAAGGAGTTTTTTACAAGTTTTTTTTGCGTTATTTTTATTTTACGTTATTCTTTTTGTTTTGGAGCAGCTAAAATAAAGAAAAAAATTATTATTCTATACAAGTAAATAAAAGATAAGATTTTTTAATTTTATCATATACAATACATTTAAATGAATCAATACTTTTAAAGTAAAGAATAATTTACTGCATAATAATTAATTTCACCAACTTAAAAATAAAAAAAAATTAGTATATAGATATTATGTAAAATTTAATTGTTATCGTAATTGCAGTAAATAACAAAAATTTTAATAAATAATTATTTTATTATTACCTATTGACTTACATATCATATGTTAAACAATATTTATGTACTTAATTTAAAAATTAAACTTATCAAATAAATCATTAAATGTATTAAAGATTTTGAAAATAAAATAATTTTTTTCTTAAAATTAATTGGTAAGTACTGAAATCATATATGTACATACATAAGTTAATGCTGATGTGAAATTCGGAATTTTGACTATTTAATTTGTTGTTAAAGCCGTATTAAATTTTAAATATCATAAAATTAAAATTCGTTTATTCCGTATTTTTTAAACCTAAATATTACAGTGCCTATAGTAAAATTATGCTAGTACTTAGTATTTCTTCATATTATGTTACCTTCCCTATATGACATGTAAATTTATATATATACATACATATGTAGGTATTATATTTATCTGTGCCTATATGTACATATCTAAAATTAATTTAAATTAGTAAAATTAGATAAGAAATTAAAATCAAATAGGTAGGTACTTAAATTAATTTAAATTTGTAAATTTTTAGCTTATTTCAAAACTGCATATTCTAATGTTACTGCAATACAGTTGAAATATGCATTTTTGTTTTAAATTTTAATCTAATTTCCTTAAGGCATTTTGACTTAAAATTTTATAATAAATAGCGCATAAAAATGAATAAATATGTACATACAATTGATATGTATGTAATAAAAAATCAACAATATTAATAAAAAATATGTACGATTTACGCATTGACTTGATTTAATAGTTGTTTTGTTCAAAAAGCATGTACTTACTACTTATTATATCTATACTTATTCAGTTATTAATAAATGTTTTGTTTATGAATATGTACATACATATATACATACATATGTATATGTTTTTAAAGATTTTAAATATTTTTTTTAGAATATTAACTATCAAAATTCAACGTTTCTCTTTAAAAATGATTGATATGGTCACCTCTCATTTATTTGAACTTGAAAAAATTTTAACGCCTTTTTTTTTTGTTCTTAACATGTACATACTAATATAAGAAATGTACATATTATTATTATTTTTAATAAGATGTAGGTATCTTGGCTTTTAACAAACTTAATAATTTTGTAAGTAATTGTTCCATTTTATAATGTTATAAAAATATTATTAAAACGTTAAAAAAAAACGGAAAAGTAAGCAAGTCGATAACGATATTTACTTAGTACCTATCTACTAAGTTGAATAAAATGATTAATCGTTAAAAAAAAAACAATTTAAACTACTCTTCTGGTTTTTTTTGTTGTATTTACTGCATTAAAAACAATATTTTGTTATAAATGCACACAAATTATCACTGCTACAATTTAATTATACGTTAATGTACACTACTAACACTATATAGAGTCTTTGGTAATGTACATATTATGTACATTATATTATCATTTAACAAGTTATGTGTTTCTAGATACATTTACCACGTGCACCATTTGCCATTTCAGAAATTCAATTAAAAAAAAATTTTAGATTCATAATAATAAATAGATATATATATGTACATATGTATGTATGTATGTAACGTTAAATTATTAAAAATCCTCCTTGAATTTTTAACATTTAGTTTTTTGTAACCTAGGTAGGTACTTTTTTTTTTAATAAAATTTAGGTACATCACATATGTATGTATGTATGTGTATATACATCACATATACCTATTATTTATATAAATAAAAATTAATTAGGAAATCATATAAGCTCAATATTGTATTTTAAAATTCAAAATAAACACCTCTATAATTTTTTAAATAATAAATGGAATTAGAAACTGGACAAAAAATATTTTTGTAATCTGCTCATAAGAAAATATACCTACATACATACAATATATTTATATGTACATACATACATATGTAAGTAAAAAGAAACAAAAAAGTGTTAAAAGTGGCATTAAAAAATTAATTATGATAATGAATAATTGCATTCAAAATACATACAATATATTATGTATGTACATACATATATATTTAATTAATTCAAATTTTTATAATAGGTAAACATTTAAAAGAACAAAAATTAAAATCAAAATTCTTTTGTAACAAATAAAATTATATTAATGTAATTTATTTCCATATTGAAAGATATGTACATATAATTATATGTTATAAGCATTAAATACGTATTTAACATTTTTTTGACATTGAAAATATTCATAATAAAGTTATTTTATTAATTTATTATATTACTATGTATGTATGTAAGTATGTATATCTGCTAATACAATTAGGAAAAATAAAAATTATTCGTACAATTAAATACTTCCTAAAGTATTTTAATTTTTTTTTTTTTTTTTAATATTTAATTATAGAATTTCACCACGAAACTACCAATATACTTATGTATTCCTTTGTTTTAACTTTAATCAATTTTAAGTTGTGTTCTAGTCTATGACTTTCTTAAAACTAATATAAAAAAAAAAAAAGATTTTAGAAAAAGTACCTTCCTATAGAAAAAAAATAAATAAATAAACTGTAAAACAAAATGAAATTAAATAAAAATGTTTATAATTTCTCAATATTATAAATAATTTTTACATATATAAAAATATAAAGCCACAAATCCATATTAAAATAGAATAGAATATAATAATCATCGTTAAAATAAAATAAGTATAGTGGCACCATTTAACTTACACTACACAGTTCACTGCACACTTTAACTATTATTCATATTATAATACTCATCTACATGCCCATGTAAGTATGTACATATATTATTTTCCAATGCAACAAATGAAGTATTAAATATGCACTATGTACCTATTATATTTTCATTCAACACAAAATTTTTTGCATGTACAAAAAAGATATAATAGATAATATATTAAGATACATACTTCAACTATCAATGAATCTTCTGTTATTATGTTGATTATTTTACTACAAAATGTTACTTTCCCTACCTTTATTTAAGAAGTGAATGTATATAATAATACTAAACTATAAGATATGTATAGCCATAAAGGTATGAACATTTATAACTACATATTATAATAAATTCATTTTATATGTTATTTAATTGAAAAAAAAAAATGTTTTTGATTTTGTATTTTATTCTCTTGTAATTTTGTAAAAAAAAAAAAAAAACAAGACAATTATAAAATGAACAAACAACAAAGCTCACAAGTCACTCAACCAAGCCAGGTATTATAAATTTTCATTTTCATATTATATGTACCATATTCTAATAAATTATATGTGTTCCATGTCCATTTCGTTATTCTCGTCTTTCTTTAAACTATTCTTTCTCTTCTTTATTTATTTAATTTAAATAGATGACTAACAAACAAGTAACAACTAACAACTAACCATTTTACGAAAATGATATTTTCTCCTTTCAACTTTTTAAATTATAATGGTTATGATGACTCACTGAAAAATATGTTTGGTTTGGGGAAATTTTTTTTTTTCTCTTTTCGGTTTTATCGTAATTCTTTTAGTAAAGTATTTTTGCAATATGTATTATACATCAGGATTTTACGATTTTTTCTGATTCTTTTAAAAATTGAAAAATCATTTGAAAAATTTTTAAAAATTTTTAAAGCAAACATACCTATACATATTTTCATTTTCTGAATTGTGGCAGTTTTTTTTAAGGGTAAAAGAATTTGAAAATAGCTAATAATCTTTATCTTAATATATTCAACTTAATATTGAAGATCGATTTACACTTTTAATTTACCAAAACCAGGTGGAGACATATTATATAAAAATTAATGACGAATAAAAAGTTATTGAGTATAAAATATCGCATATAAAGTGGTAAAAAAAATTATGAAATTATCCTGGAAATATGTATAAAAATATTTGAAATCAACAAAATCTATAAATTTTTTTAATAGATATTTGTGAAAAATCTGGTTGCTTCTGTACTAAATATTGAATAAACTTCTCACGTTATATTAGAAAAAAAAAATTTTTTTTTTTTTAAATATTTTAGGTATGCTAACTTTGGGTCCTGTTAACTTAGGTCCTGTTTACCTTGAATCCTGTTAACTTGAGTCCTTTGGATCCTTTTAACCTCTAAACAAACAATTTTCTGTCACCACCTTTTTTTATGACCTTAAAAACAGTCGATTAGTATTAATTCTACGATATAGGCACACTAATGGTGTCTCTTAGTTGACAGTAAATAAAATAATTTTATTACATAATATTTATATATTCGTTTTGCTTATAAAACTTCAAATTTCTTAAAAACTATTTTTAATCTGAGAGAATTGAAAGAAAATATTTTTTATATATTATGCACATATGTATGTAAGTATGTACATATATATTTAATAATTAGTAAATAGTAAATACTATTGTACATTTTTGATTCAATTTTTCATTTATGACATTACACGTGATATTTATGTAATACAAATACATACATATATTTATTTTGTTTTTATATTTTAAATGATAAACAAAGTATGTAACCATCATATATTTATATTTTTTTCACAATTTTATCAAATTAATTATTAATTTATAATATTATGAAATATGTATTTATTATATTTTATCATTGGAACAAAGTAAACTATATATTTAACTTTAATATTAATAATTAATACATAATATGTACGGATTACAAATATTTACAAGATTACATGAATATAATCCACAAAGGAAACATTACTATGGGTATACATCTGTATATAAAAGTTAAACTAAACCACAAAATTAGATTAAGTATATGTATATGAATCTTAACTGTAGATTTTGCAAAGGAATTGACGCTATAGAGAGCATGGAGCGCCTTCTGTTCACCTGCCCCAGTCTATTTCGGTATCTCGGTAGTTTCTTTTTCCAAGACTTCATCTTACAGTACACTATCATCATGGTATAAATCTATAAGGAAGCTTAAAACAAAGTTTTGTCGAATAGATTCTGCTACATTTTGAAGGTACACTATACGAACCTAAAGTCTAGTGAACACGTCAGTATCTTAGCTCAAATTAATAAAAAATAGATCAGAAAATCAAAGTTTTAATAATTTACCCTTTATACTCTTTTTACCTCATTTAAAGAACTTTTAGTTTTTAAAAAATACACTATTATCAAAAATAGAAAAGTAAGTATATTTAATGAGGATCCCTTTAGTTCCGAAGAAGGAGAATACAAAAGATTGAATTCCTTTAATTTGACAAAAGGCAGAGACAAAAGAATTTTATAAACCTCTTTTCTTAACAAATATTATAGAGATAAGAAGTTCGGTATGAATTACAATATATTATATTATGTATCTTTCTTGTTCCTGAAAATCAAACTTTATATTTTAATTTCTAATTTTAATTTGACAAGCTTACACTTCCTAATTTTATTATTGTACTTCCTTAGCTACTACAATCTTGTAATACTAACTACCTTCCCTTTTATTCTGTTATAAATGTATTTATGTCAAAAGAAAAAAACGTACGAACATATAAAATTTAAATGAAATGTAATAAAATAGTAATAAAGAAATTTTTTAGCTTTAAAATATTTTAAAGTACTTACGAGTACCTAACAATTAGTTTTAGTATACTAAATAATTATATACTGAACAGAAATTAGTATAATATAAAAATTTAGTATCGTAAAAATTAAAAAAAAAATTCGAATAGGTATATATTTGTTATTATTATAATTGCATAGCAGACTATTTTGTATTTTCAACAAAATTACGCTGTATATGGTTGTACATATGTACATATATATTTAAACATTTATTTTTATTAAATTGTACTTTTTTTTTTTTTTTTTGTTTAATACTAATTAAATCATCGTGTAAATTTACTATATTAGTCACAAATATAAATTTTATCATGCTTTTGTTTTTGTTTATAATTAAAGTAAAAAAGAAAAAGAATAAAAATAAATTTGTACTTATATATGCAATAATATGTATATGTATATACTAAAATTTTTTTTCTTTTTACTTTGAAATAAATATTTTTTAAAGAAATGTAAAAATTGTAGAGAAAATTTTAATATAAACAAAAATAACATTGAAAAATAGAATATTTTATAAAAGGTCAATTAATTTTCTTAAGAAGTTGAAATTTGAAAGGAAATTTTTAAATATACTCGTATTCTTTTTGTGGTTGTTTTCTTTTTTTTTTTTTTTGTATTCGTAAATGTGTTTTAAATTTTTCAAATTGAAATTTTTTGATTTATCATTTGTATAATTAATAAACTACCTAATACTAATAGGTATCTGCTAATACGCTAATGCCAGCTAATATACTTAAATAAATTAAATTTCTGTAAGTGAAAATTTCCATCTAATATATTTTTTAATATCTCCTATAACTGGCAATTTCTTTTTTTTTTTTTTAAAGTGTTGTTAGATTTTGTCAAAATTTTCTACTAGATTTTTATACTTATAGTCGTATAAGTATAAATAAGTTTAAACTAATCTGTATTACTAATTTATATAGCGATATCCTTCGTTACGGCTCGTTTTTTATTAGCCCTTTGTATATTTTAGTGAATAGTATCTAATTTGTAAAGAATTTTATGAGGGAGTAAATGGGCATTGAAAGAGTGAATGCACTTATAATATAACGTTTATATAGGTATATTTTTTTTTAAAAACTCATTTGTTTTTTTTTTTTTTTAAACAATTTAACTAATTTAACTGAAAAATGAAAGATTTAAATCATATTAGTACAAAAATATCCATTTGCTTTTAAATTATTGAATAGCATTATTGTAAAACACATGAAGTTGTTGTTTTGTTTTTTTTGTAGTTTTCCCTCCTATAAGTAGCATAAGGCATCTAATCTACTAAGTCGTTCATTAATCATATTAGATTTAGATTCAATATTTTTAATTTTTAATATTTTGACTAAGCAATTAATTACTTGGTAGTAGCTATTTATATATGAGACATAAATATTTTTATTTTGGATGCATGACAAATCTATTTCTTATACAAGAATTTTTTATTTATTAATTATTTTTATATTACTACAATATAAACTATAATGATTTGTAAATATAAATTACTACCACTACTATACTATTGTATATAAAATCTGACAGCGCTTTCAAAACGAGACCTTTCGATTGTAATACTGGCAACTTAACCACTACGCCATAGTATACAGATAAATTGATTGAATTATTTTATTAATTAAGTTTAAATATAAGTTTTCACATAATTTAAATGTAAATATATACATATTAAAAAAAAAAAAAAAACATTTAAATAAAATATCAAAAATTACTTACTGGAATTTTTATGAGATTAGACACAATAATTTTTTTGTTTTTTTATAATTAATAAGCAGTTTAATTAAATTAGTACTGAAATATAATGAACTAAAAAGTATATATATAGATAATATATTACAAGTTACAAAGCTTTAATAAAATGTTAAAAAATAAACTTAAATTGATTTTATCTTACAGTAAAAAAAAAAAAAAAATAACTTAAATCTTATCTTTTATACTGTTTTTATTTTTTTTTATTATTATAAAAAGTAAATTTAGACTTTGGAATAATATTGGTAATTTTTTTTTTTTTTTTTATAAAAGCTTTTTACAAATTCTTTTATAAATTAAATACACAAACATGTCCGTTACTAAGTTAGTCATCAAAATGCTCGTCATTCAATTTTTTGTTTTTTTTTAATTTGAAAAGGTTAAAGGTGAAAAATTGTGCTTTCTATAATTTAAGTATTAAATTGTATTTTCTTACAAAATTTTCAATAAAAACCTTTTAATTTGAATTATTTACAGTATTTGTATAATTAGAAAGTTTACCACTCTTTTATCTGATTTCGTTTTTCTAATTTCAAAATACATACAATAGGAAAATATCCTGAATTCTTTTTCATTATTATTTTCAACATCCTGAATTCTTTTTCATTATTATAGAAATAAATTTTTATGATGGATTGGACACCTATCTTACATATAAACTTATTAGCACGCAGAAGATTCTATCAAATAGAAAAAAAATTTTAGTGTATAGTTTCATATAAAATATTAGAAAATGTGTATAGAACTTACATCAATAAATAATGTTACTTTGTATAAGGGTGATATATTTTTTAATTACTTTAAAATTTTATTATATTTTGCATTTAGGAGTAAAATTGTTTTTATGTAAAATAAATGATCTATATTTTATATATAAAATTTTATTTTTAAACTTTCTAATAAGATATTATATAAAATTATGTGTTTTTTATTGGCGGACATTTTCAAACCGTTAATATAATCATAAGATTATAAAGGAAAAAGTTTTTTAAAAACTCTAAGTATATTCTACAATTTATAAAAATAATTAGATATTAATTTAAACTTGAGCGTAATTTGAGTCTTTATGAAGTTTCTTATTCACTCATAATAAAAAATACTGAATTTTTTTTTAATTTTTTTGAATTGTAAAGAAAATTTTGAAAAATTAAGGGATTTTTCAGAAAGCATTTGTCACAAAAGTTTGCGAAGGGGAACTTATGACAATTTATGCTTTTTTTCATATATTTTATTCGCGTGAGTCCCAAAATCCATAACGATTTTTGCCACAAAAAAAAATTCACAATTATTTTAAATACTTATATATAGTTGCTGAAATATATATGTACGTGAAAATTATAAGAACTAGGACTTTAGAGTTGGTTACAAAATCAGGGTTGAATAATTTATTTAGCGGAGGTTTTACTATTTTAAATTATTCGTTGTGTAAATATATATATATATATATATGTATAAATGATAATTATAAAGAACTTTAACAAATTTATAAATTTCAAGCTTAAAACCTTTCAAATATACCAAGGGACCTCCAAGCTTGATGTAAAATGCCTATTTTACATAATGATAAATTTAGTGAACAAATTACAAAAAAAAAATGTTCTGTATTTCTTCTGACTTTTAAAATCTTAAAATTTTCACATCGTTTATTTTATAACCATCGCTTAGTTCATGATATGGAGATAAATTGAATGAATGGTAGAATAAAATTAAAGATCAAGAATGGGAGAAGAAAAATAAGTAAGCACATATTTCAAAAAAAAAAAAAATTTTTGAAAATATTATATTATCATAAAATAATTTTTATCTTTTTTGCTGTCAGTATACATCATAAAAATATATAGATAAAAATAAATATCAGCTTTCAAACAAAAATCTTTCTCATGCTTCGTTTGTTGTAAAGATATAAATTTTGGTTAAACAAAATTATATAATTTTTAAAGTTGTTAAGTTACACTTTATGTTGTCTTGATTTTTACAAGATAACTTATCATTAAATTGTTGCATCTCTATAAAATACATTGAAATAAAATTTAAATTCAAAAAAAAAAACAAAATTAAATTCCAGGATATATAATAAGGACAAAATACGGATGTATTTAAATATATGTAATATTTAAACAAAAAAATGGATGGAAGTGCAACAATATGAAAAAAATTATGAGTATGTATACATATAAAAAACAAAAGTTGGTCTTATTTGGGGTATAATTTATTATAACAAAATTTCAGCCAATAAAAAGTTTTAAATAAATACATCTAGTATAAGTATTTTGGTGGGCAAAATCTCACTTTACCCCCTGTTACCTTTTTTTTTTGGAATTTGAGGAAAAGTAATTTTTTTTTTTTTGCCATTGTAATATATTTCATCTTTGGATTTCATTTTTCACAGCATTATTCAATTTTAGTTCTACAAAAACAAAAAATATTACTCATATTACTTTTAAAAATATCTAATGGATTCTTTAAAACTAGTTCTTTCTTCATGTTAAAATATGATAGGTTAATGTCTAATTTAATTAATTATTTTATAACAAAAAAAAAAAAAACTTAAAAATACTACATATTCGTATATATTATATATATATATGTATATAGGATTGAATATTGTTTGTTTATATGGTAACATCACGTATAACAATATCTATATTCTATAAAATCTCATATATTTTTTTTATTATTTATTACATTCATAAAAAAAAAAAAAAATTAAATAAATTGGTAATAAGAAACATAATTGCTGACATATAAATGCCAACTCTCAGAAGAATATTGCCACAAGTCAAAAAATGAAAATTATAAGTTTTTGTTTTTTTTTTGTTTTTAGTACATTTCTGCGCCTTTCCTTTTCTGGCGTGGCTGTAAATGTCGTAAGGGGGAGTAACTCTTACGACGTGTGTCGGAATCGAACCCACGCTCCCTCGGTGTTTACATCGTATTTTATACGCTCTTATACCCACTAGGCCACCGAGGTATCTAAAATATAAGTTATAATAGCAGAAAATTATTATCTACATTTTAGTCTACTTCAGCAAACATAATTAAAGGAATTGGCTACTGTACACTATTTTTTATCAACCTACTTTTTGTATGAAGTTTTTTGGTTAAAATTCAAGACTGTTTCATTTGTATTTATATACCTTTTTGTCTGAAATAACTACTATAAAGATTTTAAGATATATATATAGCATCGTTTACAATTACGGCAGTTTTCTTCAGTTTAAATCTGTGATTATTAAGAAACTAATACGATAATTTTAGTTGTAGCATTCAATTGAGTATTTTAAAAATAAAGCCACCATAATATCCTGGATATAGATACTGCCACAATTAACTTTGTGTTACTTAGCTGTAAAAGTGCTATTAATAAAAATACTTTTTCTTCCTTTTTCCATACAAAATAATTGATTAAAATTTTGATTGTGATTTTATCGAAACTCTAAATTTTGAAATATGACTGTTTTCCACTATGCTTGCGAATTTATGTATATATCCTTGTTAGGTAATTATTTTTAAAATATCGCATAATACGCTAATTTAATAACGTAATTAATCCATAATGCTTACGTAAAAAATATCAAATTTCTTGTAATTAAATAAATATATATGTATGTATATATTAGGTATGTTTAGGTATTTTTATAGACATAAATTCTATATATATACGAGTATACAGAAAACTATGTAGGATGTATATTATATTTGTGTTATTTTTGGTTTTTTTTTTATAGTGATGCAATTAATTAATCTAATTTGTTCAAAATTTAATATATTGAGCTATCGTCAAATGACTTCCAATAATAAAACATAATTTACAGTAAATTTAAAAGTTTAAAAAATATGAATAGGACAAATTCTTATTATAAAATATTTTAAAACAAAACTGGTACCTACCTACATTATAAATAGTTTTTTTTTTAAATTCATATTAATTTAAGAATTTATTTGTTTTATTTTTTTTTATTTTGAACTAATTTAATTCATTTGTCATAGTATTATACTCTTGTTCAAAACTTAATATATATATATATATATATATATATTACCTTTATAACATGTGTGCATTCAACTGAATTTATATCATCACCTATAGAATTCACCTAGAATTCTCAGAACAAAACGTCTAACTTAGAATTCTCATTTCCTGCTGAGTGATGTTCTCACTTAAATGTTTTAAATGTTAAACCTGATATTTTGACAAATAAGATTTTAAAAATTTAAATGTTTAACGATGAACGTTAAACGAACGAACGTTAACGACTATTTTTAAAAACAATATAGGAAAATTATGAAGAAATCGTCAAAAAATATTCCTTAGATGGCTTTAAAAAATATTTTTGTTTAATAATAATGCAATATGAAGGTATATTAATAAAAACAAATAGATTTTATAAAGAAAAGAACTTATTATTTATTTACTTTTTTCATAAAAATAAGCTTATTTCAATCAAAACCAAGTGAGAAATCTTGGATTCATTCACCGTACTAATTGACCGTTCTTCCAATTCTTAGGGAGATTTTAATTCAGTGAGAACTTTTGAGCTGAATGCACCCAATATAAATAGAAATTTTTACTTTAGTTTAGATACAAACATTTTTACTGAAAGTGAAGAAATTTTTACTTAAAATTAAGATTTTTTACTTTAAATGAAGGCATTTGTAATAAAAATTAAAATAAAAAATTACATATAATATACATATATAATATATGCATAAATATAAATATAAGATTTATAAATATCTGGTCCAAATATACATATATCAATTACATAAATTAAATATATGTACAACCAACCAAAAAAAAAGGGATGGAAGTGGAGTAATATAAAAAAAACTATAAGCATTTTAAATCAGTCAATCCAAGCCCTACCTGTTATATTAAATACTTATAAAACATAAATTACTGAAGTAAAAATTCTTCATTAAAAATAAAAATGTCTTGATTTAAAGTAAAAACTATTCATTTAAAGTCAAAATATCTTCACTTAAATTATTTATTGATTATAGAAAAATTTAACGAAAATATTATGTAACAATAAGACATCTAATGTAAAAAAAAAACCAAAAAACTAATTAATTCGGGATTGTGTGCGATAAAGCTAATGTTTTACAAAACGATACGATACGATAAAAATCAGAAAATAACGTCAAAAGTAATGTACGTGTGTGCTTGCATACATATATCTTATATTCTTTATAATAGGTGTACATACTGCATTTATAAAATTTCTAATATGAATTTCTGTATGTATTTTTTCCTGGAGTAAATCAATGTGATTTCATTAATTTATAATAAATCTTCCTTTCATCATATTTAAGTGCATGACTTTTATTTCAATTATGTTCATGTGTTATTTTCACTGAAAATATATATATGTATAATTCTTTAATAAATAAATATTTATATAATCGAGTATGAGTAGTATATGATTTAGAAGATCCTCTATTCTGTTAAAATTTTATTTGAATATTTTTATTAACTTTTAAAAATAGTTGTTCTACCTTAAATAAAGTAAATCAATATAATATACAACAATATCGGTTCGGTGTGTCTAAATATTCGATCCAATGATATATAAAGATTTTATAACTATTGATAAAAGCTATTTAATTTAAATATTAGTAATTAAAAAAACAATTTTATATCATTATAATTATTGTGATTGCAATAAAAAAAATTTCCATATTATACTTAAAAGTTATCATAAATTTATATCCACATTTTTTTTTTTTTTTTTTGTAAATAATAATAGTTATACTAACAATTTCAGATGATATATTATAATATATATAATATATATCTTAAGAATAGTTAATATAAAAACATATATCTATACATATATTGAGAACCAAAAATATATACACATATATTTTACGATAAATTTTTATTAAAAAAATAAAATAAATTTTCCTTTGTATCTGGATATAATATATAAAAATACAAATAAAAAAAGAATGTAACTTTCAGATATATCAAAAAAAAAAAAAAGTAATTTTTTTTTTTTGTGTAAATTATAATTTAATAAAATACGATGAACACACAATACATATTATCAAAGAACAAAAATAAAATACCAGTTAGCTTTATATAGAATATAAAATGTGTTATAAATTAATAATATATAATGCATATCTATACATAATAACACATAATATTATTAGCATATAATAGGTATAATATAGATTATATATAAAGAACATTAAAGGAATATAATTTTCATTGAAAACATATTTAATAGTACCTTGAAATATAATATTTCAATTATTACCGACAGAGATTTTAATATCAGCCTAAATAAAAATGAAAGGATGATAAAATGATAAACAAGCAATATTTGTGAATTTTTGGCCCAAAATAAACAAAATTATTAAAGAAAATATATTTTATATATATAAAAAAAAAAAATGGTTTTATTATTTATTAGATGTTGGAGTTAAATTTAATATTTAAAATTAATGAAATTAATAAAGATTTTTAGAATAAAAATATTGATATTTATTTTTAAAAGTTTTAATAAAACCCTTTTTCATAATTATTATATAAAATTACTTAAAACAAAAATGAAAATCACTCAAATTAATTTGTTTGATGTTTTCGAATTGTTTTAAATTAGGAGAGGTCCAAACAATAAAAAAATTATTTCTTATCTATATATTTATAAAATTTAATTGGAATATTATAAATCTAATCAAACTTTTAAATGTTAGATAATTTTTCTATAACTCGCTATCACTAATTAATTAACTGCTAATCATTTAAGTTTTTTTTTGGTTCATAACTAAATATAGTAACGGTCTAAGGTTTATTGAAAGCGTAATGTTTACTTTTTTTTTAAAAGCAAAAAAAAATATTATGAAAATTAAATATACATACCTACTCAATTTACATATCATTTGAAAATATTGTAAAACTGAGCTTTTCAATATTTATAGTGTCTTTACACAAACAACACATACTATTTAAAAATTTTACCTTCTGCGTTTATTTAGTGTTTTATTTTTTATCAAAAAATAACCGTTAAAGGATTACCAAAAATAATTAATAATAGTGTTTTATAATTTAAAAAAAAAACAGAATTTATTTAAAGTTTAAGTTAACAAAATGATATTTTTAATAATAAGAATATTTTTTTTTTAATAAAAAAGAATAACCGTTTTTCAATAAATGAAAATTTTGATTTAACCTAAATTGATATTTGTGAAAATTTTTTGGTTAGGATTATGTTCTTTTTATGGCTAGGTACATATTTCAAAATAGTAAAACGTTCCCTTTTAAACAAATATAATGAGATGAAACCTCTAACTGCCAATGGCGTAGATATATTATGGCTAGAAATTAGCGGGAGGACATATGAGTGAGAATAGTACGAGGATGCAATGGTAAAAATAAGAATG